>JAUCMX010000014.1:18653749-18668749 GCA_033459395.1 Hemibagrus guttatus | reverse complement strand
CAAACCAGTTCTAACCAGAACAGGAAAAGGAGTGGGAGGCCTGGAAAACAACTGGAAAACAGCAAATTTCCAAGTGATCGCAAACCATCTGGAGACCTTGTGATTAATGGTTATTCTACTAAATATCATAGTTATTATACAAGTGTTTTATATGTCACCTAATTCTTTTAATCTTTATTTTATTTATTTATTTTTTTAAGAGAGCAATAGTAGCCAGACTTCAGGATTTTTTAACCAGACATCACGTTTGATCTGCTATTCCGCCGAGTCTCACCTGGCAACCTCGGCTTCCTGCTGCAGGAGCAATAGGATGGACTCGGAGTTGATGAGGATGGCCCAGCACGGCAGGCAGAAGAGCAGCAGGATCAGGATGCTCCTCTGCATGATCTCCCCAACATGCTTCAGGTTTTTACTGCCGAACGTCTACGGGCACAAACCAGCACAGATTTGTGTGTGTGTGTGTGTGTGTGTGTATGTGTGTGTGTGTGTGTGTGTGTGTGAGTGAGACTACCAGATAAGACATGTCTAACAGATAGGATAGAACAGACAGGACTACTCATGTGCAGAGATAATAACTTTATTAACATTAATGTTACTTAATAACATTATTTCCAAAATTTAGCTTTTCAACCGAGAACTAGCTTGACATATAGTAACATTATTATCATAGCTCGATAGCTAATTTTAGGCTAAATTAAGATTAAGTCTCTAGCAGTGATGTAGGTGGAGATATTTCAATAATTATTCAATAATTTGAATGCTTTTTTCCCCCAACTCTTTGACCCCACTCCCCAATCCCTCCCCATGTACACACAGCTCCACCCCCAAATCCTACGGCATCAAATAACTTTCAATATTCATTCGTTCACGTGTCAAAACACTGCAAACGTGAAATTTGTGTCATTTGGTTATTATAAGACTGTCTGTACTGTCTCCAGTTCTGTGTACTGATCTCTCATGAGCTTTAACACTCTGGTGTTTGCAATGCTAACATCAATACCTGCATGGAAGATTACATCAGCATTACATACTATGTATTACTCCAAAGGTGCTTTACACCTGTCTTTCTAAGCGATGAAAGGTATGCGCTTGATTCATGTAAAGTCAGCTATTCAAACAGTTCAGATTTATATAAAGTTTGCATTTACATACAAGAACAAATCCACGAGCAACATCGCTAATTCACTTCCAGCTTCATGCCATTCACTACTGATAAATTACTAGATTTTTTTTGCCATAAGAGCTACATTATGTCAGATGTCTTTTTTTTTAACAGTTTAACATTTGAACGATTCCTGCTCATGGTTATCAAACTCCGCCCCCAGGGATTACAGTGGCCAATAGAGTAGATTGTCTGTAAAATGACTGACAGGAGGCAGGTCTAAACACACACAAGCAGTTCAATGACACAAATCTGTGTTAACAAAACGCATTTTATTTAGCGACACTTTTTTATATTTTGCTATAGGCTTAATCCACTGTTATCATTTACGTTCTACATATCATTAAAAAAATGGCACCTTTAAATAGAGATAAAATGATCTCTTTGCACTGGCTGGGTTCTGGGGTGGGGGAGGAGTCAATGTCAGTTAGGGCGTGACTATTAAAATGATCAAATTGAATTAATGAATTATGAATCGAAATAAATTTCATCATGTTTTTCAGTTTATTTTCTGCAGTAAATATAAGAAATAAGCAATGTTTTAATTATGCTCACCTGAGACACCAGTGTGTCACACGTCAGGGCCAAACCGCATCCTGTGGCTGCTGTGGTCACATTAATGGTCTGTGGAAAGAAGAGAGATTAGATAAAAGTGTTTTTTGCAGCTGGCCATTTCTCTTATCACACACTACTCGCTCTGGAACAATTCACACATTGAATTTTCATCAGCTGCACCCTGAGGGCTTGAGTAAAGGTCTGCTTAGGCAGAATAAGTTTGGTGAGCAGAGTAGTAAGTAGAGAGGAGATGCAAAACCTAAACAAATATTCGGATGATTATTCGGATTTCGGGACCTCATTTTTATTTCCAGATGGTACTAACATTCTCGGAGACGAACTGACTTTGGCATGTTAAATGACTTTGACATATAACTGTGTGTCCTCCCAGATGATGCAATGCTTCTTAATAGGCCATGATGTTCTTGTATGCAAATGATTTACTGGCCATTTGCATTCTTTGTTGGACTCCAGGAAACGGTACAAGACAACACTGAGCCCTGATCTGGTACTACTTTTAGGGGATCTATTTTTAGATGAGGTATTACATTTAGGGGATCTACTCTCAGAGAAAGAACTATGTTTAAGAGATCCTGTCTCAGAGGAAGCACTGCTTTAAGGGGATCCATGCTCAGAAGAAGTCATGTTTCTAGGGGATCTACTCTCAGAGGAAGCACTGCTTTAGGGGATCTAGTCTGAGAGGAACCACTGCTTTAAAGGGATCCATGCTCGGAAGAAGTCATGTTTTTAGGGGCTCTACTCTCAGAGGAAGAACTATGTTTAAGGGGTCTAGTCTCAGAGGAAGCACTGCTTTAAGTGGATCCACATTCAGAAGAAGTAATGTTTTTAGGGGATCCACTCTCAGAGGAAGCACTGCTTTAGGGAGATCTACTCTGAGAGGAACCACTGCTTTAAAGGGATCAATGCTCAGAAGTCATGTTTTTAGGGATCTACTCTCAGAGGAAGAACTATGTTTAAGGGATCTAGTCCGAGAGAAACCACTGCTTTAAAGGGATCCATGCTCAGAAGAAGTCATGTTTTTAGGGGCTCTATTCTCAGTGGAAGAACTATGTTTAAGGGGTCTAGTCTCAGAGGAACCACTGCTTTAAGTGGATCCACATTCAGAAGAAGTAATGTTTTTAGAGGATCTACTTTCAAAGGAAGAACTGCTTTTAGGGGGTTTAATCTCAGAGGAAGCACTACTTTTACGGGATCTACACTCAGAGGAAGCACTAATTCTAAGGGATCTACTCTCAGAAAAAGCAATGTTTTATGGGATCCACTCTCAGACAAAGTGCTACTTTTAGGGGTTCTACTCTCAGATGTCATGAGAAATGTCTGAAATCTTTAAAGTATATAATAGAAATAAAATAATAAATAATATAAATGTAAAAAGAAATTACAGCAGAAGCCAGGGCATATCCAGCCAGTTCAGCATTCCCCAGGTGACCAACAAATATGGTGCTGACAAACGGCTGGAGGAAATTTAATATCCGGGTGACGAGCTGCAAAACACAAAGCCATAAACACAATATCAATGTGGTTAACATTGGTCAAACAAGGAAGAAATAATGAGTTGGAAGAGATGGGCATTAACTGCTGATGCTAATTAAAAATGTTCCATGGACATTATACATTAAATTTAGATTTTATGGAAGAATCACAGTTTGTATAACTGCTGGAAATGACTTTCTGGATAAAATAACATGCAAAATCCTGTGCAGTGTTTTAAAACCTGACAAAAATGGAGGGGACCTGTAAACATTTAGAAGCACCTAACTAATGTAAGTTAGCACATGATAAAGTCTAAGGGCTAAGGGCCTTGCTCAGGGGCCCAGATTCAAACTCACAACTTTCCAATCATTAGTCTAACACCTTAACCACTGAGCTATTATCTCCCTCCTTACAAGACCATCTTACACATTCTGTGGCATCATTCATCAAGTTCTCTAAGTCAGAACTATTCAGTTATCAAAGTGATGACAACGCTTTCCAAAAAACATATAAAATATGTAAATATATGTTGAAGTTTAAGACTGAAGTTAAATTGAATTGCGCTTTGAGAGATCGACCCACCATTGTACTGAGATCATGGAATTCTAATTATTTATTCAATTATTTAATGCTAATTTTTTTATTCAAAAGTTGATTTAAGGTTTAAGGTTCCCCTCCTTGAACCGCCACCTTATTGTGGAGGAGGGGTTTGAGTACCTGAATGAACCTAGGAGCCATGTTGTCGGGGGCCTAGTGCTCCTGGTAGGGTCTCCCAAGGCAAACGGGTTCTAGGTGATGGGTCAGACTAAGAGCGGTTCAAAACCTTTTATGGAACTTAAATCAAGGACTGTTACGTCGCCCGGACTGGCGTCACCGGGGCCCCACCCTGGAGCCAGGCCTGGGGTTGGGGCACGCAGGTGAGCGCCTGGTGGCCGAGTCTTTGCTTGCGGGACTCAGCCGGGCACAGCACGAAGGAAAGTCCACCTTCCTGTAGGCCCACCACCCGCAGGAAGGAGCATAGGGGTCCGGTGCAGTGTGTTTTGGGTAGCAGTCATGGGCGGGGGCCCCGACGACCCAAACCCTGGACAAAGAATCTGGCTTTTGGGACATGGACTGTCACCTCACTGGGGGGGAAGGAGCCTGAGCTGGTGAGGGACGTTGAGCGGTACCGGCTAGAGATAGTCGGGCTTGCCTCCACACACAGCCTGGGCTCTGGAACCCAACTCCTTGAGAGAGGTTGGACCCTCTTCTTCTCTGGAGTGCCCCATGGTGAGAGGCATCGGGTTGGGGTGGGCTTGCTTATAGCCCCCCAGCTCAGCCACCATGTGCTGGAGTTTTCCCCGGTAAATGAGAGGGTTGTTTCCCTGCGCCTTCGGGCTAGTCACAGCCTGTCCATAACGAACACCATGTTCAAGCATAAGGGTACCCATAAGTATATGTGGTACCAGGACACCCTAGGCCGGAGATCAATGATCGACCTTGTGGTCGTGTCATCTGACCTTCGGCCGCATGTCTTGGACACTCAGGTGAAGAGAGGGGCGGAGCTGTCAACCGATCACCACCTGGTGGTGAGTTAGATCCGCTTACGGAGGAGGATGCCGGACAGACTTGGCAGGCCCAGACGTATTGTGAGGGTCTGTTGGGAACGTCTTGCTGATCCCTCTGTTAGGGGGATCTTCAACTCCCACTTCCAGGAGTTTCAACCAGATCCCGAGGGAGGTTGGGGACATTGAGTCTGAGTGGACCATGTTCTCCTCCTCCATTGTTGACGCAGCCATCCGGAGCTGTGGCCGTAAGGTCTCTGGTGCCGGTCGCGGCAGCAATCCCCGAACACAGTGGTGGGCATTGGAAGTAAGGGATGCCGTCAAGCTGAAGCAGGAGTCCTATCGAGCCTGGTTGGCTCGAGGGACTCCGGAGGCAGCTGAGGCATACCGGCAGGCCAAGCGAACTGCAGCTGGGGTGGTCTCGGAAGCAAAAACTCAGGTCTGGGAGGAGTTCGGTGAGGCCATGGAGAAGGACTATTGGACGGCCCCGGGGAAATTCTGGCAGACCGTTCAGAAGGGGTAAGCAGCTCTCTGCCAACACTGTTTACAGTGGAGGTGGAGAGTTGCTGGCCTCGACTGGGGATATTGTCGGACGGTGGAAGGAATACTTCGAGGATCTCCTCAATCCCACTGACACGCCTTCCGTAGAGGAACCAGAGGCCAAGGACTCAGAGGTAGATTCATTCATCACCCAAGCTGAGATCACTGAGATAGTTCAGCAACTCCTTGGTGGCAAGGCACCAGGGGTGGGTGAGATTTGCCCTGAGTACCTTAAGTCTCTGGATGTTGTGGGGCTGTCTTGGCTGACACGTCTCTGCAACATAGCGTGGCGGTCAGGAACAGTGCCTCTGGACTGGGCGACCAGGGTGGTGGTCCCTCTTTTTAAGAAGGGGGGCCGGAGGGTGTGTTCCAACTATAGGGGGATCACACTCCTCAGCCTCCCAGAGAAAGTCTATTCCAGAGTACTGGAGAGGAGAGTCCGACCGTTAGTCAAACCTCGGATACAGGAGGAGCAATGCGGTTTTCGTCCTAGTCGTGGAACACTGGACCAGCTCTATACCCTCCACAGGGTGCTCGAGGGTTCGTGGGAGTTTGCCCAACCAGTCCACATGTGTTTTTTTGGACTTGGAGAAGGCATTCGACCGTGTCCCTCGTGGCATTCTGTGGGAGGTGCTCTGGGAGTACGGGGTCTATGGCCCTCTGTTAAGGGCTGTTCGGTCTCTATATAACCGGAGCAGGAGCTTGGTTCGCATTGCCAACTGTAAGTCAGATCTGTTCCCAGTGCATGTTGGACTCCAACAGGGCTGTCCTTTGTCACCGGTTCTGCTCATTGTTTTTATGGACAGAATTTCTAGGCGCAGCCAGGGGCTGGAGGGAGTCCGGTTTGGGGACCACAGGATTTCATCGCTGATTTTTGCAGATGATGTTGTCCTGTTGGCTCCTTCAAGCCTGGACTTACAGCATGCACTGGGGCATTTTGCAGTGTGTGAAGTGTGAGTGTGAAGCGGCTGGGATGAGGGTCAGCACCTCCAAATCTGAGGCCATGGTTCTTGACCAGAAGAAGGTGGCTTGCACCCTCCAGGTTGGAGGGGAGCTCCTTCCTCAAGTGGAGGAGTTTAAGTATCTCGGGGTCTTGTTTATGAGTGAGGGAAGGATGGATCGTGAGATTGACAGACGGATCGGTGCAGCGGCAGCAGTAATGCGGTCTATGTACCGGTCTGTTGTGGTGAAGAAGGAGCTGAGCCAGGGAAGCCGAAGCTCTCGATTTACCAGTCAATCTACGTTCCTACTCTCATCTATGGTCATGAGCTCTGGGTCATGACTGAAAGGGTAAGATACCGGATACAAGCGGCCAAAATGAGCTTCCTCCGTAGGGTGGCGGGGCACTCCCTTAGAGATAGGGTAAGGAGCTCTGTCACCCGGGGGGAGCTCGGAGTAGAGCCGCTGCTCCTCCACTTCGAAAGGGGGCAGTTGAGGTGGTTCGGGCATCTGTTTCGGATGCCTCCGGGACATCTTCCTGGGGAGGTGTTCCGGGCATGCCCCACCAGGAAGAGGCCCCAGGGAAGACCCAGGACACGCTGAAGAGACTATGTCTCTCGGCTGGCCTGGGAACGCCTTGGTGTCCCTCCAGAAGAGCTGGAGGAAGTGTCTGGGGAGAGGGAGGTCTGGGCATCCCTGCTTAGACTACTGCCCCCGCAACCCGGCTCCGGATAAGCGGAAGACAATGAATGAATGAATGAATGATTTAAGGTTGCTTCTATCGAGAAAATAAAATGAACAAATTTAAATATGGAGCCCAAACAGACAGTTTCCAGGAAAGCATATTATATGACATAATATAATGTGTATAAATACAAGTTTACTTAATAACTGAATGAAATTTGGCTAAGAAACTATTCCACCTTTTATAGAGAGATTTAGAAAGCTTAATTATATACAGAGAAATCGGTCAGATTTACGAAAAAAATATTACGTAGAGTAAACAAGTTTCCTGTGAGCGTGATCAATTCACCTAGAATTAACATAAATTCAGTTCAGTGTGAAAGTACAGCACAGCATCTCAGGAGGATGCTGGTACTGAAGGGAATCTCAGTATAACTATAGAATTAAATTAAGATGCTTAAACCCTGAATAGTGCAGTGGTCATATAATGTGTATTTTTGCAAAATTCACAGTGTTGTGGGTTTGATTCTCAGCTCAGGTATGAACTCTGCATTTGATTGTATTCAGAGCTTTAAAAAGACACAGATGTACAAAAACTAATGTGTTACTAAGGTTACTCAATTCAATCACATGGAACTGATGTATGTGCTTGAATTAAGTGAATATATTCAAAACTAGTTTATTTTTGTGCTTGGTCATGGTAGCCCCCAAAGTGGTCTCTCCCAAAATGGGCAAGTGCCATGCCTTACCAAGCACCCACGCCTTGCAAGTAGCCCCAACTCGGCATGGTGTAACCTTTTAGGGGACAGTGGTGGTTCAAGTGATTAAGGCTCTGGGTTGTTGCTGTGAGGATCAGGGTTCAAGCCCAAGCACCACCAAGCTCCACTTCTAGGCAATTAAGCAAGGCCCTTAACCCTCCCTGCTCCAGGGGCACTGTATCATAACTGCCCCTGTGCTCTGACCCCAACTTCCTCAGGTAGGATACGTGAAGAAAAGAATTCCACTGTGCTGTAACGTATGTGTTTTGCTATAATAAAGACTTCTTGCCCTCAGTTCTGTTAGTAGAAAGGAGTAATCTGAATCATCAGTCATGAAGTTAAGACTTGAAAAAGCAAACATAAAGATACAAACAATATGTGAGAAAAAAATATATACATTGTCTTTGGTTTATTTGTTTCAAAGCACCCAGTAGTGTTCATCTGGCAGTTCAGTGAAATAATCTGAAATAATTTTATATGTAAAATTCAGTGAAAGTAAATCGTCTTGCAAAGTTTTTGCTCTGCACTGTGTAAAGTGTAAAGGACAAGTAGATGTCCTGAAAGTTAGATATCTTATGATTCTGTGTAAAAAATAATAAATGACAATAATCTGAAGCACAATGCAAATACTACTTTCAAAAAAGGAAATTTACTTTAAAACATGATTAGAGGTTCGATCTCTGTATCTCTCAGTAAAACTAAGTGGAATAAAATTGTGTATGTTTAAAGCTTTTTTTGTATCTCTGTATACTTGCACTACTCAAATGACAGGGGTTTGTGTACTTTGTAATGTAATCAGTTGTGTGTATGTAAGGTCTATTACCCACTGTTTCTGTTTTCCTGATCTGACATGTGCTTTTGTGTGGTTATGAACACACTGCACACAGAGTTAAGCTTTCTAGACCGTAAACTAGACCTAATAATGAGGATAAAGCTTTCTAGACTTTACAGCACTTGTGATCTTTTCATGCAAAATCATGTTTAATTATCAAGCGCAAAAACATGGATCTAATATGGATCTTACGGATTATGTAGAATTGCCTTTCAGATAATAAAAGAGAAATCAAAAACAATTGCTTTGATTAGAAAAAATCACAGACAAACTAGTCATTTCAGAAGCATTTAAACTGTAAACCTATAATACAGACTTTGGTATAATGGACAGAAATGCATTATATTTTATACACTATTAATCTGTAGATTTCAAACAACCCCAATAATCACTTCTGCCGCTCACGACTGTTACGCAAGACTTGCTTTTTCAGCTTCAACTCCACAGCTATGTGCCGTCTGTGAGAAAGTCTGTATGTATGTCAGGAGGTAACTCACCAGAGGCCCTGTTAGACGCAGGACTTGATAAAGCTCTTCTCTGTAGGCCAGGGGTACCCAGTGTCGCACAAAGCCGCAGCTAAACACCCGAGAACTGGGTGCCGTTGCCTCTGGTGACCTGACCGGTTGCTTGCCAGGGGGTTCGCAGACTCTGAGATGCCAGCTTTGTCCATTTAACCATGAAAAGATGGGGGAATGGGGTAGAAACAGAGAGAGAGAGAACACCAGCAACGAGAGAGATCCTGCCCCAGAGTGAGTACCGGATCTGTGCTGGAGGCCAAGTTGCAGAGACAGAAAGAGAGAGAGAGAGCAGAGACAGAGAGAGAGAGAGAGAGAGAGAGAGACAGAGAGAGACGAGAGAGAGAGAGAGAGAGAGAGAGAGAGAGAGAGAGAGAGAGAGAGAGAGAGAGAGAGTTACTTATTAAATAACCTGCAGCCTTCAGCCACCCAGCAAGCCCACGATCAAGCTTTTTATAATTCCCTGTATAGAAGAGGGAGGGGTGTGAGAGTTGAGCTGCAGGGTCTTACTTCTTAAACACAGCAGTAATCTTATCAAGAATGCCTGGGTAAATAACAGCCGGTGCGTCTGCGCTAGAGATCTTTCCTGTGAAAATCCTCATTGTAATTAATTAGACAGGAGGAAGGTGGAGAAGGAGAAGTGGCTGAGAGCCACATACTGACCCCTGAGGCATCCCATAAACAACAAACACTGGATCAGAATGTTACTTTCTTACCTGGGTCAAACCTTTAGCGTGTAGTTGTAGTTTATTGATTATTGATTGTATGTGGGGTTCTGTTACTGCTATGACACTACCATTTCAGAAGGGAATTTTAGGAAGGAAGTGTCAGAGGATTTTTGTATCACTCATCATGCCAAGTGCATCCAGTTCTCAGATAACAACATTGCATATCTCATATAACCTTTGACCATACTGTTCTGAACCACTGTGATTTTCCAGCCGTACGTCTTACACAACTCCTATTGATCTGCACAGTCCTGAACACACTCTTTTTTTCCCCAGTGGAACTAAAGTCCATCTCACACACACACACACACACACACACATACACACACACACATATCTGATTGTCAGTCATGTTACTCAGTGGCTTTCTGAACTATAACTAAGACACTGCTAGGATAAAAGACATTTTTCAGTCACGTGGTCATTGCGCACGGTTTAAAGGCAATGACATGCAACGAGCATACAAAGAATTTTGTAATCAGAATCAGCTTTATTGCCAAGTACTGTTGGTTTTACATGTAGAAGCAATTTGCTTTGGTGTATTGGTGCATAGGAGTGTAAAGCAAGGGGTGAAAAACTATGAGAATAAAAAACGTAAAAATATAATAGAAAAATCTAGAGAATTTTAAGCAAAAGAAATATTAACTGTATAATAGTGCAGTATAAGTGAACCAATGAAAACGGTAAAAAAGTACAAATGCTACCTTCAGTACAGATGGAAACATTATCTGTACATTAGTGGACCAGTGCAAATGCTCGCAGTTTGAGTTAGGAAGGTCAATCAGAGGTAACCTTTGCTCTGCATGTGCACGCAGGACTTGAGGTTTATCAGAAGCACACTGGGGAAGAGTAAAAGAGATCTGAATACGATAAAATGAAACAGAGTGTGTGATTAGGAAGAGGCGACAGTACAGCCAGAGTTTACACAAGATCTAATCTATGTAGTGTTTTTATTTTCATTAAAATTCATTACTGTGTCTTTTTCTTTAATCCTTTTTACCACTGGGATCAGTGGACTTATGGGACGTTTTTAATCAGTGTAAATAAATGAAAGATGTTCTGGCTGTGAGTCTGATATAAAATGAGTCATGACTCCGTTGGCTTTCACTGTGTTTTAGACGTGTGTTTTTAACCTTACACAGAATTTTAGTGGCTGAAGGTCAAATTTTAGCATCTTATAAACAAACAAAGCATCTCAGAGAGCAGAAATGGGTTTGACATCAACATTTACTTTGAAGAAACATTTGTGTGAAAAAAATTGGGGGTTTTTTTCTGTGGAACTTTTCTATAAATATATATATCGCCTGTAGTAAGCTAGGGAGAAACAGGAATACTTATAAAACACTACAAATTCTTAAAGTCCTGAATGTCTACTTTCATATGAGCTTCATATTAACCACCACTGTGGAGTAAGACATGATAAAGACATTCAATGTTGAACATGAACACAACAAAACAGGAGCAAACTCCATTTTTGGCCTCTGGAGAAAAGAATAGAGTGTTGTCTTAAGTAAAAGTTAAATAAAATGATTTATGACACCTCCATCTCTTCTGTTGAGCTCACAGTGAACAATCTGCACCATCTGATGGACAAACAGAGCAAGTGGTTGGTTTCATGATGAAATCTAAATACAGGGCAGAAGGAAAGCAGTCGTTATACAGTCCAGGTCCACGTGTGTGTCGCTGAAAATGATTAGTTCGAGTTAGTGATAGACATGAGAATGGACACAAGGAGGATACAGAGGTTTTCTGATGAAGTTAAGTATTTGAAAGCAGTTATAGAAAGGAAATGATTATCGCACTATCCAGTGTGACGAAGACGAGGTTCTCTTTTGCGTCTGGTTCCTCTCAAGGTTTCTCAAGGAACGTCTCAGGGAGTTTTTGCTCACCACCATCACCTCTGGCTTCCTTTATGCAAAAATTTTAAATTTATCAACCATATCCTAAATTTGAATATTTCTCTAAAACTGTTTTGTGACGAAGTCCATTGTTAAAAGCCCTGTTTGGTTTATGTAATGTTATATGTTGTATATTGTGACCTCTTGAACCAGTGTCGATGTATTCATTGAGAGAGACTTTAAAGCACTTTTGTATGTCGCTGGGGATAAGGGCGTCCGCCAAATGCCAGAAATGTAAATGTAAATTTCAAGCTTCATTTCAACTAAAACGGCGAACAGTTTACCTCAGGAAATACAGTTTACAGTATGTAATGTAACATTTTATTCTTTATATTCGCTAACACATGCAATTCAGTTTCAATTGAATGATAAAAAAGATAAATAGGAGATATTTCACTCACACAGAGCTCAGGAACACAGCTGCCTGCTGCAGTCAGATCCACTTCCACCACTGATATTATATCCATAGAGAGATTCTCATACACCAGTGTTTCTCACTATGGAGTCTGGGGAACATGACTGAATTCTTCTAGTTTAAAGACTCCAGACCTCAATAAGTAAAAAAACAAGCATTCCATAAACCAACTAACCAGCTAACTACCCAACTAACTAACTAATCAACCAACTAATTAAATAATCTGCCTAATATATAAAATCAGATTAAGTTTATAAAATAAATCTGTTCTGAGGGGTCGATGGAAATTATCATACAGTTAAAATGATATCTGGCTGCAAGAAACTGGTCGAAAATACTGTATTTCCATCATTAAGTGTCTGAAGGCTAGAGCATGTAATAAACTCCGATGTTGAGCTAATTTATTAGTTGCTCAGGAGCTCCTGGTTACACAACTCCAATTGACTGTATATGACTGTAGAAAGGACATTATTTATAATCACACTCTTTTGGTTTTTTTTTTTTTATAATCATTTATAATCACACTCTCTGGTGTTTATAATCATTTATAATCACACTCTCTGGTGTTTATAATTATTTATAATCACACTCTCCTGCTATTTATAATCATTTATAATCACACTCTCTGGTGTTTATAATCATTTATAATCACACTCTCTGGTGTTTATAATTAATTTTTAATCACACTCTCCCGCTATTTATAATCATTTATAATCACACTCTCCTGTTGTTTATAATCATTTATAATCACACTCTCTGGTGTTTAAAATCATTTATAGTCACACTCTCCGGTGTTTATAATCATTTATAAGCACACTCTCCTGCTATTTATAATCATTTATAATCACACTCTCTGGTGTTTATAATCATTTATAATCACACTCTCTGGTGTTTATAATTATTTATATTCACACTCTACGGTGTTTATAATCATTTACAAACACACTGTCTGGTGTTTATAATCATTTATAATCACACTCTTTGGTGTTTATAATCATTTATAATCACATTCTCCTGTTGTTTATAATCATTTATAATCACATTCTCCTGTTGTTTATAATCATTTATAGTCACACTCTCTGGTGTTTATAATCATTTATAATCACACTCTCCTGCTATTTATAATCATTTATAATCACACTCTCCTGCTATTTATAATCATTTATAATCACACTCTCCTGTTGTTTATAATCATTTATAATCACACTCTCCTGCTATTTATAATCATTTATAATCACACTCTCCTGTTGTTTATAATCATTTATAATCACACTCTCCCGGTTTTTTATAATCAAAATTTATAAGGGCACATTAATCCTTTGGTTTTTTTTATATTTCATTTTATAAATCAAAAATATCCTTTTTGTTTAAAAAATTTAATTATGCCTCAAACTCCCCTGGTGAATCTGATAAAAGTATTTAAAAGTCAAAACTCTTCTGGCCCGTTTAAACAATATAATCACAGTGCCCTGGGTTTCCTAATCAGGAAATAAATGAAAATCCCCCTCCGGTGTTTATAATCATGTATAATCCCTCTCCCCGGTGTGTTTGGAATTTTATTTTTATAATTCAACTCTAAAGGTTTTTTTTAAAAAAAATCATGTCACAAACACAAATTTTCAATGTTTAAAAATCCCCCTGTAATAAATGGACATTTTTTTCCCGGGTTATTTATAATTCAGTTCATAAAGGCACAAGGTCTCCTGTTGGTTTATGAGTCAAAATTATAATTTACATTTCAAAGGTGTTTATAATCATTTATATTCACACTCTACGGTGTTTTTAATCATTTATAATCACACTCTCTGGTGTTTATAATTATTTATAATCACATTCTCCTGGTATTTATAATCATTTACAAACACACTGTCTGGTGTTTATAATTATTTATAATCACACTCTTTGGTGTTTATAATCATTTATAATCACACTCTCCTGTTGTTTATAATAATTTATAATCACACTCTCTGGTGTTTAAAATCATTTATAGCCACACTCTCTGGTGTTTATAATCATTTATAATCACACTCTCTGGTGTTTATAATCATTTATAATCACACTCTCCTGTTGTTTATAATCATTTATAATCCCACTCTCTGGTGTTTATAATTATTTATAATCACACTCTCCTGTTGTTTATAATAATTTATAGTCACACTCTCTAGTGTTTATAATCATTTATAATCACACTCTCCGGTGTTTATAATCATTTATAATCACACTCTCCTGCTATTTATAATAATTTATAATCACACTCTCCTGTTGTTTATAATAATTTATAATCACACTCTCTGGTGTTTATAATTATTTATAATCACACTCTCCTGCTATTTATAATAATTTATAATCACACTCTCCTGTTGTTTATAATAATTTATAATCACACTCTCTGGTGTTTATAATTATTTATAATCACATTCTCCTGGTATTTATAATCATTTATAATCACACTCTCTGGTGTTTATAATTATTTATAATCACACTCTCCTGTTGTTTATAATCATTTATAATTTAAATATAAGTGTAATATTAATCTTGAAGTTTTTGTTCTATATTTCTTATGTTCTGTAAAGCTGCTTTGAGACAATATCCATTATTAAAAGCACTATACAAATAAAATTGAATTGAATTATGCCTCAAAAGTGACCTCTGGAATAAGAAACTCTGATAAATGTATGTGTAAGAGAAAATAACAACATGCTCTCTGCCCTGCCTTTCAAACAGAAACTAGAGAGTCAGTGCCCTGAGGATTTCCCTACATACAGGAAATAAGTGAAAATGTGCCCTCTAGGGTAGAAAAAAACAGGAATGAATGCCCTCAGAGTGCCCTGTTTTTCCCCCTGTGTGTAGGAGATGCCCTTTGCATTTTCTCTGAAGCTGCCTCAATTCTCTTTCAGACTTGTGTATTCATTTTCAGGAAGAAATAAACTGCACTG
>JAUCMX010000014.1:18548749-18651249 GCA_033459395.1 Hemibagrus guttatus | reverse complement strand
TATTTAACCGTGTTGTCTGTATCAGAGCGTGATTCATCAATGAACCAAAGCAACACTATAACTGATCTCGACATCTTCGTCACACAGGAAGAATTTAAAGTGTCACTTTCACTGTTTGAACAGCATTATAAAAGGTCCAAGAGAGGAGTGGTAATCCCTCAAAACTGCTATAAAATAGCTCACTGGTTCAATATAAACCTGTGCTGAGATCACTGGAGTCTTTTAAAACCTGTGCAGTGCAACCTTTGGATACCCAGACAGCACTTTTTCAGACAATCATTGCCTTGGCTTGGTAAGTGGTGCGGAGAAAAGCTTTCTAGCTTCTACGTTTCTAGTTTAATCCTTTGCTGAATTTTTAATCCTTTTTAAAAAAAAATTTATTTCTAAATTTTCTATCTACAATGCTGAAATTCATCATTTATATAAATTCAGTCTCGATTCCCAAGCGCTGCTTTAAAACGATGCTTTAATAAGCTGCTGATTTCGCTTTATTTAAAAGAAACGTTGTTTAAAAGTCTTTATTGTAAATACTCTGATGACTGAAACATGAGAACAGAGGTGTCATTTTTCTCTTATCTTCTGTGTATGATCTGAGAAGAAACTTGGGAAAACATGAGACCTTCCTTTGGAATCCAGTTCCTCCTTCTTGTGTTGGACTGCATCTGTGGGGTCTACAGCACCAACGGTAAAACCTGCTCATGAAAAAAACAGAATAAAATACAGATCTTCTGAAGCTCTGAAGCTTGGCATTAACTATTATATAAAATAATATCTTGTAAATGATTCTCACTCAGACCAAAATGTTTTCTTATAACACGAGAGGAATGAGATCATTAGCCTATTATCTCCTCAGAGAGACTTGAACTCAGGAACTTCATTGGTTTTCATTGGTTACTATTCGTCTGAGTGATTAACCTTTTTAGCATAACAGCAGTACTGTATATATCAGATGAGTAATAATATGTTAGTAACAAGCTAGTAACTTATCGCGTTAGCCTAACACTTCTTACTCTGCATACATGCTACTGTGATCACTGACACTTACTTGTTTCTCTTTATTTCTATTTCATTAACAAGTGGAAGCAAAAAACTGAAAAATTTTGTTGGTCGCCGCCTCCTCGTAATGTTTTGACTATTTTGTTGATCTTTATTCTTTCAACTTTTAGACTTGTTTCTGTAAGTTGCTGTTATTAAATCTATTCACAATTAATGTAAATGATCGTAAAGTCTGCTTTTAAAAAAAAAAAAAAATCTCAGCGCCCCCTGGTGGTACCCTGGAGGCCCCCAAAATACAGCAAGAAACACCCCTCGATCCAGGGCTATAATGTGTCTTATACTGTAACTCCATCTTGCTTGATGCTTTCTAATCCTTATCTCATTTTTGTTTTACCAAAACCACAAAACATCAGTCACCATTCTGTCCAACCCCCCAACAAACGGAGGGTTGGTCCAGACAAACCCGAATCAGACCGTGACTCTGACCTGCACAACCGTCAACTCTGCTGCACCAGAAGAACTGCAGTGGTTCCGAAACGGACAACAAGTGAGCCTCAAAGACGGAAACCGCGTAAACACGAGCCACGTGTGCGTGGAGCCAGTGTCCAGAGACGACAATGGCGTCACCTTCACCTGCCAGCTGAAATCTAACGCTGACATGAAAGCCTCCATCCAGCTAGAGGTTCAGTGTGAGTACAAGTGTCTGTGTGTGTGTGTCAACAATCAACATTGCTTTGAAGGAAATTGCTAAGTAAAAAAACACATACAGGTGCATCTCAATAAATTAGAATGTTGTGGAAAAGTTCATTTATTTCAATAATTCAACTCAAATTGTGAAACTCGTGTATTAATTGTGATGATTTTGGCTCACATTTAACAAAAACACACCAATTCACTATCTCAACAAATTAGGATACTTCATAAGACCAATAAAAACCACATTTTTAGTGAATTGTTGGCCTTCTGGAAAGTATGTTCATTTACTCAATACTTGGTAGGGGCTCCTTTTGCTTTAATTACTGCCTCAATTCAGCATGGCATGGAGGTGATCAGTTTGTGGCACTGCTGAGGTGGTATGGAAGCCCAGGTTTCTTTGACAGTGGCCTTCAGCTCATCTGCATTTTTTGGTCTCTTGTTTCTCATTTTCCTCTTGACAATACCCCATAGATTCTCTATGGGGTTCAGGTCTGGTGAGTTTGCTGGCCAGTCAAGCACACCAACAACATGGTCATTTAACCAACTTTTGGTGCTTTTGGCAGTGTGGGCAGTGCCAAATCCTGCTGGAAAATGAAATCAGCATCTTCAAAAAGCTGGTCAGCAGAAGGAAGCATGAAGTGCTCCAAAATTTCTTGGTAAACGGGTGCAGTGACTTTGGTTTTCAAAAAACACAATGGACCAACACCAGCAGATGACACTGCACCCCAAATCATCACAGACTGTGGAAACACTGGACTTCAAGCAACTTGAGCTATGAGCTTCTCCACCCTTCCTCCAGACTCTAGGACCTTGGTTTCCAAATGAAATACAAAACTTGCTCTCATCTGAAAAGAGGACTTTGGACCACTGGGCAACAGTCCAGTTCTTCTTCTCCTTAGCCCAGGTAAGACACCTCTGACGTTGTCTGTGGTTCAGGAGTGGCTTAACAAGAGGAATACGACAACTGTAGCCAAATTCCTTGACACGTCTGTCTGTGGTGGCTCTTGACGCCTTGACCCCAGCCTCAGTCCATTCCTTGTGAAGTTCACTCAAATTCTTGAATGGATTTTGCTTGACAATCCTCATAAGGCTGCGGTTCTCTCGGTTGGTTGTGTATCTTTTTCTTCCACACTTTTTCCTTCCACTCAACTTTCTGTTAACATGCTTGGATACGGCACTCTGTGAACAGCCAGCTTCATTGGCAATGAATGTTTGTGGCTTACCCTCCTTGTGAAGGGTGTCAATGATTGTCTTCTGGACAACTGTCAGATCAGCAGTCTTCCCCATGATTGTGTAGCCTAGTGAACCAAACTGAGAGACCATTTTGAAGGCTCAGGAAACCTTTGCAGGTGTTTTGAGTTGATTAGCTGATTGGCATGTCACCATATTCTAATTTGTTGAGATAGTGAATTGGTGGGTTTTTGTTAAATGTGAGCCAAAATCATCACAATTAAAAGAACCAAAGACTTAAACTACTTCAGTCTGTGTGCACTGAATTTATTTAATACACGAGTTTCACAATTTGAGTTGAATTACTGAAATAAATGAACTTTTCCACGACATTCTAATTTATTGAGATGCACCTGTAACAATAAACCAACAAAATAATAAGTTGAATATTTCCTTTCGAACTTTAACACATCCTGAAGTGTTTATTCGGCTTATAGCATATGGTCAATTATTACAAATTTCCATTTCTTAACAAACAACACATGATGTTTAAACTGTTTATGGTTATATTTAATGTTACAGATTCAGTCCCTGCGTGATTTCATAATTTTACGATCACAGAAAGTAAAGAAAACAAAACCTCCACAATATTTGGAAAAACCTAGCAATTTTTCGCAGATTTGGGCCGAGACACAATGCGCATTCAGCCAAAGCCCAATTCCCATACATTTTTCTTTGTTTTATTACAGCACATTGTTTATGGGTTTATTATTACACTCGGATTACGTGGACACTCCACCAAACAAGTTCCCAGAGAAAGAGAATGCTCTAGAACGAGGGCATTAATTCGGACGTGTGATTCGAATCACAGCTGAAAGTACAGTGAAAATAAATCGACACCTTCTGACCAATCAGATTCAAGAACTCAACACTGCTGTGGTGTAACACTGTGAGAAAAACTTTTCGGGAATAATGTTTAGTACTTTTCATCGACGTTTCTCCTGCAGATCCGCCAATGCTAGGACTCGATGTGGAAATGTTAGTAGAGGAGAAAAGCGACACCGTTCTCTCCTGTGACGTTCGTGCTTATCCTCCGGTCAGCGTGGTGTGGAAGAAGGACGATAATCTTCTAGATCTTTCTTCCAGCAGCTACAAGACCAGCAACAACGGTTTTACGGCGACGCTTTACATTACAAATGTTAAACACCATGCACACCAGAGCGTGTACACCTGTGAGGCCGACTCAAGAGTATATGGCGTCAGCAAACGGAGCTTCAGTATCACTGTTGTAGGTTTGTGTCTGTTTAAAAATCATTACTCTGTGTATGCAGTATCCCCAGACTCATCTCTCTCTAGGGGAGCATGTCTGTATGTTCAATACATTTACATTTCTGGCATTTAGCAGACACACTTATCCAGAGCAACTTACATTTTTGTCTCATTTTATACAAGTGAGCAATTGAGTTTTAAGGGCCTTGCTCAGGGGCCCAGCAGTGGCAGCTTGGTCGAGCTGGGATTCGAACTCACAACCTTCTGATCAGTAGGCCAAAACCTTAACAACTAAGCTACCAAATACAGCTTTATAACCACCAATGTATAACATTTACTTCGTCTAACATGTAAGATGTAGTACAGATTATCCGGGAAAATACGGCCGAATTCCTCAATCCTTCACTACAGTGTTTCTGATTCAGTTAGAGATTTTAAGTTAGTAGCTTATTTACATTTTGGACTGATATTATTATACATCTAGAAACTTTTTCAAACAGTACAAAATATGTTGATTTATAAACCTAATCAAAGCCTCAACCCACCTTCATTTTCCAGAAATTTGGGCGACTGATCCAGTCTAGCCTACTAGGGGTGATATACACACGTGGACAAAATTGTTGGCACCCTTCCATTAAAGAAAGAAAAACCCACACTGGTCACTGAAATAACTTGAAACTGTAAACAAAAGTAATAATAAATCAAAATTGACTGAAAACTGATTAATGGAAATCAGACATTGCTTTTGAATTGTGGTTTAACAGACGCTTTAAAAAAAAAAAAAAACTAATGAAATTGGTCTGGACAAAAATGATAGTACCTCTAGAAAAAGATGTTAAGGAACAGTTTCAAGTTATTTCAGTGACCATTGTGGGTTTTTCTTTCTTTAATGAAAGGGTACCAACAATTTTGTCCACATGTGTGTCTTCTTCTTCTTCTTCTTTCAGCTTTTCCCTTCAGGGGTCGCCACAGTGAATCATCTCTCTCCACCTATCCCTATCTTCTGCATCCTCAACACTTGCACCCACTAGCTTCATATCCTCATTAATTCCATCCATATATCTCCTCTTTGGCCTTCCTCTTTGCCTCCTGCCTGGCAGCTCCATGTCCAACATTCTCCTACCAATATACTCACTCTCCCTCCTCTGAACATGTCCAAACCATCTTAATCTGGCCTCCCTAACTTTGTCCCCCAAACGTCGAACATGAGCTGTCCCTCTGATGTACTCGTTCTTAATCCTGTCCAATCTTGTCACTCCCAAAGAGAACCTCAACATCTTCAGCTCTGCTACCTCTAGCTCTGACTCCTGTCTCTTCCTCAGTGACACTGTCTCTAAACCATACAGTATGGCCGGTCTCACCACTGTCCTGTACACCTTCCCCTTGATTCTCACTGATATTTTCTGATCACACAGAACTCCCGACACCTTTCTCCACCCATTCCAACCTGCCTGCACTCGCTTCTTTACCTCTTTCCTACACTCTCCATTACTCTGGATTTGTCCACATGTGTATATTCCTTCAAAAAAAAAGATAGTTTTTTTTCACATAAATGTTTCTATTTTCAAAGTAAATTCTGATATTTCTTCAAATCAATTTCTGCTTTCTGAGATGTTCCATGCGCTTATTCATCTAAAAAGCAGCTAAATTTGACCTTCAGCCACTAAAATGTCTCATTTTATATCAGACTTGCGGCTTTAAAATAACTATCTGTTCAAGATGATTGAACTTGCCACAGTTTAACGATGATATATTTTTGCTCTTCAAACACAGACCCGGTGATGAAGTTCCCTCTCTGGCCTACAGTAGCCGGTGTGGTGGTCATCCTCTTAACGATCCTGCTGGCTGTCATTTCCCGATGGCAGAAGATCATGAAGGTAGACTCATTTTCAGTAATGTGAGAAGCTGTGAGAAGCTCAAGTAGGAGTCGATTTGTTCAGATGGACTTAAGGAAGCTTTTTGTTCTTTGTTATTCGCTGTTTCTCAGGTGATCTGTTTTTTCTTTCAGTGCTTTAAGAAAGACTGACGTTCCGTCAAGTGGGCCATCATGGGCAGCTCGTTACAGCCAAATTCACTGCGCTGACAATCACAGAGAGAAAACAGGAAGCAGACACTTTTTCTTCTATAAAGAGTTCAGCTTAATTAAAGATTTTAATACACCCCTCAGTGTCATTGTCTGTTTTTATGGAAAAATACAAGAGCAGTAATGGTGTAAAGTCAGAAGCTCCTGCCCGAGGTGAAGCCTTCATCCTGCCAGTTTTAATGACACTGTGCTTTTAATGATGTTGCACAAGCTCGGGTTGAAAAGATGTCACACATTGACCCCTGAGTTTAAAAACAGACTCTAGAGCATTGACTTTCTTTCTCAATACCATGGCAATATAAACCCATTAAAATATATTGCTAACTATTATAAATTCTCAAGGACAAGGTCAATGAGTTCCAGTGTTCCTCATAAACAGGCAGAGAAAACAGATTTATAACTTCATCACTTCTAATGTAAAACACGGTGTGGTGATGTTTCTGAGTCTCTTTTTAAAAGAGAAAATATTTCTCCAGCATTCAGATCAGGTATTTCGTGACTGGTGAAGAGGTTTGTGTTTTCTGTGTAAGTATTAATGTAACTGATTTACAAGTTGACATGTAAGTCATTCCTTTCATAATTCATGCAAATATTTAGTTTACATCCAGAACTACAGAGACTGGGAAGGAAGGAAAGACTAAAGAAAGTAGAAACAACAAAGCAGTGATGTATAGATAAAGAAAGAAAGAAAGAAAGAAAGAAAGAAAGAAAGAAAGAAAGAAAGAAAGAAAGAAAGAAAGAAAGAAAGAAAGAAAGAAAGAAAAGACAGGATGAAGGGAGAAAAAAAGAAAGGAAGGAAGGAAGGAAGGAAGGAAGGAAGGGGAAGGAAGGAAGGAAGATCATAATGGCAGCACAGTATAAAAAAAAAAAAAAGAAAGAAAGAAAGAAAGAAAGAAAGAAAGAAAGAAAGAAAGAAAGAAAAGACAGGATGAAGGGAGAAAAAAAGAAAGGAAGGAAGGAAGGAAGGAAGGAAGGAAGGAAGGAAGATCATAATGGCAGCACAGTATAGAAAGAAAGAAAGAAAGAAAGAAAGAAAGAAAGAAAGAAAGAAAGAAAGAAAGAAAGAAAGAATAAAGGAAAAAGGAAGGAAGGGACGAACGGACGAACGAAAAAAGGAAGGAAGATCATAATGGCAGCACAGTATATAGAGAGAGAAAGGAAAGAAGGAAGGAAGGAAGGAAGATCATAATGGCAGCACAGTATAGAAAGAAAGAAAGAAAGAAAGAAAGAAAGAAAGAAAGAAAGAAAGAAAGAAAGAAAGAAAGAAAGAAAGAAAGGAAGGGACGAACGGACGAACAAAAAAGGAAGAAAGATCATAATGGCAGCACAGTATATATAGAGAGAGAAAGGAAAGAAGGAAGGAAGGAAGGAAGATCATAATGGCAGCACAGTATAGAAGAAAGAAAGAAAGAAAGAAAGAAAGAAAGAAAGAAAGAAAGAAAGAAAGAAAGAAAGAAAGAAAGAAAGAAAGAAAGAAAGAAAGAAAGAAAGAAAGAAAGGATTTATCCTAAATAAACAAATACAAAAAGTTTATTATATCAAAATAAAGAAGTTGCCTTTTTGTAGCAAACGAAAAAAGAAAAAACAAACTCAACACATGAATTCGACCAATCAGAACGAGGGAAATGTTTGAGGGGCGGGGCTCCACAGTCTTGGGAAGAAGGTCCGCCAAATTCAAATTCCCAAACAGAAGTGCAGCATTACAACAGCGCGGTGGATTAAACCCTGAGAAGGTAGGAAGTGGGATTTGAGTTAAAATGCTGTGTTTCTCTTCGGTAATGTGGCTGTACTGAGTATTTTTAAAAACAACATTGGCAATAAACAAGTGGTTTGGCATAGCAGCTCTTAGTCAGATAGACGCTACCGTTAGCTAGCATCGCTCACTGTATTGTCTCTGTGTGTCGTGCAACTTATAACTATAAACAATAACGTGCACTAAATTAAAAATATTTAGTAATATCATGCTTTGTGTTAATATACAGCTAATATCTGGTTGTTATTCGAACCTATTATATCCTGTCTTCCATAACCTCCTTACTATACCGCGCAATTTATAGTTCTTAAAACAATACCTCGAATAATTTATGTTGATTTAATTTATTACTCAGATCTTATGAGAAAATGCTTAATTCTCTGCAGGATATTTAAGTTATAAAGATATTTGGCTATTTCTTGATTAGATAATGTGTCCTGCATTGAGAAATACGAATAAACACGAGTTTCGGGCGTGCAGAAGTGCGCATGCGCAGAAAGACTAACACACCCATTGCTCAGATAAACGTTAGCGTTAGCTCTTTAGCTAAAATTAGATATTAAGCAGAGTTTGCAAACATATTTCTGCTTCTTCTTCTTTTTTTAACTATTTCTTGTATATCAGTAAGCTTTCAAAGCAAGCTTTGTTCCCCCTAGATATATATTATTGTTTTGTTGCGGTGATAGAAACCTGAGCCTTATTATATTTATTATTGAGTTATTTTTCAGTTATGAGGCTGTTTAAAGAGTTTAATCTATATTTTGTGCCTGCTCTTTCAGTAAGAATACTGAAATAAGAAGAAAAACCATGACTAAATAGTCAGAATATTTCTGTACACCGGTGTTTCCTACTCATATAAACCAAAAAAAATGGACATTATGCATTGTCCATGAGCCCAGGATGTCACTTTCTCCTTGTTATGTACTCTTCATGCTTGTAAATCCATATTTGAGAAATATCAAGTGTTTGTGTCAAGAAACTAGTGGAGGTATTTGGTTGGAGATACATGACTATTCTCTATGAACTCCCATGCTAGCAGTATAGCACAATGGACTGAAATGCACACATAGTTCAGTAAATTCTTTGTAGTTAGAGATCTGAAGATGTTTGTAATATCGATTTGTAAACTAACAAAAGAATAAGAGTCTCTCTCAAACCCCATCTCTAGGTCAAATGACCCCACCTGAGGTCATGACCCCTAGTTTGACCCCTGACCAAATGACCCCAGAAACCCTGCTGTACACATTGAAATAGTTCGAAATAAGGGCAGGTGCACTTATCCAGAGCGACTTTGCAATTGAGGGTTAAGGGCTACAACTGAGCAATTGAGGGTTAAGGGCCTTGCTCAGGGGCCCAGCAGTGGCAGCTTGGGGGACATGGGAATCGAAGTCACCATTCTCGAACTCGTATTTAATGATCACACTAGATATCTGAATGTGTGTAATTCTATACTATAAGGCCAAAAGTTTGCTCCAGCATACAAAAACATTCTATGTAACAGCAGCAGTCTTATCCACATACAGTATGGGTGTGATGGTCAGGGGTGCACATACTTTTGACCATATAGTGTATAATGGTGCCATAAAGGTTTATAACCTCAATGATGGAACACATTTAATCCATTTATTTATGGACTGGTTTAATTTTAAATCAAGATTTGCATTAAACCAGTTCAAGCAACCAGTTAACTCAATCATACATATAATGTTAATAATGCTGGATTTCATTTCCTGTAAACACAATTTTGTGCGCTGTTTATCGTAATCAAATATCTAAGCACCTATTCAGTGCTCACTGTTCAGATGAAGCCCTTGTGATACTGAAAATTCGATTAAATTGTCTGTCATGTTTGCAACACTTTCGATTTCCTGATCCTTCACACAGCACTGGTTCCCATCATGTCGTCAGCTATCACGAGCAGCGTGAGTGGCCTTAGCTCCACGGTGTCTGGTATCTGGCGCTCGCACAGCGTTCTCTCCGAATCTGAACCCGAGAGCTCCCCCGAGGCGGGGCAGCGGTTTCGGAAGCTACGCTCCTCCAGCTCTCTCAACTCCCTGCGCATGTCTCTGAGGAAGAGACTTCCTTTGAAGACCGTACAACCCACCAACAACGTCCCAGAGAATCCAAACACTGAGGAGATGCAGAACAACAAGAAGACCAGCACTGTCACTCAGATCAAACGCACTGCCAAGAACACCATCGGAAACGCTTATCAGGTCAGCGCTGTTTCAGATATCTATGTCCTAGCTCACTGTGAGGTTGCTTTCAGTATGGGTGGCTAATATGATTTAAAAAAAAAGGTCACTGGGCACAGAAGCAACTACAGAACCAAGGATAATCCACAACATGATGCCACCACCACCGTGCTTCAAAGTGTGCTGGTGTTCTCATGGTGATATTTTTGCTTGAACGATTGTTTCTCAACCCAGCCTCCCATCTACTCCACACTAATACACACTAAGATTCCACATCATCGACATGGCAGCACTGAGAACGATCCATCACGCAAATAACTTCTGGTTTACTTCCGTGATTCCATGTAAAACTGCTCAACTTCTTTATTTCTTCCCCTCAGAAGTTTCAAAAGAGCACACAGTCACGTGAGGAGTGCCTGGTGAGGACGCCTGGCAGGATCTTGGAAGGAGAAGAAAACGAGCATGCTTCTGCATCTGCACGCACCCCTAAACAAGTAACCACCCCCAGACGCACACCAAGATCGACCGCCAAGCGTAACCCGCGAGCCACAGGCACTCCCGAGCCCAGCGAGTCAGCCGTGAGAGCGGTGAAGACCGGAGGAACCAGGAGGCAGCTGGTACGCATGGCGGCATTGAGAAGCCCTTTCGCATCTCCTAACACGGCAAGCCGCCGCAGGTGAGTAGCGGTCAAGGTTAAAGAGTCACTGTATTCGTTATGTGGCATTAGATCAGCTCCAGAAATCACCTCCAGGGAGGCTTCTGCGTACGTTTTTTTTAATCAGTCCCTTTTCTCCTGCCTTAGGCAGTTTGATGAAGATCTGGACAGTGTATCAAAAGGCCTCAGGAAACTAAAGCGCCTCTCTCAGGCCTTTGATGAAGTCATTGGGAGAGATGAGCGGTGAGTAAAAAGTCTACTTCATTTTATACACCCTGATTTTTAGGAACAAACAATAAACAAGTCATTTGATTTCCTGAAAGTCCTGTGCAAAAATTTCAGTACAGTTTTGTCACCAGTTCCTCTCATACATCAGAATTTAATATAAAAGTGACATAAAGAAGATGTACATTTAAGTTTTTTTTTAAATCCTACCTTTAAATTATTATTTTTACTATTATTTAGGGAACATTACAATGTCTTTATGCACATTTTCAAAAGGAAAAGGGGCCTTTTCACTTTCTACCTAAAATATATTTTGGTTATATATATATATATATATATATATATATATATTATATATATATATATATATATATATATATATATATATATATATATATATATATATATATATAACCAAAATATATTTGAGTCAACGTTAAATCTGAAAATTTTAATTTGTTTATTTTATTCACGTGGCTTAAAGGTAGTATAATATATATATATATATTGGAGGGAAAACACCCATTTTTGGCTGCCACACACACAAATATATATATATATATATATATATATATATATATATATATATATATATATATATATAATTAACTCCAATATACATTGGTGTTAATTAGGGGCATTGGTGGCTCAGTGGTAGGTTTCTCGCCTATCATGTGGAAGGCGCGGGCTCGATTCCCAGCCAATGCCTCAACCCCAGCCACTGGATGCAGTGCCGGTCCCAAGCCCGGAAAAATGGGAGGGTTGCGTCAGGAAGGGCATCCGGCGTAAGACATGTGCCAAGTTGTTGTGTGGACCAGTTGGTCCGCTGTGGCGACCCCGAACAGGGAGCAGCCGAAAGCAACTTATACATTGGTGTTAATTGTTTATATTTATATATGTATATTTAGTACATTTTTATTTCATATTGGATATTATTAGTATTACAGCATATATTAATGAAAGTTTTGTATGAGGGAAAACCTTTTGATTAATTGTGTAATTATTGAGAAATACATTATATAAAAAGTGGAAATAATAAAACGCCAAAAGTCAGTGACCGGGTAAAGAGGGAATTCGATTACAGGTAACACATAAGATGATGCTACCACCAGCATGCTTCACTGTAATATGATCTGAATACAGAAATGATGTGACTTAACAGTTCTGAATATTTGGACGTGAATTAATGAAAGATTGTGGATGAGAGACGTGTTGCTTGTTAGCGTTGATAATTCATATAATTATTAATACGCATCTTATGATGTAAATAGATTTTTCTTTTTTTGTTCGCTTGCGCTTCTGTCAAATTTCAGTGTAAATGTAACTAAAGGAAACTCTCTAAACGCGCAGTTAAGCCTCCCAACTCTGATATAAACACAACGCTGACACTGAGACTATCTGTCCATTTGTTGTTGTTTTTTTTTCAAAAAAAAAAAAAAATCACCCATTCATGCATCCTGTTCTTGGTGTCCAGTCTATTTCCTGTTATTTGGGTGGGTCTCTTTTTCCCCCTAACGGCTGTCTGCTCTCACTCTTCCTGAGTCCGTCTTCCCGCCAGAGGATTTTGGCATGAGGGAATGGGGGTGCGTCAGAGGGACACACACACACACACACTGAACTGAACTGATAAGCTGCTATACATTAAACGATTTATTAAACTGATTTCATGCATTAATGGATAAATTTACATGTAGTGGCATGGCTTAATGGTACAGTATTAATATAATGGTATAGCTTTTGTGTGTGTGTGTGTGTGAGAGAGAGATTTGGAAAGCACTGCAGTGTATCCGTCTGCACAGCGTCTAATACTGCCCCGTTATCTGGGAACACTGTGTTCCCCACCCTACAGAATTCCTCACATAACTCTGTTCCCGCCAAGATTTTCAAACTCTGAGTGCTTTTCCATTCCGGGAAGTCGTCCGAAACAATTACAGTCATCACTACTGCTACACAGAGAGTCTGCTGTTCCCCAATGTTTCTGCTCACACTTCACTTGAATTCGTGGCTTGCTTTTTTCTTTTTTTCTTTTTTCCCTGTGCATGAGATCTAGGATTGTACCACATTTCCAAACCGCTCCAGGAAATAAAATCTCTTATAATAAAAGCGTTTGTGGTACATATCCCATGCTGATTTTAAAAACTTAAGGGGTTTTACAGCACAAGATTTATCTTTCGTTTTTCTCATTGGCTAAAAGTTTCGTCTTTTGCTAAATGACACACATTAGCTAGCTTTGAGTTATCATATGACAGCTAGCAGCTAGTCAAGCCAAAAAACACATTAATGTCTCAGGGCTGCGTAACTCGCTCATAGGAAAGCGCTCTGCCCTCTTCCGTATACCTGAGCTCATATATGCTTATGAGTGCTAGTGTCAATGTGATTGACAGCAGAGAGAAAGAGAGTCCCACCCTCCCTTCCACTCTGAGAGATTCAACTTCACAACTAAAAGATTTCTAAATAGTAATTTAGTTAATAGGGAAAAAAACCATGTCAAATGTGACTAAAGGTTTGGAGTCGAAGCCTCAACAAACAAAGCTTTTGTCTTTCCCCCATTGTTTAATGTTCACTTGTACACGTTTGACATTTTCAAACTCGTGGCCTTTCAAACCGCAGATTTACACATCCAACAATGTGACCCTGAAGCATCCCATAAAATCTTGACGGGAAAACAAGAGGCTGTGTGCGGCAGCTAGGCAATGACCTTTTACTTGTAGTGCAAGAGAACAGATTAACCTCTCCTGAAATCCGGTTCCTCTGCCCCCACGGGCTGCCATCAGTCACTCGGAATTGTTTTGTGTTGATGCATTTTCAGCGAAAAGGCCTTGAGTTTGTTAATGAAACTGTAGACTAACCTGTCTTTCATTGTAGCAGAAGATTCAAGTACTCTATTATAACGGAGTAAAGCCTAAGGTAAAATAATATTACAAAATTTATGATAAAAAAAAAAATCGATGTATTTGACGTGCATGTGAAGGCCGTAAATACGCTGTATGTCTGAAAGTTTGTGCACCCCTAACCATCACACCCAGATGTGCTTGTTGAACATCGTGTTCCAGACTTATTCCACATTTTCCTGTTATAATAAGCTCCACTCTTCATTAGATTTTAGAGAGTGGCTCTTTGTGAGGGATTTGTGTTAATTTTAGCTACAAGAAAGTTAGCAAGATCAGGTGAGGAAGCCTGGAGTTTAAGATTATTTCAAAGGTGTTCAGTGGGGTTGAGTCAGGGCTCTGTGCCGGACACTCCAGTTCTTCCAGTCCAACCTTAACTTTAATGTCTTAAATGGAGCTACTTTGCTTTGTGCACAGACGCAATGTCGTGCTGGAACAGGTTCGGGTCTCTTAGTTCCAGTGAAGGGAAACTGCATCACTACAGTGTACAAAGACATTTTATTCAAATGCGTGGTTCAAAATCTGAGGAAGAAGCAGGTGTGATGGTCAGGTGTCCATATACCTTTGGCCATATAGTGTAGCTTCACTTGGTGTATGGAAACCCAACCCCCCAAACTAATAACTGCAGCTTAAATGCCTGACTGTTGCATGCCCGTAAAAACAACCTGTTCTGTCACATACTGCCTTTCACACACTACAGTCCACTCTACGATCCTGACCCACGTGTTTACTGTGTCTGTGCAGGACTGAGGCAATGGAGCATTACAGAACAGTGATGGCTTACAGCTACGGCTCTGGCTCCAACCTGGGCAGCAGCACCACCACGGGGAAATTAAACCGATCCTTCATCCGACAGCAGAGCCGACGAATCCGCCGCAGAGTGGGCAGCTGGACCGACAGCGCGCTCTCAAACCTCCGCAAAACCACATAAACATCAAACTACCTTCTGTTTTTTTTCCACGTCTGTCTCGGTCAGCATTAGTCCTGACTTCTCGTCATTGTTGTTGTCTTCTCTTTCAATGTGTGTCTGTAACTGACGTCTCATCAACCACCGATGTAGCATATCATCAGATTTAGCCAAATTTTAGTTTCCTGACAAATTGTTGTCATGCTGTTACGGTTTAAAGGTCACAGCTGTAGATATAGTTGGAAAGCCATAAAAAAAAATGAGAGCAAGTTTCAATTGCACCAAAGACAATAATAATTGTTACAGTTCTTACTTTTATTTCTATTTAAAACTAATACTATTACCAATGTAGCGAGTCAAACCTGATGCTCACTAACTAGTTTCTAGTTCCATATTATTCACTAGTCTTTTAGACTCCACCTTGTATCGAGGTGCTGGGAGAATCTAGCTCATCTTTATCTTTTTTTATTTTTTATTTTTTTTTTTTTATTAGAACATAATAGCTGCATACTGTCATTTAACAACACGGTCCAGATCAGGACAGAAACGAAGGAACGTCTGGGAAAGATTTCAACAGCTGCAGAATTACTTTTGTTAAAAAGCTAAAATGATGTTGACTGTGAACTATGGCTTTTTCTCATAACACTAAGCGTTCTTGACGAAATGTTTACCTTTTATACTTTTAATAAATAAATAAACAGATGTATCCGTATTCTCTGCAATGTTTTTTTTTTAAATAGTACGATACCATTATACACACTGTACAATGACTGACTTCACTTCTATTACAAACGCTATAACAATGTCACATACCGTGTAGTATTCCTCTCCTACGCTGAACAAGATCATTTCTGGTCGCTTGCAGCGTCTCTGGGAAATCCTGAGAGCTTCAGACACTTACCCTGGAATCTGCTTAAAGAAACTTGCATTCAATTACCAAACATTTTAATTCCCATAATCTTTATTAAAGATTACATCGTTAGTGCTCAATTTCCTGTTGTTTTTTCCTCTTACAAATTCCAACACCACACTTGTTTAAATTATATACATTTATATACAATATGTTACAGGACACATATACAGCTTTCTACAGGTTACTACAAATCAGTACCCAGTGCACGTAACAGATACACGTAACACTTTCTGACGTATTACATGCTGCAGCTGTGTGTGTACAGCAGCACATACCGATATATATATATATATATATACATCTAATACGTAAACACACACACTTGCACAATGCTGCTTGATCTTGGATGAGAATCGAGTGGGAGGCAGACATACAGGCAATTTTGAATAAGATCTGAACAAAAAAGCCGGTTTTGAAAAGTCGGCTAAAACCGAGCGGAGAGCGGGCGGCAAGGCCAGAGAATAATAGGCTGTCAGTGACATGCTGCTATAAATAGAGCCGGTTACCTTCACAAAAGAGCACCACGGCAGCCAGCGGAAAACATGAACACCACATACATAATGAGAGCTTCAGGAGCAGGTCACAATCTGCGCTCGCAAATAAAACATCTTCTTCATTGTTATTGCCTCCAGGTTTCTCTGCCTCCGCGTTGTCGATCACGACGCTGCCCTCGTTTCGGTGATCGAATGCATCGAGTCCTCAGCGGCACGTTTCATGGACCGGGTGAGAAAATCAGCAGGATCGTTAACATCGCTCTTTATGTTTGGTCTCTTTTTATTCAGTTGTAGTTTTCACTTTTGGAGATTGAGACTGAATGAGATCAGTGGAAACTTACACTCATGTTCCTGTAACATGCACCATGTGCTAAACACCTTGTATTCCTAATGTCATGTTCAGCCTCCTAATTGTTCGGAATTAAATCCTGCACACACACCTGCCCTTTGTTGATCAGATCGGTCATGTATGATTCAGAGACTCGGATATCTGATAACGTGATGCTATACGAAGGCACTTGGCCTCTAAAGGTCTTCTTTACTAATTATTTTAAAAATACTTTTGCTTCTATGAGGGTGAATCAAATGGAAAAAATGAATCTTTTTTTTCTCTAAACGAAGCTGGACATTTGTTACACGTCGGAAATTGTGCGTCGTACAAAAAGAAATAAAAAGTTTTCAAGAGACTCATACTATATCATATATACTGTATATTAAAGGCAAAAAACTGCAGATAATGTACATAATGTTAATGTATTATGGTTGCTATAGCAGTACACAGTCATTTATGAGATTTGTAGATATTGTTTAAATTTGGATTTTTTTTGTCTCCTACACCCTAAAGTACCACCTACCAGAATAATTATTATATTTCTCCACCGACAGAAGGGTAGATTTGATCTTTTCGAAAGCAAGTATGAGCTTACTGCTTGTGCTCCTCACTGAATTTCATTTACACAATGCAGCCAGCATTCTCAAAACATACATCTTTTTTATTCTGCTCTCTGATGTAACAGGGAAAATAAGGAGAGTGCCGTATTAACTGCTGTGAGAAAATAACAACCTGAACCACCCGATACGGAGGTGCCATTATCCCGCCGAGTGGTCAACAATGCCTGAAGGAACCAAGTGACTCTGGGCAGACTGAGCACAGACAAATCAGCCAATCATCCCCCAGGGTCGGAACAGAGCTCACAAACAAAGCGAGAATGCTGGCTCACAAACAAAGCGAGAAGTGGTTTCTTAAGACTTTCTGGCTTTATCGTGCTGATTGGCTTATTCAGGATCCATAGGCTAGCGGAGCGCCTGAGTGACGCAGATCGGCTCGAGTGCGTCAGCACAAACCAAACGGGAGCTGGCTAAGTAAATGAGCCTCTCAGCTTGTCAGCAGAAATAAATGGCAGCCTGCTGCCCTACACTGAGCACCGCATCAGTGTTTGTCTGCAGATTGCTTCAAAACTTCACCGGTTATAAGAATGACTGAAGAGGGGCTGCAGCGGCTGTCTCTGTGAAACCGATTCTGGATTTTGCTGATTTTTTATTTAGATTTTTGATTCCGTACACAGCCTTGTAAAGGCGCTTGGCCTCTAAAGGTCCTCTTTACTAATTATTTTAAAAAACTTTTGCTTCTAGGAGGCAAATGGAAAAGATGAGTCTTTTTTTTCCCTAAACGATTCCGGGTACTCCTGAAGCATCAGAACACATGCTTCATACAAAAGTTTGATTAGAAAAATACAACGAAAACAGTTTTCAAGTGACTCATACTATATCATATATACTGGATATTAAAGGCAAAAAACTTTATGAAAAGGAATCAGTGCTGCAGATAATGTACATAATATTCATTCATTCATTCATTCATTCATTCATTCATTGTCTACCGCTTATCCGAACTATTCTCGGGTCACGGGGAGCCTGTGCCTATCTCAGGCGTCATTGGGCATCAAGGCAGGATACACCCTGGACGGAGTGCCAACCCATCACAGGGCACACACACACTCTCATACACTCACGCAATCACACACTACGGACAATTTAGAGATGCCAATCAACCTACCATGCATGTCTTTGGATTGGGGGAGGAAACCGGAGTACCCGGAGGAAACCCCCAAGGCACGGGGAGAACATGCAAACTCCACACACACATGGCAGAGGCGGGAATCGAACCCCCAACCCTGGAGGTGTGAAGCAAACATGCTAATCACTAAGCCACCGTGCCCCTCTGTACATAATATTAATATGTATTATAGTTGCTATAGTGGTCCGCAGTCATTTTAGAAACTTCTAAACCGGTTTAAAGAAGGACTGAAGAGGGGCTGCAGCGGCTGTCTCTGCGAAACCGCTTGATTTTTGATTTAGAAGCTGACATTTTTTCACAAATGGGAACAAAATTCTGAATGCTGGATAAAAGGCAGCAACGTTTCACAACACTGTTAAAAAAGTCTAATCTAATCCGTCTTACCACAAGCACAATGTCTTTCTTTTAACCCCTCCTACCAAGTGGTCACATTTTCTCACAGTACAGCAGTAAAGCCTCCTGTTTCCAGGTCCTGATCGTCGAATTCGATGCGGATCTCAGGCCCGTCCCTGTGGCTCTCGGGTTGGCTCTGAGCGCGCTCCGGTTTGGGCGTGGACGACGAGGAAGATGGTGGAGACGCCTGCTGCATGGACATGGCTCGGCGCAGCAGCGGAGTGCGTTTACATGTCAAGAAATCAGGCGACGGAGACAGGAAGTCCGGCTTGGACGAGAGGCCGAAAGAGCCCTGGCGCAGGATCATGCGGTTCTTCTTGGGACGTGAGCCGTGCTCGAACTCCAGAGCAGAGAGATGAGCCGCGTATCCCTCGCTTAGGAACTGAGGATTAGAAGGAAAAAAGGAGATTTAAAGACACGACTGGGCAAACGAGAGCGATTCAGATTTAATGGTGTCTGATTTTATTTGTTATACCTGACACTGGTACTGGTGTTTTTTGGATGGTCTTCCCACGATGTAGATCTGCAAGGCGTCCAGGCCCAGTGCGCTGTACACGGACATGTCCTTCATAGAGCCGTATGCTGCACCGATCTTAATGTGACACTACAACACACAAAGAATAATGAGTGCAGATTAATTAACAAGAGTTGCAATATTCTGTCTGAGATTGTCATGGATGGCTTGGTTAATTGGTTGGTCTGTTTATATCCTTTGCCAATTGTCTTTCTTTGTTTAGTGTTCTTACGTGTTTGCCCCGCCCGACTCTGAGTCCGATCCATAGCCCGTTCCCGCCTCTGCACACCTGTCCCTCTGGTTTCACTAATTCCCCTCCCTATATTTACCTGCTGTCTTGTGCTTGTGTTTGGCTGAGTCCTTGTCTTTTCTTACCTGGTTTTGCCTCCTAGTTTTTGCCTTTTGTTTTCTGTTTTGTGTTTGTTATTTTGAACCTAGTCGCCTAGTTTTCCCTAGTGTTTCCGTGTTTTGTTATTTTATTAATAAATCCTCCGTTTCTCAAGTTATCCCTGCATTTGGGTCTGGATTCTGTACCTGACAGAGGTGATATACTGTGAGGATTCACACGGCTAATCTTCTAATCAGCTTCACTGTGAGGTCGTGTATACAGAAGACGTCTGATTGCGTTTTACTCATAGCGTGGTACGATGCCCTGTGACGTTGCCTGAGCAGCATGTCAAAAAGATTCAAAAACAGATTGGATTGATGTGTCGGGCAGGAAGAACGTGTTCACCTTCACCGGCTGGGAGTTGTTGTGTAACAGGGAAGATCTGGCTGGCGGATGATGGAATTAAGGAGAAAAATGAGCAGAAAAAAATCATCATAATGTCTACAATTACCTGAAATTAATTTCATGGCATTTTAATGGCAATTTTCCTTTTCGGTGAGCCGACCAAACAAGTGGATTTTTATTTAGCGCAAACAATTTAAACGTTTCTGATTGGACAAATGACGTCACATGTGGACGATTCAGTTACCAGTTTTAAAAATGACTCAATGTCCAGTTAAACAAAAGGTAGTCGCCACCAAATTCTCTATCTACTTGATTCAATCAGTTTTAAGTTCTTATGTTCTACCTCCTTGATGAGGCTCCTGAGGAAGATGGTTTTCTGGCGCAGGGGGTCATGGACGAGCCCCTCGGAGAAAAACACCATGCCTTGGGGGAAGTTGTGCTGTGAGAGCCACGACACCACCCTCTGCTTCTGCATGTCGGGTCGACCTGTGATGTAGATGATGAGGTAACCGAGGTCCTGCCAGTGCCTGCAAACACAACACCGGAAACATGCAGCTCATTCTGGACTACAGCTGAACACCTTACAGAGCAGTACTACGGCTTTTTCCATCTAAAAGCACAAAATGGTCACAAACACAATGTTCTTCCATATATACAAATTCCATGCGCAATATGAGCTCGATATAAGCCTTACATCATGGATGATATCTCCTCGATGACAGCAAAAACCTGGACTGCAGTTGGCTTGGATAAATTCTGCACATTTGTTACCCATGAGCATCATGTTACAGATAAATTTCTGAAATTATGAAAAAGCTGCAGGCTTCCTGTTGGGTTTTTTTCCACTTCAGTGTTATTTATTAAGCGTGTCCAGTTTGGGTGACTCTTGCCCAATTTGGGTGTTCTTGGCTGACAGGAGAGGAACCTGATGAGATCAGATGAGCAGTGCTGGAGGATCTGAGGGAGCATGGTGCAGTGCAGGGAGTGATAAGAGCTTTGAGGTAAGATGGTGCTGGTCTGTTTTTGGCTTTGTAGGCAAGCATCAGTGCTTTAAATCTGTTACCAGAAGCCAATGAAGGGAGCACAGCAGTGAGGTGATGTGGGAGAACTTCACAAGTGAACATTTTTGGACATTTTTTGTACCATTCTGTGTACACTCTAGAGCCTCTTATGTGTGAAAACACCAGGAGATTCCTGAAACAGTCAAACAATCATGCCACAAAGTAACTGAGATCCCGTTCTGATCGTGAATATGAACACGACCTGCATGATGCACCACACTTCACTGCTTCTACACACTCGGCTGATTGGATAATGGAGCGATTTGAACGTTTGAAAAGGTTATTTCTGTTCCTCACATCAGTGTACCATTTGACTCTAGAGTAAAAACCCCAAAACACACTCACCGAACCACATCTACAGCTCCAGGACGGACTTTAGGGTCACTCCCCATGAGAGAGACGCTGGCAGCAAAAGAGCCGTCGATGCTGAACACCACACACTCCATCCCTCTCGGCAGTACAGTGAGGAACGCCTCCGCACTCGTCTGGTCTCCTCTTGAAAAACATCAAGTCAAAGTCAACATTAATGTCAAATTGCTGAGTTTTTAAACCAATTAATTTATATTTTCATCACGATCACTCACTTCACCACCATTTTGATGGGGTAGACACCAACCGAGAGCCTTTTGTTTGCCGGAATGGTGTATGTAATGCGACCGTTGCTAGTGGTTACCTCGGTGTCGAACAGCACCCAGCGGCCCGATCCGGGCTGCGTCGCCAAAAACACATCCACCTGATGAAAGAGACGCAGCGATTCCCTAAAGCCTTAACTGGTAAATTCAGCAAATTACAGTCTTGGCACGATAGACATCTTTGTGTTGTGTTGAAGCGTCACGATAGTTTAGTTACGCTTCTTTACGTAGCTTTATGATTATATTTACAGTTACTTTACATCGATTGATTTAGCAGATGATTTATACATTAACTGAGTGCTAGAGGAGCAGAGTGCATCTGTCTGTCTATTTTATTTGTTTGTTTGTTTATTTATTTGTCTGTCTGCCTGTATGTTTATTTATTTATTAATCTGTCTATTTATTTATTTATTTATTTATTTATTTATTTATTTATATTTATCTGTCTGTCTATTTATTTATTTATTTATTTATTTATTTATCTATCTATTTATCTATCTATTTATTTATTTATTTATTTGTCTGTCTGTCTGTTTATTTATTACATTAGGGGTTGCTTCCAAAAGCATTATCAGAAGACATGGGTCTTTTGCCATTTTTTGCAGATAGTGACCCATCCTGCTATTTGGATCGAGGTTGAAGGAATCCTCCTCGCGCTAGCAGACGTCGCTCGTTAACTGATCGCAGGTTACGGGAGAGGAATAGTGTAATTATGCCTACATTGCCGTTTTTTTTTGTGTATTTCAAACATTTATTTCTAGAAAGAAGCAAAAATACATACTCATACAGCTCATGTCCTTCAAAGTGTAAATTAAACGCTGCAAAAAAACAACTTTGCCAATAAAATATATTTAAAATTGCCCAATTCATAATATTTCTAGTGATTAGATTATTGTTTAAAAAATGTTTTCGTCTATTTCATTTCAAACTTGAAATTATTCTAAGCTTATGTTAGGTTAATGCCAGGGTATTTCTTTTTTTCCCCTAACATTTATTCCTGGAATAAAGCAAAAATAGGATATTAACTACGAACAGAGTAAGACCATTTAAAACTCATACATGTCTAGTAAATTTCTTTTCTATTTAAAATTCTAGGAAATATGTCTACATTGTCTTATATTTGTTCTATTATAATCTAATCTCATAATGCGGGAGTATTAAATATCCTTTTCTTTATTCTATACATTGTCATCGTTTTTTGCAGTGTGTCCTCTATTCACTCGTTCATTCATTTACTTATTCATTAATAAATGCATTTTGGCTTCATTCATTCATCTGTAAATTTTGGCTTGATGAGAACCTTCTCTCCTGCGAGGGTGACCATGTCCAGAGGACCGTACATGAACCTCCCCACCAGCGTCTGAGGCCCGTCTTCTGTCGCGATCACGTCGTGTACTCTGTGGTTAGCCGTCACGTTCTGCAGGCACACACACACATCTCAAGCAATCTAACAGCTTTGGACTCTTCATACTGATCCTTCCACTCCACTCCATCTTGGTTGAAAATGAAAATGCAGTTCAGAAGAGGTTTTGCTGAGAGATAAGGAATTTTATTGAGGCTGAAGCCACTCTGAACCTGTCTGGAAAGCTTCTGTTTACAGTATAAAGCATTCTCCTCATTCTTGTGTGTGGCCGCAGTCTTTGAACATATTTCTTGTTGTGTGATTATATTTTCTATATAATCTAAAATCTATTACATTAATGTGTGTGATATTATATTACTTAGACGAATCATTGAGAATTGAGAAAGCTTTCACACTGCACTTTAGTCTGAAACAGATGACGGTTCTTATGAAAAATCACTCATGTGAAAGCTGTAATGTGGACCAGGAAGTGTAGCACGGTACCGAACCTGAGACTTCCTGTAGGAGGTGGTGTGAGTTGCACTGTGATCACACTGAAACTGTGACATGATTGCATGTGAACGTGAACGTGACTCGTACTCAGGAAGTAAATTAACTCGCACGTGTGTGTTTTAGCCGATGATTAGTTTACACAACACACGTGTAGAACGAGCGGCAGGGCAACGTCATGGGAAGCAGAAGAGAAGATATGAGATGCCTTACTGCACATTATAGCACCAAAATTATAAAAAAGGGCAGAGTCATACAAACGTACAGCCCTGATCCCGCCCTGATAGCACCCTGACCCTGCCCTGTACACTTGAACCTTCTTTCTGTTCTAATTTATCTGACTGAACCCATCAGCTAATTCACACCTGTGCTGTGCTGTGTGTTAGAGCAAGGAAAAGCAGAACAGCGGGTTCTCGGGTGATCTATAGCGAGAGTTAAGTTCTAGACTCGGGGTTCTCACCCGCAGTTTGACGTGAGTTCTTCTGCGCAGCCACTTTTCCCGAGGGCTGGACGGAGAGATGGGCACCGAGTCGCAGCAGTCTGCTTCACCTGCCTTCAGACAGTCGCAACGCAGTACCTGCACACACACACATTTAATGATTACATTAGCTCAATACACAAATTAAAATTATTTACCATATTTCGACTGTAAAAGGCAAAAAAGATTTTCCGTAAGCCTAAGCCACACAGTTGCGATTGTATGCCACATTGTATGCCACAGACAGAATGCATTTTTTTTATCTTGACACTCACATTTAATTTATTGTAAGCATTAATGTAACAAATAAAGCTGCTTATACGGCGTGAACTACAGTGTAATAGAATTATAATATAGTGGAAGTTTCCTCAGGGTGGATTGATAATTCTATGAAAATCTGAGATTTCTGAGATATCTTGAACAGATGGATGACCTGATAAACCAAAATAATGCAGTATTTGCCAAGGAAGAGATTTGCGAAGGTCAATACAAGTGTCAGTGCAGAAGATAATAATAATAACAATAATAATAATAATAACAATAATAACAATGTCAATGGCATTGACAAGAAACCGGAAACTATGAACGAGGATGAAAAGCATACTGGTAAACCGGATAAATACTTTGAGTATGATGATTTAAACAGATAAATGAATCAAAAGGAAAACTCAAAGCAAGTGAGACTGAAGATAAAACATTATGGCAATACAGGGGCGGAGACATGGCATAAAAACCAAACCAGACACACATGGTAATGTAAACACATGAAAAACACAGAACGAAGCGGATATTCAATTCCGTTTAAATTTTATATGTATAGAACTTTAATCAAATGGACATTGTCTTAAATTAGCTTTACAGAACATAAGAAATATAGAACAAAAAGCTCAAGATTAATATTAGACTTATATTTAGATTTCTGTATTGACATGAGCGCTGTAGCGCTGTTACACATGCTGCGTGGCTCGGCTCGCAGCACTTGACGTGAGAGGGGATTCGTGACATCACTGGTGTGATCGTTTTATGTATAAATTAAAGGGTTGTGTTTTATTTTTTTATTTTAAGCACAGATGTGCAAAAAATGATGTTTTGTTTCCTTTAGAGAGACGTGTGATTGCAAATCATTACACTAATCAATTCTCTCCTCTGATGAAACATCTCTGTAATCCTGCTGGGCGTGGTCTTTTCCAGAATGGTCCCGCCCCCTTCCTCATCCATCCAGTACATAGACACTTGTAGAATCAAATGAAGCCATCGTTCCTGGCTTTGAAGCAGGTCTGATACCTTAGTAAGCTTTATTTTGCTTTCATTTGTACATTTGACACACTGCTTCAATCTAAGAAACTCTTGTTTGATACCCAAATTCGTTCTGTTCTGTCGCTGTCTCTAAATAATTTCTCTCTCTGCTTCTTATTTATCACCTTCAGCCTCTCCTTAAGGTTCTTGTGCTTCAACCTGTCATCCTTAATCTGAGCAATTCTCTCTACCTCCACTACCTCCAAAGCGGCTAACTAAAGGAGCGTCCGTTTTCAGAAAGAATCCATGGCGTGACTGAATGGCTAAACTCTTTCATTTTCCTCTTTCCTCGTTGTTTCATTTGTTCCGAGATTAAGGTTTGTATTTTACTTTATTGCACAGACCGGGTTGTGAATCTCAGCCTTGTCATAATGATATGGAAATGAATGCAGCTGTGGAGAAGGACTACGAATGACTTTGGGATATTTACTGTGTTGACACAGGCGTGTGTGTGTGTGTGTCTGTGAGAGCGAGAGAAAGAGAGAGAGAGAGAGAGACACAGAGCTGTATGACGCATGCAGCACGACTGCCTTTGACATCACAATATTTAAATGGTCTGCTATAAAAACATGGCATGGTTGTATTCTGATGCTTGGCTGCTTTTCAGTTCCTGACCTTGGCAATGTCAAGATGGGAAAAGAGAAAAAATACATAAATAAATAGACCTTCTGGCTTGTTGTCCGTCTGAGCAAACCGAGACGATAAAAAGGGGAAGGGGAGAAAAAAGGGAATAGATTAGCCTTGGCTTCAGACCGTGTGCACAAGAATGGTTTCTTTAGGCATTATAATTCTTTAGGCATTATAACACCAGCCTGGATTACTGCAACGCAATCAATATTATATTTCAAAAAAGTAACACATATTTCTGGCTCTTCTTACGGCTTTTGTGTCATTTTCTGGTATAAAACCAGCATGTTGCTGATTTTGCCTGATAAACCCCATTTTCCTTCCCATTAGCACACAGTTTTCCTGGTCAGATATGAAAGGATCTGTACTGCTCAGGTGTGACATTTAAAAACTCAGAGTTGTGGACTTTTTAATGGCAATTTACTCCAATATTGTGTTCCCATTACCGCCTCCCTCCCAGGACCCCTTTTTAGCACAAAAAAACCACAAAGTGCCAAAATGGCATTTTAAAATTCCCATTTTGTACAACCCAGTTTTATGAAAGCAGTCTACTGATGTCAGCCTAAATAGGTACAATTTCAATTTCCATCCAATCCATGATGAATGGATGCATCACCTTTACTTCTGGAGTAGGAAAACTCTCCACAAAAATATTGAAATTACTGTAAATCTACAAATCGGTGACATATTAAAGGAAAAAAACGTTGGCTCTGCAATGCTAAGGACTGATCACCTGTCCTATGAAGAAACACTTCTATCCTGATGGGAGTGGTCTAGTCCAGGATAACCCCGCCCCCATCCACAGTGCAATAACGGTGGGTTTGAGTCATCTTTGAAAGATAGTATTTACGAGTTGAATGGACATGAAAGCCACAGCAAAGTCATAATTACGAGTTTGGAAACTCTGGATTTTGGTTTGAGATGAGTTTCTTTGCTGAGGGCGTGTCAGTCAGAAAACATGTTGAAATCAAGAGACGCAAGCTCTTGACGCATCTGTACTTTAGTTGAGGGTGTTGAAATTGAATGGGTCCTCATCTCAGGAGCTGATTTCGGTTATGAATTTCTAGAAGTAGAGTTACAAAACCTTGCTTGAATTTTCTTCTAGTTAATTAACTCCTCTTGCTCTGGCTAAACTGGCCTAAAAGCAGACCTGACGTTGTCATGACAACTTCCCGACTGTATGAAGTTCCCAGGAAGAAGAGTTACTGCATCACCATACGGACACAAATATTAGCTTTAGAGTCCATCATCATCATCATCATCAACATCAAAATGTTTAGAAGAATATTGTGTCCATCAAATCCGTGCTAATGTTTATTAAATCTTCTCTTGTAAATTCATCCCCTGTGTGTACATCAGCAGACACAACAGCACACTTCCTAAAAAAAAGTATTTTCTTTTTAAAACTATGTAATAGACATATATAATATTAAAACAAAAATTCTAAAACAAATCAGCTGTGACTGTGACCAGATGCAGTAAGTTTGTTTTCAAAGACAGAATGTTCTCCTGAGCCCAGCAAAAAATGCAGAGTGTTAATAATATCACACAGTGCTCAAATTAAAAAATGGAAAACCCCCCCAAAGATTCATAGATTTTCGATCCTGTGGCTGAATCTCAAAAGTTCTATCCTTTGAAAGTAGGGCACTGGATAAATAGTGCCTTGTTCTTTATAGGAAGCAAGCAAAGTGAACAGAGCGTCATTTGGATACTAGATTTCACTAAGCGCCGAAAAGGTGATGTAACAGTGTTTTTTTTTTTTTTTAATAAACGATACTGAGTGAACACGTTGCACGATGTAATTGCCATGTTGCATCATCCAGTACATCCTCCCGAAAGAGAGACATTAAAAGAGTGGAGATTAGCTTAGAGACCAGATGTTAATCAGGACTCTGTCACGACTGCAGCGGTCTGCATTATGTCTAGCCAGCAAGTTACTCATGGAAGAAGGTTGATGTAATTTAGGATGAGTACTCGGGTACGGTACAAACGGTGCGATCGTGGGTAATCTGCCGAGCCGTGACGTGACGTGACACGACGCTGACTGACAACTGCTGACTGACAAAAGTGAGATAAAGAGCCTCATTATGTCACTGCTGCTTGTGTGACAGTCCTGAAGAAATGGGAAATGTAGCGTTTAGTAGTATGTTTCATGATTTTGCTTAAAATAAACACTAATTTCTAGACCCATGCTGTGAGAACATTCATTTTCTCAAAGCCTGACCAGAAGTTTGTGGACACCCAAACATCACACTCATCACATGTTCTTGGTGAACATGACATTCCAGATTTAATCCCCATTTCTTCTTATAATAAGCTCTTCTCTTCTCTTCTGGGAAGGTTTTCCACTAGATGTTGGATTGAGGCTGTGGGGATTTGTTTTCATTCAGCTATTAGTGAATGAGCTATTCAGAGAGCATTAGTGAGATCAGACACTGATGGAGGTCTGGGCTTCAGTTGGTGTTCCATTTCATCCCAGTGGGGTTGAGTCAGGGCTCTGTGCAGGACACTCGAGACATTCTTCCAGTTCAATCATCATGTCTTCATGGATCTGGCTTTGCTTTGTGCACAGACGCACTGTCCTGCTGGAACAGGTTCGAGTTGCAGTGAAGAGGAATTGTAATACCACAGCCTACAAAGATAGTCAACACTTTATCATTTTGAGGCAACGGTTTGCCGAAGAACCACATATGGGTGTGATGGTCAGGGATCCACAAACATTCGAGAATGTGGCGTGTTGAACTACTAAACAATCAGAACTTTCTCCAAAAACATTGGTGTGACCTGTCTGAGGATGAAGGCCACAGCGTCTGTAGACTCCCAGTATGACGCGTGGAACAGATGAGGCAGCGCTACAGTGGGGAACGCTGTGAGAACATCGGGGCAGTAGAGCACGTAATCCAGACGCTTCAGACCCCACCACCTGCTACACACTGGAAAAAAGTCAGGGTAATGACTGAGCAATAAAATACACTATGGCATTATAATATCTTTATCTTTCAGACATTAGCACACATTAGAACATGGATAAGTGAACAAAAATGAAATTACTGACAAACTAACCAACCAAACCTAATGGTGTGATTACTTCAGTATAATAGCATTAATATTTCTGGCCCTGAAATCCTGGAATTCCTTCAGTCTAGAGTCTGGAGATGTTCATGTTTTATTTTGACAGTTTGTCACAAACCTTCAGATATTTATGTTAGTCATATCGAGTTTGATTAAAAGCTCTAGAAGTGGGTCTTGCTCTACAGTAGCAGCTCGTTAACAGTAAACATGCTTCATGCTACACACTTATTCATTTTCCACACATCGAACAGTTCATTTATTCCGTTTATTTAGAAGTGGAGGTTATTAAAATCTGGGATGGTATGTTTTTCCACAAACTTTAATCCATATAGTGAATTAGCTTGTTAAACCTAGAGTTCTGAGGTGGGAAATATACACGACTTATCACAGTTAGCTGGATCGATTGTTGCTAAGATACAACAAACGTGGAGGTCCATGTTTTTCTGAACGCACGAATGGTGAAGTCTGGTGTCTTGCTGGTGTACAAACAGTGTAAGCACTGAAGGTGATGAACACTCACGTTGTGAGATGGTCTGGTCCGTCTGACCGTACTTCTCCTCGCTGTTAGAAGATCCATCACTCACTGTCTTACAGCACGGGGACTGGACAACATCGGCGCTTCCTTCCATCGTCTTTTTAACCACAGTGTCAGCTAGGGAAAGATAAAGAGGGTGAAAAAGAAGGAATAAACTGTGGAAAGAAAATTCCTGGCAGGTTGCACTGTTTAGTGTAACGGCTGAAAGAGAAGATCCGCGTTAGATGGCCTCTGGCGTTAACCAGAACACCGTGATGAACACTTGATTTAAATGGAAATGTTTCTGCCTCTAAGCTTGGCATGATGCCTGGGCTGTAAAAAGGTGTGAGGGTGAAAGAGAAGGGTCTCGCTTCGCTCGGCTAGCGTACAGATACATTTGAGCTTTAACCTCTATGTGAAGCTGCTCCTGATCTCAGCCTGGCCACTTTAGTGAACCAAATATGGAAACATTTTCTGACTGAAAGAAACAAAGAGAGAGCGAGAGATGGACAAAGACAGAGAGAAAGAAGAGAGAGTGAGAGAGGTAGAGGGGGAGAGAGAAAGATGGAGAGATAATGAGAGAGAGTGGGGGGGGGGGAGAGAGACCAAGAGATAGAGGGAGGGAGACAGATAGAGATGGAGTGAGAGAGACAGCAAGAGATGCAGAAAAAGAGAGCATGAGAAAGGGAGAGGAGGGGGAAGAGAGTGATGGAATGAGATAAACAGATAAACAATAGATGGTGAGGGAGGGAGAGAGAGAGATAGAGAAGAATAAAGAGTGAGGAAGTGGGAGGGGAGAAAGAGAGAGAGATAAAGAGAAAGAGTGATGGAGAAGGAAAGAGAGTGAAAGTGAGTGAGTGAGTGAGTGAGTGAGTGAGTGAGTGAGTGAGCGAGTGAGTGAGTGAGAAAGGGAGGAAGAGTGTGAGTGAGGGAGTGAGTGACAGAGAGAGAGAAAGGGGAAAAGAGAGATATAGATGGAGAGTAAGAGAGGGAAAGAGAGTGAGTGAGTGAGTGAGTGAGTGAGTGAGTAAGAGAAGGGGGAGGGGGAGGGGGAGGGGGAGAGAGAGAGGGAGAGAGAGAGAGTGTGAGAGAGATGGATGGATGGATGGAGGAAGAGAGAGAAAGGGTGACTCACAGCAGTAAGCTCTGTGCTGTAATTTCTACATTCTAAGATAATTAACTTGCCTTTCAGTCTCATCAAAACACATCTCCTAAACTTTTTTTTTCTTGTTGCTTGATGCACGGAAACGAGCCTGAATAAATGGCGTTTATGGAATATTTTATTTCCACATTTACAAAATGATGCAGCAATTTTCCAATTAAGTAAAAATGAGTGATTATTACACGTCATTTCCAGCAGGCATTAGAATAGGCTGAAACGAGGCTGACGAGTGCCTGCAGTGCCATTATCACACAGGACAGGAAGTCATCAGGGACCAGGGCTATTCATGGAAGTTGAGTTTCTCTAAGTGCTGAATATCTAAAACATCTATAATAAAATAATGATGTTCATTTCTTTTTTTCTGTTTTTCCACCATCACAGCTACCGACTGGAGGGTGAAGCCTGAAGCACGTTTCCTCTGCGACAGTGCAGTTTACAGCTTTACGTGAGCTCACAGATGCCTACGATTGGCCAGCATCACTGTGATTGACAGGAGAGACAGACTAATGCCGAGTTCACACTGCACAAAGTCATCGGATCACGGTTGTTTTCACACTGCATGAGTATCTGGAGCATTCAGTCACTACTGTGTTCACACTGCACGATGGATCGGCGACAGGAAGTTTCACACTGCATGACTTCACAATATGAAGAATCGCCGACAACTCTGTCTGGTCCGCAAACAACGACGACAACTCTGTCTGGTCCGCAAACAACGACGACAACTCTGTCTGGTCCGCAAACAACGACGACAACTCTGTCTGGTCCCAAACAACGACGACAACTCTGTCTGGTCTGCGTTTCACAACAGAACAAATGCGAGACGTGATAAGGAAATAACGCAAGATCACACGTGAGATCAGAGTTCTCGTGTAAGACTGAAAATGGAACCCCGCAAAAACTTCGCCATCCAAATGGTCTGTGCGGGGAACAAGGATTGTGCGTTCTGCATGATTGAACAAATGAATAATTTTGCAATGTACTGCTGCTGATGCGGCTGGTCAAGCAAATGTTTCTGCTTTATTTCTGTTTGATGTAATTGTAAAGCTTATTTATTCTGATATAACTATATTTAAGACATTTTTTCTGATAAAAACCTATCAATTCTATTAAACCCTAATGTTGTGCTCCAACCGAAGCCATGCTTGCTGATATTGTGGTCTATAACTCTTCCCCGAACTGCCCGCTGCCCTGTATCTCGCTCTCTCATTGGCTGTAGGTCATCGCTGAGGTATTTTTCATTCAGAACTCCTTTCACACTGAAGGATTTTGAGTCGCCGACAGGTCCAGATATTTAGCATGCCAAATATTTCACAGGCGTCTGCTATGCATCGGCGACCCGGTCAGAACACGCCCAACAAAGGAAACGCCCAACAGACATTATTGTGAGTAAAAATTAAAAACTATAACCGGGTTTAATAAACATGTATTTGGTGGAATAAAAATTGTATCACATAAAATACTGCATAAACACACAGCTGTAGCTGTTATATTCTTGACCTGTGAGATTTTGTGTAACCGCTGTGTGTTTTTTACCGATGAGAGCGGAGCGGCCATCACCCAGAGGGTAGCGCTGGTAGCGTGGCACAGTGAAGGGGGGCAGCTGTGTGAGAGGCGAGTACAGCAGGGGCTCCAGACGTGAGGCAGATGGGTCAGACGGGTAGAACAGATTGAAGATTTGCGAGCAGGCTGGACGCAACTGGGCAACTAAAGAGACAAAGAGAGACAAGAGAGAGAGAGAGAGACAGAGAGAGAAAGAGAGAAAGAAAGAGCGAGACAGAGAGTCACTGTTCTTTAAATGTAATACATTTAACAGTCACTGTTTTTTAAATTTTATTTCATCATTAATTTATTAATTTATTTAATAATTTATTAGCATTATTTTAATTCTCAGAAAGAAACTGAGAGAACAAAAGGGAGCAAGAGAGAAAGAAATACAATAAGATGGAGAGAAAGAGCGAGAGAGAAAGAAACAGAATGAGTAGAGAGAGAATAAAAAAGAGAGAAAGAAACAGAATAAGAGGGAAAGAAAGAGCGAGAGAGAAAGAAACAGAATGAGCAGAGAGAGAATAAAAAAGAGAGAAAGAAACAGAATAAGAGGGAGAGAAAGAGCAAGAGAGAAAGAAACAGAATGAGTAGAGAGAGACAGAGAGGGAAAGAAAAAGAATGAGAGAAAGTCAGAAAGAAACAGAGAGAGAGAGAGGGAGAGACTGAGAGACCAGCAGGGGGGAGTGGAGTGCTTCTTAAAAGTCAGCTTGTCAGGTATCAAGTCCTTGAGATCTAATCTAACAATGACTCTGTAAACACAAACAGCCGTGTTCTTTTTTTGGTCTGAAATCAGCGCCTCTGTGTTGGTGGTGTTATTTACTCTGCACCGCCGGCAGCACGGTTCTCCTCATGGCCAGCACCAGTCCTAGCGGGCAGCCCAGCAGAAAGCAGTCTGAAACCTCAAAGTCAAAGCAGCCTGGGTTCTGTACAGGGTTCATCTGTTCATCCTGAGACAGACTGAAGGAGAGAAAGAACCGGATTAAAACTCGGACTAAATCCTAATCAGTCTCCTCTTTCTGAGGACGAGCTTCACTCGTCAATTCTGCGTTCTCTAATTGCATTTTCTTCCCAAAACACAAAAATCAGCAAACAAAACAACGTCACCTTTGAGAAATAATACGTCGTCTGTTTACAGGTTTCAGCTAATCCATGCATATTTATTTACATCCTGCTCTTCATCACAGACCCTGACTCTGCATGTAAATATGTTTTTCCCGCACGGCAACGTCTACTTTCCTTGGCAAAATGGCAGAATTAATTAGTTAACTTGACGGTGCTGCTGGGACAATGTATTTAAATCGGTGTGTCAGCTGACCTTTACGAGAGAGCTAAAGCTGATGAACCGAAGTCAAAATCAAGTCTGGATCTAAAAATGAGATTAATTACAGCGCTGCTGTATAAAATTTTTCGTTTTTTCCCACTAAAAAACAATCAAATATTAAACCTGTGATCATTTTGCTAATTCCTACCCACAAGCTAACGCTCCACTGTGACAGCCATCAAACGAAGGGAGAGCCTGAAGACTAACATGTTAGCAAGTGTTTCTTCGGAGGTAGATATCTTTTCAAAATTGACGCTGGTGCTACATCCAAAATGACTGACGGGAAGCGCAATCTACCCTCTTCCGCATACTTGAGCTAAGAGCTCATTCCTGCCTTTTATAAGGTTTATATTAACGCACTTGATGCTTGATTCCTTACTGATACAGTCACAGAAACATGAGGAAACTTTTCCAGAAAACCAGGTGGATGATTGAATAAAATAAACAAGCCTTTACACATTATAATTAATGAAATGACTTTATATACATCAGAAATGCTCTCTACACAGCGGATAAAACATTTTAAACCCTAAATAGTGCACTGTATCTTCAATAGGACACTGTTTAAAATTTAGCAACAGAAAACTAAATGACTGAATTAATATCTGAGTAAAAGGTTTATTGTTTTCGTGAATTTCCAAGTTGCGAAGTGAGACGCTTGAAGCCTTGTTTGATCTCGATCTAAACTCATCACGCTCATCATCTCACAGGCCACTAACATGCCGAGCTGATTCAGTTGCTACGCCCCTTGAGTTCAAAGTTTCATCGAATAGTCGATGGAATGTGTTGAGTAACAAAGTACACCATTGAACCCCATTGTAACTGCACTAGCAAAGAAAATACAACAATGACAAAACCAATTAGCATCCAATGAGAGAACTCCAAAAAAACACAGACTCTCTTGAACTAAAATGATGGTGTAGATTGCACTTCAGTGAAATTAACCAAAAGGAACAAGTCCAACCTGCTGAAGAAGACCTCTCTCTGACTTCCAGCAATATCGGTGTCACATGAGTCGCTCTGCTTGCGGATGAGTGGACGGTAGAGGGCTGGTGCAGAGTCGCACGGTGCTGAAACGTCAATGTTGCTCTTGCTCAGGCGCTTGCTGCTCCTCAGACTGGGACTCAGACTGCACATCGCTACTGGCTTCTCCTAGAAAGATTGAGAAAATCTTTATGGGTCTAGTCTATGGCCAACATGTTCTCGAGATCTCTTAGATATGCAGATGAGACATATAGGTTTGACATTGTAGCTTAAGTCATCATAGCTATCTTCTCAAGTTAACTGGGACCATATGGTGGATGGAGGATGTGAATAAACACCCAGGAACACCACATTAATACTGGCTAAGACTCCCTTTACTCTCAGAACAGCACCTCAGTTCTTCATGCAATGGACTTTCTTTGAGACTCTGGTCCATGTTGGTGTAGTTGCATCACCTAATGGTATAAAATTTGCTTTCACCACATTTCAAAATTTCGCTACTGGATTCAGACTTGGTGACTGTCCGATAGTGAAGCCCAATCAACTCAGTTTAATGTTCATGAGATGACTGATGAGACAACATGCTGGAAGCAGATATTACCCCTATATCCATCCATCCATTTTTTGGACCACATATCCTACACAAGGTCCCAGGGAACCTGGAGTCTTAAACAGTGCCTGAGGAATGAATGTGGGAGTGTGTGTGGGATTGTGCCCTGAGATGAAGTGGTAGCCTGTCCAGGGGACACCAGGGGAATGAATGTGGGAGTGTGTGTGGGATTGTGCCCTGAGATGAACTGGTAGCTTGTTCAGGGGACACCAGGGGAATGAATGTGGGAGTGTGTGTGAGATTGTGCCCTGAGATGGACCAGGGTGTCTCAGGACGAATCCCAGGATGAATCTCACAACCACACAGCTGCTAGTGTTGGGTCTTTGTGCAAGATCCTCACCTGCTTAGTTTAACTGCGAGTCACTTTGAATAAACGACTAGCTACTGCCAAATGAGCAGCGTAAAACACTATCACACATCTAGATATGGCTTTTAAGACTTTAATGCTTTCTTTTCCCTCTGTCTCTAATCTGCTGCTGCATCATCCACTAATACAGCATCTGGTATATGGGTTGCCCCTCCCTCGTGGCATTGTGCAGGTGACTAAGTGCTCATTAAAACATCAGAACAAAGTGGCCAGGCAGACGGACTGCTGGGAATCACTGGCTGGGAAGCCGTTGCCAAAGGAGCCACGTGTGTACCTGCATCATCTATGTGTCCACTGGGGGGAACAAAAACTCATTTTAACCATGATAATTGCTCCAAATTGAGAATGTAGATTGAAACCGAGGGTTTCATCATGCAATCAATGCACAACGCTTTACTTGAAATCATTTTAAAGTCAATTATGGTGATTCTTTTTTTTGCTCGATTTCAACACTGACTCCGTAGTTTCGACTTCTACATCTCCATGTTTTTATCCAGCTCTGCTTTCAGTAGCATCCTGTTTATTTCAGTTGCTTACTCGAGACTTGTTTGCTGACCTAACGCAGCATATCCTTTCATTTTTATGCTGAAAATGTCTGGATGAGTTGATAGGAGCCTCGGCTTGACAGCGGTACAATATCGATCATGGCAACAACCCAGCGTTTTTGGCACCCCAGCATTTTTGGCTTCGTTTTAGATTCATAAAACTGCCACTGACACTGTAACTCTCTCACAAAAGACAAGAAAGCTTTGTGAGGATGAAGAGAGGATAAGGAGATGTTTCAGAAGGTATGTTACGAGAAGACGGAAGTGTTTTGACTTCTGAGAACAAGACAAGAGGTGAAGAGCTTGTCAAAAGCAGACATATATTATATCAGATAAGGCCCAAAGTCAGACAGACATGAAAAGGTAAAAACCCAGAGAACAGAAGTGTGTGTGTGTGTGTGTGTGTGTGTGTGTGTGTGTGTGTGTGTGTGTGTATGATAAAGACACTGTGTGTATGGAGGAAGGTGTTCACCTTGAGGCTCTCAGTGCTGTAGGTTGTAGTGTTTGTCTTGGGACTTCCATGTCGCTTGTCACCGCTAAAACACAGAGCATCGAAACACAGCACTCCACCAACACAGTCAGCCACCAAACACACCTGAGGGGGAAAAACGAGAAAATATCACACATTTAACTACAATTAAATACATTCACTTTCCCACTATGAGAAATGCTAATAAGATTAACGATGCATTTCACTCACTGACTTCGTTTTTGCTTAATTAGCACATTTACGTCTGCTCGGTATTCCACAGGCTCATGCTGATGTTATATAAATAGTTTATTCCTTCAAAATATTGCTGATGTAACGGCATTCAAATTAGCATGGAGAAGTAACTTTACATTTTGAAACGACAACATGACGATAAAATGAGATTAGGCTTGCACGCTCTAACATTTTTATCGTCTCTACACTAATTTACAGTTTTATGATGTCCAGTGACATTTATTCTGATTATATGATGTTGTATTATATTATTTTATAAAACCCGGTACAAAAAGTGCAGCACTCTTTTCCCAGATTTCCGAACTCATCAAAATATTGCTCTAGAATGAATCGAGCAGTTGGTATGAAATAACTCCGCCCTCTACCCAAAGTAAATTCCTGTGTAGCCCGTAGCTCCAGGACATGCAAGCACTAATCAGGCTCTGGGTTGTTAATTGGGAGATCAGGATTCAAGCCCCAGCACTGCCAAGCTGCCACCGTTGGGCCCTTGAGCAAGCCCCCCCCCCCCCCTTTCTCCAGGGGCACTGCATCATGGCTGACCCCACGCTCCAAGCATGGGATATGGAAAGAAAGGATTTCACTGTAATATATATGTAACATATAAAGGCTGCTTAACTTAAGGATCCTGAAAAGAATAAACCACAGAATTCCATGTGTTTTGTAGGGGTGCCAATACTTTCTAATATGGGTGAGTGATACTGCAGAAATCATGTGAGTGAATAAAAGGTGCTAATATATGTTAATGATAATATACACTATAGTTGCAATTACTAATTTTCATAAAGCAATAAATATATACAATACACACCGATCAGTCATAATGATGACACGTCATCATTTACGTCATCATTATGACAATATTGTCGAATATTGTGTTGACCCCCTTTTGCTGCCAAAACAGCCCTGACCCGTCAAGCACTGTGTATTCTGACACCTTTCTATCAGAACCAGCATTAACTTCTTCAGCAATTTGACAGTAGCTCGTCTGTTGGATTGGATCACATGGGCCAGTCTTTGCTCCCCACATGCATCAGTGAGTCTTGGCCGCCCATGACCCTGTCGCCGGTTCACCACTGTTCCTTCCTTGGACCACTTTTGATAGATACTGACCACTGCAGACCGGGAACACCCCACAAGAGCTGCAGTTTTGAGATGCTCTGATCCAGTGGTCTAGCCATCACAATTTGGTCCTTGTCAAACTCGCTCAAATTCTTACGCTTGCCCATTTTTCCTGCTTCTAACACATCAACTTTGAGGACAAAATGTTCACTTGCTGCCTAATATATCCCACCCACTAACAGGTGCCATGATGAGAAGATAATTAGTGTTATTCACTTCACCTCTCACTGCTCATAATGTTATACCTGATCGGTGTATATTATAGCACAAATCAGCTATTTGTTTTTTAAGAGTTACAGAGAAACCACAAAGCCTTCCGAAGCACAGCTTTACCTCTGACTGTTACAAAGTGCTGGCACTGGAGACTCCTTCACAGAAAAGCTATTCCTTGTTAAGTAGTTACTATACTAACAATAACAAATTAACAAGCGCATTAAACAGCCGTCCCTACAGTCTGAGCCTTTATCATCTGATTATCATCTGTTGATCATCAGAATCCAGAATTCTTTAGCACTGTGATATGATTCACGCAGGACTGATGATTACCTGCCCGGTGAAGCCCAGCCCCTCAGGCGACTGGAGGAAGTCTTGATACACCTGATTGGCCTGAGAGATCACCGCTGCTACGGCGTCCTGGTACTGAGGAGCAGCGATGGCGAGGATGGGCAGAGCGGCCAGCGGCAGGTGATCCACACTACTGCAAACACAGCTCTCATCGTAGCTGTACGGATTCAAACTGCAAAGCAGACAGAAAAAGGTGTTATGAAGATCAGCTCATTTCCATTCGTAGCATTACTAGATTGGCGTCATCACACAATTGGAAACTTCCACAGATTCAGTTTTTACCAGTTCACTGGTGGAATGGAAATGGACTTATGGGATGTTTTCAATATATTGCTCCTAGTATGCGAGGGAAAAACAGAAATACTTATAAAAACTACAAATTCTTGAAAAATCCTGAGTGTCTGCTTTCATATGAGCTTCATATTAACCACCACTGTGGAGTCTGGCATGATAAAGACACTCAATGCTGAACATGTGCACAGCCAAACTCAAGTTTTGACCTCTGGGAAATGAAGTTAAACTATAACACTTAATTGATGCTTAGGTTTGATATTTCTGAGAAAAAGATGTTCAACCAAAGATGACTCAGTACATAAGACGGGAAAGCGTCTCCAAAAAATTAAATTCAATGATAATGTCTGTGAAGCCGAGCCTCCGCTGGGAGAAGACTGAGTGAAGCAGATGCAGAGGAAAAAAGCTCCAGTGTCTCAGTCTCTGTGAACTACAAGCCTCATTACAGTGGTGAAGCTCCAGCATCCCTGCTGTTGTGTTCCACACCAGAGAATGGCGGTTTGATTAATAATTGACCGCAGTCCCCCTGCTGAGGCGGTGTTAGGAATCGGCTTTCTCTTACGTACCAACAGAATGTGGTTGTTATTTTTGTATTACAGCAGAAGTCTTTCTCCTGGAGGTAATTAGTGAGGACGTGAGGATTTCTAACAGTTTGAGGGAAGACATCTAAGAGAAAGTATAAAGAAGAAGAACTTCAAATTGCATCTTATATTCAATCCATTTTTTTTATGTGAAACTTCAAGGCTCTTGTTTTCAGCTGGTTCTCAGAGTGCAGTCAAGTAAGGATTCTGAAACATTTATCTTGTCTTCATGTCACGTGAAGTCCAGCCAGAGATCGACTAAAGAAACAACAGGCACTTAGCCAAATTGATGCAATGATTTATGGAAGCAGGTGGTGATCACTAGCTTTTAAAAAGCACATGCAGTCTTCTCCACTGCACCATGGCATTCTGAGATGTGCGTAAATAATCTGAAAGTAGAAGCAGTTTTGTGGTGGCACAGGTCCTCACGCCTTCGTACACCATCCTAACACCATCCACACACCATCCTTGAGCTCAGGTTACTGTCTGTGTTGAATTTTGCATCTCCACCAAGTGTCTACGTCTCATATAAACTGCCCCTGGGTGTAAATAAGTGTGCTAATGAGGTGTGAATGTTTGTGTGTGTATGTGTGTGTATGTGTGTGTGTGTGTGTGTGCATGGTGACTTGTGATGGACTGCCATCTGACTCAGTAGATTCTTGCCTCCTGCTCCAGGTTATGGATCCACCATGACCAGCTGCTCATCCCTATACAGTCAGATCAGCTCCTCATCCTGATCCAATCAAATTAACTCCTCCTCCTTATTCAATCAGATCAGCTCCTCATCGCTATGCAATCAGATCAGCTCCTCATCCTGATCCAATCAGATCAGCTCCTCATCCTGATCCAATCAGATCAGCTACTCACCCTTAACCAATCAGAGCAGCTCCTCACCCTTATCCAATCAGATCAGCTCCACATCATGATCCAATCAGATCAGCTCCTCATCCTTATCCAATCAGATCAGCTCCGCATCATGATCCAATCAGATCAGCTACTCACCCTTAACCAATCAGAGCAGCTCCTCACCCTTATCCAATCAGATCAGCTCCCCATCCTTATCCAATCAGATCAGCTCCGCATCATGATCCAATCAGATCAGCTCCTCGTCCTGATCCAATCAGAATGGCTTCTTGTCTTGATCCAATTAAATCCACTTCTCATCCTGATCCAATTAGACCAGCTCCTCATCTTGATCCAATCAGATCAGCTCCGCATCATGATCCAATCAGATCAGCTCCTCGTCCTGATCCAATCAGATCGACTTCTTGTCTTGATCCAATTAAATCCACTCCTCATCCTGATCCAATTAGACCAGCTCCTCATCTTGATCCAATCAGACTAGCTCTTCATCCTGCTCCAATTATATGAGCTCCTCATCCTATTCTAATCATATCAGCTCCTCATCCTGATCCAATCAAATGAACTCCTCCACCTTATCCAATCGACTTGGCTCCTCCTCCTTATCTCCTCAATAATCAGATCAATATCTCTTCTTTAAAAATTAAACTCAGCATTTTAAAACATTTTCTTCTGATACACAATCAGCCAATCATGCGACAGCAGCTCAATACATCACATCACACAGATGCAGGTCAAGAACTTCACTTCTTGTTGGTTCCAGGTTGGGTCTTTCAAAAACTGCAGATGTTCTAGAGACTCTAGAGTTGATACAGGATGATGTCCGAGAGAATGTAAACTCCAGATGAGTTTACACTGACAGGAAGTACCATGAGTTCAAATAAGCACACTTTTTCTAACCACAGTGAGCAGAGAAGCATCTCAAAATAGATCGAGCCTTAAGGGAGAGGAGCTACACAGAAGACGTCCACATCAGGTTCCACTTCCTTCAGCCAAGAACAGGAATCTGGGGCAGTGGGAAGAGAGTCACTGAAGCTGAACAGACAGAGAAGAAAACAATATTTAGAGTTACTTTTAGCTGAAAGAAATTGCAGGGTTTGTGTTTCTGCAACATGATTGGCTGATTGGACAAGTGCATGACCAGACAGAGATGAATAAAAACATCTACATTGACTTCTAGCTGCATGAAATTGCAGAGTTTTCATGCACGATGTTGCTGCAATGTGATTGGCTGCATGAATGCGCAGCCGTGCAGGTGTTAACGGGCGGGAGTATGCACGTCCACGTCTTTGAGCAAATGTATGTTTTGTTATACAGAATTTCCTAAACAAGTGAGTTTTTTTGTGTAATGCTGTTCTTTTATTCTAAAGTCTAGTACGTAATTCTTCCTTCTCATCATAAAGAACTCACTGTGAGACGAGCGAGAAGGCTTCAGCACACACAGGAGGGCAGGGCACCAAGCGCACCAGCATGCTGTCTGCTGCTTCCTGGAAATGAGCTCGTGCCACCCGCTCCAACACCGACCCCAAAGTAGCAGCGTCTCCCGCCTTACCGCCTGGATCGCCGCCTCCAGAGTCTAGAATGTGACCTCCGTGAACGACCAGGATCAACAGCTGCGTCCTGCATTTCCTCTGCAGGGTTACACAACCGGGAAAAATGTCAAAAATGTCGACCTCTGAAAACCTTCAAGACTCTAAAACTAGATAAAATTGAATCCTGTTGTTACTCTAATGTGGGCTCCTATATAATGTGGGTTCAAATCTGATTATCCAGATCAACTCAGATATCAGCCGTATGTCTGTGACCTTCACGCTCACCTCCATGTCCTCCAGACCGTCTACACTGCTCTGCGGCGCACAGCGAGGGTGTCTCAGTCTGTACAGGCTTTCTGTGGAAGAGAGGGAAAAAAAGCCTTGAGCTGAAAGTGCAACAACGCTGGTGATTCGAGTTGTCTGTTTCGGCACCTGCTTAAACAAACACTGGTCAAAAGCCATTTTGTGGTCCAAACATCCACCAGTTAGTTATTTAGCTAGTCCGTCTGTCCATCCGTCTATTCATTCATTCGTCTTTTCTCAGTATATTAGGACTCATAAAATTTCAGAAGATTATTAACCACTGTTTATGGATCTAGCTCATTAAAGCCTGGTTCCTCTCAAGGTTTCTTCCTCATATCGTCTCGGGGAGTGTTTTCTCGCCACTGTCGCCTTTGCCTTACTCATTAGGAATTCATTTAAAATGTATATCCTGAATTTAGATATTTCTGTGAAGCTGCTTTGTGACGATATCAAAATAAATTGAACTAAACTGACCTCCAGACCACCAGGGGGATTTACAATAAATATGCAAAATATGCAGCACACTTTACTATTATTTTGCGAAAAGGTTTTCATCGGGCAGATGCAGATTATAACTATAATAATATTGATATTATATTAATTATAGATAATTAACTAAGCATCTACTTATATTATAACTAAGTAATTACACGTCCGAGAATCCGAAGAAGTGAAGGATCATAAAACGTTCATATCATATTTCGATGAAAAAAAAATTGTGAAGAAAAGAAACCGTAACCAAACGCAAGTCAGAAATGAATCCTAATTCATCAGGTTTAGTCAGTTTGTCAACTTGCTTGTTAACGAGCTAGCTACTATGTAGTTAATGTCTAGCATCTTGTTCACTTTTTTTATTTTATTACTCTGCTTTCGCTCGTCCAGGGTAATGACCTGTTCATCCTTGCATATAAGATAACATAAATGGTGTGAGGAGCAGCTGAGCACGTTCACGTTAAAGGTCATGGATCTCTAAATACCGTACATGATGTATAAGCAGAGGTTCCTCCACATGACAGTGGCGAAGTTGACAATAACTCATCAACTCCTAGCGACGGTCATTATTAATCATCATTAGCATCGTAATTGGTTTATTGGCACCAATAAAATAATCATTTTAATAAAGTGATAAAGTGATACTGGCATAGCATGGGCACAGTATTTACCCTCTTTGGGGTAAATTTGAAACTGTGGAAAGGCAGTGAAAAGTTTGAGAAGCTCTGTCTGGTGGCTGGACGCTGATTTCCTGCATCGGATCGTGCTCGACTTGGTTAAATTGGATTAGCGAGCGGTGCTCAGGACAGCTGGAATGAAGCGCAGTAAACACAGAGGATTCATCAGCCCACTCATGCATCACTGAACACGAAAACACGGAATCCTGGTCAACACGTTCACAAAAGACAGTTATTACCATCACTCGGGTTACGTGAGCTTTTAGGTTGCATTAATTGTGGGCTTTTATCATCAAATAATTGCGGAGGGTAAACAATTGAGGTGTTAATTAACGCTGGATGAATCATGCCTGTAACAGCAAGAAGTAGGAGGCTGGTGTGTGTGTCTCTGTGTGTGTGTGTGTGATGTGATAGTTCTTCATGTAGTGATGTAGTAATGTCCTGTACATGACACAGGTCAGAAGATCACAAAGACGTCCGTATAAGCTATATTGTGTATGTTGGAATATAGGCACATGTTTACATGTATATATGTGTATTAGGTGGAATGTGCTTGTAGAGTTAGACTGAGAACATTTGTATGCATGTGTCTCCATATATATATATATATATATATATATATATATATATATATATATATATATATATATATATATATATATAAATAATATTGAGTATACAATGATCAGGCATAACATTATGACATAATGGGCATAATACACACACACCCGGCCATCCACGTGATGTAAAAGAAAACGTGGTTCATCAGACCACCAGGCCACCTTCTTCCATTGCTCCGTGGTCCAGTTCTGATGCTCAAGAGCCCATTGTTGGCGCTTTCGGCGTTGCACAGGGGTCAGCATGGGCACCCTGATTGGTCTGCGGTTATGCAGCCCCATACACAACAAACTGTGATGCGCTGTGTATTCTGACACCTTTCTATCAGAACCAGCATTAACGTCTTCAGCAATTTGAGCAACAGTAGCTCGTCTGTTGGATCAGATCACACGGGCCAGCCTTCGCACAAGAGCTGCAGTTTTGGAGATGCTCTGATCCAGTGGTCTAGCCATCACAATTTGGCCCTTGTCAAACTCGCTCAAATCCTTACGCTTGCCCATTTTTCCTGCTTCTAACACATCAACTTTGAGGACAAAATGTTCACTTGCTGCCTAATATATCCCACCCACTAACAGGGGACATGATGAGGAGATAATCAGTGTTATTCACTCCACCTATTAGTGGTCAGAATGTTATACCTGATCGGTGTATATACATGTACAATTACAGAAAGACGATAACTATTTTGTTGAATCTTGTATGAATAAGGAAAATACAGAGGACCTTTTGCTCTTTGCCAAGATGATCTGTTTTGCATATATTTCTCCAATAAAAGAAAAAAAAAGATCAAACGTCCACTGTGAAGAGAGGAACTGACGAAGTGAATCAGACAAAGATCAAAATGATATGTTTCAGCAGCACAATCACTGTGATCATTAACACACACACACACACACACACACACACACACACACACACACACACACACAATTTCCTAAACACTTTCTACTGCAGACTTAGTATACTGAGTCACAAGTTTGCATCTGAACTGTGACTGATCCTGTGTGTGCGTGTGTGTGTGCGTGCGTGCGTGCGTGTGTGTGTGTGAAAAGATGGAGAACTAGAAAGTGAAATCTTTTATTTTCTTCTTTAAAATAAACATCATACCTCAAACTACAGCTCCACAATTCCGCTTCTCAGGACAAGCAATTATTCAGATAACAGCGTCTATCCCCGGAGCTGCAATCCGAGCTTTAATTTTCCTTCACTTACCTAATAAATGTTTGATATCATGTTCAGTAGCTTGACAACGCTGCAATTGTGAATGCAGACATAAATTACTGGCTGTTGCAGAATCCCAGAGCAGATTAGTAAACATGGCACCCGTCACCAGGCAAACAGTTCACTATTAATAATTGCTATGAATGTTTGATGAGCAATTGTGTTAAAAATAAAAATCATGGCGGAGTAAAGCACTTGTTGTTTATTGGCGTTTCATCAGCCGACGTGGATCTGCCTCCAAGCTGCCCAGCAGGGGCATGTAACACAGCAGGTTCACCTCAAACCACTTACAACAAATGCTTTAACCGCACAAAAACATCATTTCTTGTTTTTCCTAATCAGCTGAAATCAATATGACCTGATGAAACATATCGTTATATAAAACAGCATGATGTAAGGAATAAAAGACGACAGGAAAAGAATCAACAATGTGTTGGTGTGTTGCAGATTCGATTCGACGCTGATTATTTTCCTATCACGCTACTTCCTACGCCTTGTTTTTTTCCTCAAGTTACGTTCAATGTCTGAGAAATTAGTTATATCGCTATTACTCATGTCTCTCTCTCTGGAAGATATAAAAACTTTCCTATCCTGTAGTTAGGTAGGTAGGTAGGAAGGAAGGAAGGAAGGAAGGGTAGAAAAAAGGAAGGAAGGAAGGAAGGAAGGAAGGAAGGAAGGAAGGGTAGAAAAAAAGGAAGAAAGGAAGGAAGGAAGGAAGGAAGGAAGGAAGGAAGGAAGGAAGGAAGGAAGGAAGGAAGGGTAGAAAAAAAGGAAGGAAGGAAGGGTAGAAAAAAAGGAAGAAAGGAAGGAAGGAAGGAAGGAAGGAAGGAAGGAAGGAAGGAAGGAAGGAAGGAAGGGTAGAAAAAAAGGAAGGAAGGAAGGGTAGAAAAAAAAGGAAGGAAGGAAGGAAGGAAGGAAGGAAGGAACAAAAGAAAGGTAGGAAAAAAGGAAAGGTAGGAAAAAAGGAAGGAAGGAAGGAAGGGAGGGAGGGAGGAAAGAAAGAAAGAAAGAAAGAAGAAGAAGAAAGGAAAGAAAGAAAGAAAGAAAGAAAGAAAGAACATAATGGCAGCACAGTATATATAAAAAGAAAGAAAGTAAGTAAGTAAGTGAGGAAGGAAGTAAGGAAGTAAGGAAGGAAGGAAGAAAGGAACAAAAGAAAGATATGAAAAAGGAAAGGTAGGAAAAAAGGAAGGAAGGAAGGAAGGAAGAGAGGGAAGGATTGAGTGAGGGAAGAAAGAAAGAAAAAGAAAGAAAGGAAGGAAGGAAGGAAGGAAGGAAGGAACAAAAGAAGGAAAGAAAAAAAGGAAAGGTAGGAAAAAAGGAAGGAAAGAAGGAAGAGAGGGAAGGATTGAGTGAAAGAAGGAAGAAAGAAAGAAAGAAGCCATATAAGTCTCTGTCCAAGCTGTTACTATAGAAACGATGGTCATTTCACCTTGATTTAAGACAGAGTAAGGAATATACACAACAATCTGATTGGCTGTTCAACATCTTAACCACCAAGCTCCCGCTTCCCTCACATGTGCTCGGTGAACACCTCTTTCCACGTTTGTTTTTTTGAGGATTTGTGTTCATTCAGCCATTAGTGAGATCAGACACTGATGGAGGTCTGGGGTTCAGTCAGTGGGCTTCAGTCAGAGTCTGGGCTCTGTGCAGGACACTCGAGTTGCTCCAGTCCGACCTCTACTTCCACACCATGTCCTCATGGAGCCGGCTTTGTGCACAGACGCACTGTCGTGTTAGAACTGGATCAAGCCGGTTAGTTCCAGTGAAGAAGTGTGTGCTCCTGATGTTGGCGAAGAAGCTCATATGGGTGTGATGGTCAGGGGTGCACACACTTTTTGACCATACAGTGCTTGTTACTGATATGTTACACTGGTCCTTTCAGGTGGTTTAAGGTGGTTTGGTGTGACCATGTGGGATGACCCTTGCTGAGATCAGACTTTAAACAGTTCTGTCTAGTCTCCACTCCAGGCAGATTATTTGTCCTAAACAAATGATTGGATTTGAGAAAAGGATTTTTTTATGTCTCATTTTCACTGCTAGAAGTGGAGACATTCCCAAGATCTTCATTAAGCTCCATCACACACTTTCTCATCATCTCTCTGTCCCCAAATACAACAAATATAATCCTTCTTCATTAATGAGGACACGGGAATTTAATTAGCAGCTACAAGACATTTAGTGCGTTCACTTCCACAGAGCTGTTGACTAATATGATGAACAGACTCTCTCCCTCCCTCTGTCTCTCTCTCCCTCTCACTCTCTGTCTGTCTCTCTCTCTCTCCCCCTCTCTCTCCCTGTCTCTCCATATCTCCCTTTCTCTCATTCTCCCTCTCTCTCCCTCCCTCTCACTTTCTCTCAATCCCTTTCGCTCTCACCCCCTTTCTCACTCTCCCTCTCTCTCCCTCTCACTCCCTCTCTCTCCCTCCCTCTCACTTTCTCTTACTCTCCCTCACTCCCCCTCTCAATTTTTCTCAATCCCTTTTGCTCTCACTCCCTCTCCCTCTTTCCTTCCCTCTCACTCTCTCCCTCCCTCTCAATCCCTTTCACTTTCACCCCTTTCTCACTCTCCCTCTTTCCTTCCCTCTCACTCTCTCTCCCTCCCTCTCAATCCCTCTCCCTCCCTCTCTCTCCCTCCCGCTCTCTCCCTCCCGCTCTCTCCCTCCTTATCACTCTCTCCCCCCCACTCACTCTCCCTCTCTCTCCTTCCCTCTCCCTCTCACTCTCTATCATTGTCTTCCTCCCTCTTTCTCCTTCCCACTCAATCTCACTCCCTCCCTCTCACGCTCTCTCCCTTTCTACCTCTCCCTCTCTCTCCTTCCCTCTCAAAGAATTTCTTGTTTTTCCTAATCAGCTGAAATCAATATGACCTGATGAAACATATCGTTATATAAAACAGCATGATGTAAGGAATAAAAGACGACAGGAAAAGAATCAACAATGTGTTGGTGTGTTGCAGATTTGATTCGACGCTGATTATTTTCCTATCACGCTACTTCCTACGCCTTGTTTTTTTCCTCAAGTTACGTTCAATGTCTGAGAAATTAGTTATATCGCTATTACTCATGTCTCTCTCTCTGGAAGATATAAAAACTTTCCTATCCTGTAGTTAGGTAGGTAGGTAGGAAGGAAGGAAGGAAGGAAGGGTAGAAAAAAAGGAAGGAAGGAAGGAAGGAAGGAAGGAAGGAAGGAAGGGTAGAAAAAAAGGAAGGAAGGAAGGAAGGAAGGAAGGAAGGAAGGAAGGAAGGAAGGGTAGAAAAAAAGGAAGGAAGGAAGGGTAGAAAAAAAGGAAGAAAGGAAGGAAGGAAGGAAGGAAGGAAGGAAGGAAGGAAGGAAGGAAGGAAGGAAGGGTAGAAAAAAAGGAAGGAAGGAAGGGTAGAAAAAAAGGAAGGAAGGAAGGAAGGAAGGAAGGAAGGAACAAAAGAAAGGTAGGAAAAAAGGAAAGGTAGGAAAAAAGGAAGGAAGGAAGGAAGGGAGGGAGGGAGGAAAGAAAGAAAGAAAGAAAGAAAGAAAGAAAGAAAGAAAGAAAGAAAGAAAGAAAGAACATAATGGCAGCACAGTATATATAAAAAGAAAGAAAGTAAGTAAGTAAGTGAGGAAGGAAGTAAGGAAGTAAGGAAGGAAGGAAGAAAGGAACAAAAGAAAGATATGAAAAAGGAAAGGTAGGAAAAAAGGAAGGAAGGAAGGAAGGAAGAGAGGGAAGGATTGAGTGAGGGAAGAAAGAAAGAAAAAGAAAGAAAGGAAGGAAGGAAGGAAGGAAGGAACAAAAGAAGGAAAGAAAAAAAGGAAAGGTAGGAAAAAAGGAAGGAAAGAAGGAAGAGAGGGAAGGATTGAGTGAAAGAAGGAAGAAAGAAAGAAAGAAGCCATATAAGTCTCTGTCCAAGCTGTTACTATAGAAACGATGGTCATTTCACCTTGATTTAAGACAGAGTAAGGAATATACACAACAATCTGATTGGCTGTTCAACATCTTAACCACCAAGCTCCCGCTTCCCTCACATGTGCTCGGTGAACACCTCTTTCCACGTTTGTTTTTTTGAGGATTTGTGTTCATTCAGCCATTAGTGAGATCAGACACTGATGGAGGTCTGGGGTTCAGTCAGTGGGCTTCAGTCAGAGTCTGGGCTCTGTGCAGGACACTCGAGTTGCTCCAGTCCGACCTCTACTTCCACACCATGTCCTCATGGAGCCGGCTTTGTGCACAGACGCACTGTCGTGTTAGAACTGGATCAAGCCGGTTAGTTCCAGTGAAGAAGTGTGTGCTCCTGATGTTGGCGAAGAAGCTCATATGGGTGTGATGGTCAGGGGTGCACACACTTTTTGACCATACAGTGCTTGTTACTGATATGTTACACTGGTCCTTTCAGGTGGTTTAAGGTGGTTTGGTGTGACCATGTGGGATGACCCTTGCTGAGATCAGACTTTAAACAGTTCTGTCTAGTCTCCACTCCAGGCAGATTATTTGTCCTAAACAAATGATTGGATTTGAGAAAAGGATTTTTTTATGTCTCATTTTCACTGCTAGAAGTGGAGACATTCCCAAGATCTTCATTAAGCTCCATCACACACTTTCTCATCATCTCTCTGTCCCCAAATACAACAAATATAATCCTTCTTCATTAATGAGGACACGGGAATTTAATTAGCAGCTACAAGACATTTAGTGCGTTCACTTCACAGAGCTGTTGACTAATATGATGAACAGACTCTCTCCCTCCTCTGTCTCTCTCTCCCTCTCACTCTCTGTCTGTCTCTCTCTCTCTCCCCCTCTCTCTCCCTGTCTCCATATCTCCCTTTCTCTCATTCTCCCTCTCTCTCCCTCCTTCACTTTCTCTCAATCCCTTTCGCTCTCACCCCTTTCTCACTCTCCCTCTCTCTCCCTCTCACTCCCTCTCTCTCCTCCCTCTCACTTTCTCTTACTCTCCCTCACTCCCCCTCTCAATTTTTCTCAATCCCTTTTGCTCTCACTCCCTCTCCCTCTTTCCTTCCCTCTCACTCTCTCCCTCCTCTCAATCCCTTTCACTTTCACCCCTTTCTCACTCTCCCTCTTTCCTTCCCTCTCACTCTCTCTCCCTCCCTCTCAATCCCTCTCCCTCCCTCTCTCTCCCTCCCGCTCTCTCCCTCCCGCTCTCTCCCTCCTTATCACTCTCCCCTCCCCACTCACTCTCCCTCTCTCTCCTTCCCTCTCCCTCTCACTCTCTATCATTGTCTTCCTCCCTCTTTCTCCTTCCCACTCAATCTCACTCCTCCCTCTCACGCTCTCTCCCTTTCTACCTCTCCCTCTCTCTCCTTCCCTCTCAAAGAATTCTTGTTTTTCCTAATCAGCTGAAATCAATATGACCTGATGAAACATATCGTTATATAAAACAGCATGATGTAAGGAATAAAAGACGACAGGAAAAGAATCAACAATGTGTTGGTGTGTTGCAGATTTGATTCGACGCTGATTATTTTCCTATCACGCTACTTCCTACGCCTTGTTTTTTTCCTCAAGTTACGTTCAATGTCTGAGAAATTAGTTATATCGCTATTACTCATGTCTCTCTCTCTGGAAGATATAAAAACTTTCCTATCCTGTAGCTAGGTAGGTAGGTAGGTAGGTAGGTAGGTAGGAAAGGTAGGTAGGTCCATCATTCTCTTCCTCCCTCTCACCCCTCCCCCCTCCCCCCTCCCCCCTCCACCTCATTCTCCCTCTCTCTCTCTCTCTCACTCACTCACTCACTCACTCACTCTCCCTCTCTCTCTCATCCCCCCATATCCTCGGATCGGCATTTGGTTTTCTTCATTCTTTCTTCATTCTTCTGGACATATCTGTGATCTTCAAGTAAAGGTCAGCAGACTGAGTTTTTCTGCAGATGTTCCCTTGATTTATGTCTTTAAATATTATTTTGGACCTTTTTGTTCTGGTTTATTATTCTTTCTCTTCAATGGGGGTGCAAAACTTTTGCCTTTAGCTGTTTTATAAACTACTGTGTTCAAGCTCTAAATAAATATTAGAACAAACGCGAGACTAAAATAAATGTACGAGGTTTGTAAGTGTGAAGAACATAAACACATGTATATACACAAACATCACAACAAACCAGAAACACAACAACAAATTCAGGAAAACAACAAAAAAAAATGAACAGCAAAAAGAAATAAACAACAGCAAAAGCAAACAACAACAAAAACAAATAAAACAGCAAAAACAAACAGCAATAACAAATAAACAACAAAAACAAATAAGCAGAAAAAACAAATAAAACAGCAATAACAAATAAAGAACAAAAAAAACAAAAACAACAGCAAAAACAAATAAGCAGAAAAAACAAATAAAACAGCAATAACAAATAAAGATCAACAAAAACAAATAAACAACAGCCAAAACAAATCAACAAATGCAAAAACAAATAAACAGCCAAAACAAATAAACAGCCAAAACAAATAAACAGCCAAAACAAATAAACAAAAGCAAAAACAAATAAACAACAGCAAAAATAAATAAAACAGCAATAACAAATAAAGATCAACAAAAACAAATAAACAACATCAAAAACAAATAACCAGCAAAAACAAATAAACAGCCAAAACAAATAAACAACAGCCAAAACAAATCAACAAACGCAAAAACAAATAAACAGCCAAAACAAATAAACAAAAGCAAAAACAAATAAACAGCAAAAAATAAACAGCTCGGGATTGTGAACGCAAGTCACACGTCAGTGGAAGGCAACCGAATCATAACGTATTAGATTTTTACTTAAAGCACCGTATTGTGTGGTGTGAATGCCTGACGTTTACTGTGGTTATGTTTGTGTAGAACAGCATGGTATGTGTGTGTGTGTGTGTGTGTGTGTGTGTGTGTGTGTGTGTGTGTGTGTGTGTTATTCCTCACACTGATCACTTCTACTCTCCTGATGAACCTCCATAAAACCCACCCGTGAACTAAAACCTCCAAACGCTGACCGTGGGAAGCCGATCTCATCCCCGACAGTCGTGCTCTGATGCGGTAATCATCCTCAGCAGCGTGCGGCTCGGTTAATAATCGGTCCACAAGCCTATTTACACACAAATCATTTCTCGGAGATGCTGCACGCATTAGTGAAACGCTATATTAAGGCAGAGGCTGTGCCGAGGTTCGGCGTGTGTTCGTGAGGCGCTCTGCCAGACTGAGTCACTGCGCATCCTGCCGAGCTAATAAGGTTTTAGAGAGTGAGAGTGGCAATATGGTGATTATCTCAGCCGTGCCGAATTAGTCACTGTGTGATCTTCTTCCCCTCTCGCCACCTCCGTTCAGTCACACAGCAGGAGATAACACAATGCATAAGACCCACACCATCACACAACCTTCTCTTCTCCACCGGAGAAGGAGTTTCTTCTCTACACAATGTAGGATTCTATACAGAAGCCTGGGGTTTTGTAGTCGGCCAGTAGAACCTTCTAGAAAAAAATGTCATTAAGGTGCCATTACTTTTAGGAGATTTAAAATGATGTGTTTTTTTTTTTCCCAGAGGGGAAATTTCTTCTCTACACCAAAGAGGTTCCTCAGGGATCAATATAGAAGCCTGAGGTTTTGTACCCGGCCAGTAGAACCCTCCAGAAAATAAAGGTTCCATGTAGAACACTTGGAGAGCTGTAAATGTCAGCGTTTCAAATGTTCTATGTAAAACCATGTGAATTTGAGCTGTTATAAAATTATCTTAATTATCTAATTTATCTAATGGCACCTTTTTATTAAAGGTGCCATTACTTTCAGGATTTTTGAAATGACTCCATCAGAGAATTCAGGGGAGGAATTTCTTCTCTACACCAAAGAGGTTTTCCAGGGTTCTGTACAGAACATATAGAACCCTGAGGGTTTTGTACCCGGCCAATAAAACCTTTAGGAAATAAACGTTATATGTAGAGCTCTTGAAGCGCTGTTAACTTGAGCGTTTAAAAGGTTCTGTGGAGAATTTGTGCTGTTACAATAAAACAGTTCTTTAGTCTGAATGTGAATGTAGAAGGTGACATCCTGAAGGTGCCATTACTTTTAGGAGTTTTTAAATGATGTTATGACTCCACCAGAGGAGTCTGAGGAGGAACTGCTTCTCCACACCAAAGAGGTTCTTAGGGTTTCCCGGCCAATAGAACCTTCCAGAAAAAAAACGTTGTATATAGAGCTCTGGGAGAGCTCTGAATTTGAGCTGTTATAATGAAATGGTTCGAAGAATGTGTAAGGTGATATCATGAAGGTGCCATTACTTTCAGGTGTTTTAAAATGACTCCACCGGAGGAGTCTGAGGAGGGATTTCTTCTCCACACTAAGTGGAAGTGGTGGCTCAAGTGCTTAAGGCTCTGGGTCATTGACTGGCAGATCAAGGTTCAAGCCCCACCACCGCTGTTGGGCCTTGAGCAACCCAACCCCACCTGTACTTCAAGGGTGCTGCATCATGGCTGACCCTGCTCTCTGACAACAGCCCCCAAGGATGGGATATGTGAAAAAAGAATTTCACGGTGCTGTAATATATGTGACAAATAAAGACAACTTAAAGTGTTTCCTCAGGCTTCTATATAGATTTTTTAACTCAGCCAGTAGAACCTTCCAGAAAAATAGGTTCTATGTAGATCCCTGTGAATCTGAGCTGACATAATAAAAGTATAATAAATATATAATAATAGTCCGAATGTGAATGTGTAAGGTGACATCCTGAAGGTGTCATCACTTCCAGGAGTTTGGAGCTGAAATGAATGACGTATTTTAGCAAATCATGATTGAAATAAATTTGTGTAGAGTGTTGTATCGTGCGTATGTGTGGGTCAGTGTGTGAGTTGTGTTTATTATTTATTATTTGAATCTGCAGGTGATCTGTGGGAGGTGTGATAGCTTTGTACCTCGTGAGCGCTCCAGGTGTCCCAAGGTCTCAATCTGCTCCACCAGATCATTGGAGTTCCACTGGCTCATCTCCAGCAGGATGGCTGTCTTCCCCTCCATAACATCTGGCACAACAAGAAGACAAACACAATCTCAGTCCGAACAGCATTTCAGCTCTGCTTTGGGAACGACGCTCTGATGGAGTCCTCGGGAGGGAAGCACTAATTAGACATGTTTACTCAGATCGTTTCTAACAAGCAATTTCCTTTTGCTCGTCGCAGCCGAACTTATTAGTTCATGTTGATAATTAAATCCATCAAAGTGAATGATTTTAAGCAGCCATTGTCCATAATCTCTCCGAGCTACTGTTCTTTGTGTCATGGAGAAAAACCTCACTGAACACTTTGTTATTCTTGTTTTTTAGGAATCTGCTCGACTGCGGCGTTGATAATTACATGAATGTACTGGTGTTCCAGTAAAGTTACTTTACCGTAACGTGAATGTGGGATGAAAGGAAAGAAAAGACGGAGCTGTGAGCTCTTTCAGAGAATAAAAAATAAATACAATTAGGGAACGTTTTCAGAGATCCCTCACCATTCTCTCCATTTAACTGAAGTGATGGAATAATCGCATGGTGGAGTGGTGGAATAATGAAATTATGTAGTGATGGAATAATGGAATGATGGAATAATGGAGTGATGTATTGATGGAATGATGGAATAATAGAGTGATGTAGTGATGGAATGATGGAATAATGGATTGATAGAATAAAGGAGTGGTGGAGTGATGGAATAATGGGGTGATGGAATAATGGAATGATGGAATAATGTAATGATGGAATAATGTAATGATGGAATAATGGAGTGCTGGAATAATGGAATAATGGAGTGATGGAACAATGGAGTGAAGTAGTGATGGAATGATGGATTGATGAAGTGACAAAATAATGGAGTGATGGAATAATGGATTGTTGGAGTATTGGAATAATGTAGTGGTGTAATGATGGAATAATGGAGTGATGGAATAATGGAGTGATGGAATAATGGAGTGATGTAGTGATGGAATAATGGATTGATGGAATAATGGAGTGATGTAGTGATGGAGTAATGGAATGATGGAACAATGGTGTGATGTAGTGATGGAATAATGGAATGATGTAGTGATGAAATGATGGAATAATGGAGTAATGGAATAATGGAGTGGCGTAGTGATGGAATAATGAAGTGATGTAGTTATGGAATAATTGAGTGATGGAATAATGGAGTGATGAAATAATGTAATGGTGTAGTGATGGAATAATGGAGTGATGAAATAATGTAATGGTGTAGTGATGGAATAATGGAGTGCTGGAATAATGGAGTGATGGAACAATGGAGTGAAGTAGTTATGGAATGATGGATTGATGAAGTGACAAAATAATGGAGTGAAGGAATAATGGATTGATGGTGTATTGGAATAATGTAGTGGTGTAATGATGGAATAATGGTGTGATGGAATGATGGATTGATGGAGTGACAAAATAATGGATTGATGGAATAATGGAGTGGTGTAGTGATGGAATAATGGAATGATAGAATAATGGAGTGATGGAGTGGTGTAGTGATGGAATAATGGAGTTCTGGAATAATGGAATAATGGAGTGATGGAACAATGGAGTGAAGTAGTGACAAAATAATGGAGTGATGGAATAATGAATTGATGGAGTATTGGAATAATGGAGTGGTGTATTGATGGAATAATGGAGTGATGTAGTGATGGAATAATGGAGTGATGGAACAATGGAGTGAAGTAGTGATGGAATAATGGATTGATGAAGTGACAAAATAATGGAGTGATGGAATAATGGATTGATGGAGTACTGGAATAATGTAGTGGTGTAATGATGGAATAATGGAGTAATGGAATAATGGAGTAATGGAATGATGGAATAATGGAGTGAGAGAGTGATGAAATGATGGTGTGATGGAATGATGGATTGATGGAGTGACAAAATAATGGATTGATAGAATAATGGAGTGGTGTAGTGATGGAATAATGGAGTGATGGAATGATGGAGTGATGGAATAACAGAGTGGTGTAGTGATGGAATAATGGAGTGATGGAATAACGGAGTGGTGTAGTGATGGAATAATGGGGTGATGGAATAATGGAGTGATGGAATAATGGAATGATGGAATAATGTAATGATAGAATAATGGAGTGATGAAATAATAGAGTGATAGAATAATGGAGTAGAATAAGAATAGAATAATGGAATATAATAGAATAGAATAATGGAGTGATCCCACTTCTGACATTGTTTAAAGGTGTACAGGACAGTGGTGAGAGCGGCCATGCTGTATGGTTTAGAGACAGTGTCACTGAGGAAGAGACAGGAGTCAGAGCTAGAGGTAGCAGAGCTGAAGATGTTGAGGTTCTCTTTGGGAGTGGCAAGATTGGACAGGATTAGGAACGAGTACATCAGAGGGACAGCTCATGTTGGACGTTTGGGGGACAAAGTTAGGGAGCCCAGATTAAGATGGTTTGGACATGTTCAGAGGAGGGAGAGTGAGTATATTGGTAGGAGAATGTTGGACATGGAGCTGCCAGGCAGGAGGCAAAGAGGAAGGCCAAAGAGGAGGTATATGGATGGAATTAATGAGGATATGAAGCTAGTGGGTGCAAGTGTTGAGGATGCAGAAGATAGGGATAGGTGGAGAGAGATGATTCGCTGTGGCGACCCCTGAAGGGAAAAGCCGAAAGAAGAAGAAGAAGAAGAAGAAGAATGGAGTGATGGAATAAAGGAGTTATGGAATAATGGAGTGATGGAATAATGGAGTGATGGAATAATGGAGAGATAGAATAATAGAATGATGGAATAATATAATGATAGAATAATGGAATGATGTAGTGATGGAATAATGTAGTGATGGAGTGATGGAACAAAGGAGTGGTGTTGTGATGGAATAATGGAGTGATGGATTAATGGAGTGATGTAGTGATTGAATAATGGAGTTATGGACTAATGGAGTGATAGAATAATGGAGTGATGGAATAATGGAGTGGTGTAGTGATGGAATAATGGAGTGATGGAACAATGGAGTGAAGTAGTGATGGAATAATGGAGTGCTGGAATAATGGAGTGGTGTAGTGATGGAATAATGGAGTAATGGAATGATGGAATAATGGAGTGAGAGAGTGATGAAATGATGGTGTGATGGAATGATGGATTGATGGAGTGACAAAATAATGGATTGATAGAATAATGGAGTGTTGTAGTGATGGAATAATGGGGTGATGGAATAATAGAGTGATGGAATAATGGAATGATGGAATAATGGAGTGATAGAATAATGGAGTGATGTAGTGATTGAATAATGGAGTTATGGACTAATGGAGTGATAGAATAATGGAGTTATGGACTAATGGAGTGATAGAATAATGGATTGATGGAATAATGGAGTGATGGAATAATGGAATGATGGAATAATGGAGTGATGGAATAATGGAGTGACAGAGTAATGGAATAATGGAGTGATGAAATAATGTAATGGTGTAGTGATTGTTACGGTGGGCAAGATCCCCCATAGGACCACTAGGGGGCCTTCAGCAGGGGTTGTGTTTGTTCGGTCATGTGTTCGTTTTAGCCACGCCTCTTCCTAATGTGTTTCCGCCTTTGTTCACCTGTTCCTAATGTGTCAATGATTATGTTCCTTATTTATAGTGGCCGTCTTTTTACGTTCATTGCTAGTCCTCGTCTGAGTGTAATGTCTGCGTGGATATATGTTCTTCTGTTTAATAAACCCCTGTCTGCCATCTATCTCCGCGTTGGGTCTGATTCATCTAAACCGGCACAACCAGCGTGCTCCGTAAACCAGCGTGTTTGTGACAGTGATGGAATAATGGAGTGATGTAGTGATGGAATAATGGAGTGATGTAGTGATGGAGTGATGGAATGATGGAGTGATGAAATAATGTAGTAATGAAATGATGGATTGATAGAGTGACAAAATAATGGAATGATTGAATAATGGATTGATGAGTGTTGCAATAATGTAGTGGTGTAATGATGGAATAATGGAGTGATGGAATAATGGAGTGGTGTAATGATGGAATAATGGAGTGATGGAATAATGGAGTGATGGAATAATGGAGTGGTGTAATGATGGAATGATGGAGTGATGGAATAATGGAGTGGTGTAGTGATGGAATAACGGAGTGGTGTAGTGATGGAATAATGGAGTGATGGAATAATGGAATAATGGAGTGGTGTAGTGATGGAGTGATAGAATAAAGGAGTGGTGTTGTGATGGAATAATGGAGTGATGGAATAATGGAGTGATGGAATAATGGAATACCAGGGTGATGGAATAATGGAGTGATGGAATAATGGAATACCAGGGTGATGGAATAATGGAGTGATAGAATAATGGAGTGATGTAGTGACGGAATAATGGAGTGGTGTACTGATGGAATAATGGAGTGATGGAATAATGGAGTGGTGTAGTGATGGAATAAATGAGTGGTGTTGTGATGGAATAATGGAGTGATGGAATAATGGAGTAATGGAATAATAGAGTGATAGAATAATGGAGTGATGGAATAATGGAGTGTTGTAGTGATAGCTTAATGGAGTGATGGAATAATGGAGTGATGTAGTGATGGAATAATGGAGTGATGGAATAATGGAGTGATAGAATAATGGGATGATGGAATAATGGAGTGATGGAATAATGGAGTGGTGTGGTGATGGAATAATGGAGTGATAGAATAATGGAGTGATGGAATAATGGGATGATGGAATAATGGAGTGATGTAGTGATGGAATAATGGAGTGGTGTGGTGATGGAATAATGGAGTGATGGAATAATTGAGTGATAGAATAATGGATTGATGGAATAATGTAGTGATGTAGTGATGGAATAATGGAGTGGTGTACTGATGGAATAATGGAGTGGTGTGATGATGGAATGATGGAATAATGGAGTGATGTGATGATGGAATAATGGAGTGATATACTGATGGAATAATGGAGTGATGGAATAACAGAGTGGTGTAGTGATGGAGTGATGTAGTGATGGAGTGATGGAATGATGGAGTGATGAAATAATGGACTGATGGAATAATGGACTGATGGAATAATGGAGTGATATATTGATGGAATAACGGAGTGGTGTAGTGATGGAATGATGGAGTGATGAAATAATGTAGTAATGAAATGATGGATTGACAAAATAATGGAGTGACAGAATAATGGAGTGATGGAATAATGGAGTGGTGTAGTGATTGAATAATGGAGTTATGGACTAATGGAGTGATAGAATAATGGAGTGATGGAATAATGGAGTGATAGAATAATGGAGTGATGTAGTGATGGAATAATGGAGTGATAGAATAATGGAGTGATGTAGTGATGGAACGATGGTATAATGGAGTGACAGAATAATGGAGTGATGTAGTGATGGAACGATGGTATAATGGAGTGACAGAATAATGGAGTGATGGAATAATTGAGTGATAGAATAATGGATTGATGGAATAATGGAGTGATGTAGTGATGGAATAATGGAATAATGGAGTAATGGAGTGATGGAACAATGGAGTAATGGAGTGATGGAATAATGGAGTGGTGTAGTGATGGAATAATGGAGTGATGGAATAATGGAGTGGTGTAGTGATGGAATAATTGAGTGATAGAATAATGGATTGATGGAATAATGGAGTGATGTAGTGATGGAATAATGGAATAATGGAGTAATGGAGTGATTGAACAATGGAGTAATGGAGTGATGGAATGATGGAGCAATGGAGTGATGGAATAATGGAGCAATGGAGTGATGGAATAATGGAGTGATGGAGTGATGGAATAATGAAGTAATGGAATAATGGAGTGGTGTAGTGATGGAGTGATGGAATAATGCACTGATAGAATAATGGAGTGATGGAACAATGGAGTGATGGAATAATGGAATGATGGAATAATGGAGTGATGGGGTAATGGAGTGATAGAATAATAGAATAATGAATAGATAGATTAATAGATTATTATAATAATTAATGTGCACTGTGTAGGATAAACAGTGCAGAAAATGAATGAATAAATAAATCAATGAATATGGATGGATGGATAAAGGGATAGATAGATGGATGATGGATGGATGAATGGATGGATGGAGGGATAGATATATGGATGGATGGATATAGACGGATGGATGGAGGGATGGATATACGGATAGATGGATAGATAAGATGGATGGATGGATGGATGGATGGATATATGGATGGATGGAAGGATATATGGATGGATGTAGGGATGGATGTAGGGATGGATGGATGGATGGATGTAGGGCTGGATGGAGGGATGGATGGATGGAGGGATTGGATATATGGATGGAGGAATGGATATATGGATGGAGTGATGGATGGATGTAGGGATGGATGGAGGGATGGATATATGGATGGAGTGATGGATGGATGTAGGAATGGATGGAGGGATTGGATATATGGATGGAGGGATGGATGGAAGGATGGTTGTAGGGATGGATGTAGGGATGGATGGAGGGATGGATGGATGTAGGGATGGATGGAGGGATGGATATATGGATGGAGTGATGGATGGATGTAGGAATGGATGGAGGGATTGGATATATGGATGGAGGGATGGATGGAAGGATGGTTGTAGGGATGGATGTAGGGATGGATGGAGGGATGGATGGATGTAGGGATGGATGGAGGGATTGGATATATGGATGGAGGGATGGATGGAAGGATGGATGTAGGGATGGATGTAGGGATGGATGGAGGGATGGATATATGGATGGAGGGATGGATGGAAGGATGGATGTAGGGATGGATGGAGGGATGGATGGAGGGATGGATATATGGATGGAGTGATGGATGGATGTAGGGATGGATGGAGGGATGGATGGAGGGATGGTGACACTGTAATGTAAATGAGTTTTTTATGTAAACAGGGAATAATCACTGGACGGTTGATGGTAAAAGACAGCCTTCACTCAGGCAGTGCAGATTGTCTATAGCGGCGTTGATCTTCTCATCTTGTTGAAATTCACCTGCTCTGCACTGAAGCGGTGTACGCCAGTCCTGCTGTAGCATCGCAGGCATAATTCCACTGCAAGTCGAAGCCATTAAACCACACAGAGGTTGAAAGAGCTGAAAAAAATCCAGCTTAAGGGCTAAAAATAGCTGTCTGGGAACCAACGGGGAAAGAAAATGGGGTAAAGCCTAGAGAAAAAAACAGAAATGATCTAATGAAGATGGATCCCGCTGTCTGCATCGGTCCTCACCTCCAGCTGTGAGCTAACTAGGCAGCGTGTGAGAATGAAATCTGTTATGTCAAAGAGACTTGCAGAAACTCATGTCATTATCATTACACTCGCTCATTAAGCTCTAGCCGGAGGCTGCATGGTCAACTGCTGGAACGTGTGGAGAAGAAAACCCCGTTTCTCAGATTTGAGCTGTAATGTAAGTGCTGCGTGATGAGTAGCATGAGATAACATATAAATACTTGCTTATTTTCAGCTCTAAGCAGCACATCTGTTTAGAAGAGAGAGCGAGAGAGATAGAGAGAGAGATAGAGAGAGACATGACTGGACTGTCAGGGAGGAGAACAGACGCAGTGAGGTGTGTAGGCATTGTCAAGAAGCTGAATTACTCGCTAGAGGTTCCTCAGGGTTCTGTATAGAAGCCTGCGGTTTTGTACTCATCCAGTAGAACCTTCCAGAAAAACAGGTTCTATGTAGAGCTCTTGGAGTGCTGTGAATTTGAGCTGATACAATAAAACAGTTGTATACGTCGAAGAATAAGGTGTAAGGTGACATCAGTGAGGTGTAGATAACGCCGCGAGATGTTTTGTAATTTAAGAAAATGTGAATTAAACACATTTCACTATTTCACTATTTGTTTCTAGATAGAAAAAGCAATTTTGTTAAAATTAAAACAAAAAAAATTAAGTTTGAAAATGTAAAAATAGTTCAGATATTTTTAGTCAGTATTAGATTACAAAATTTGTTTGACAAAAACGTGAAAATATCTTAAAATTATTATAGCTTCTAGACGTTATTTCTTGATACTTAGCAACTTCTAATTTTCAGAATTTGCTTCTAGAAAGAAAAAATTATTTGGTAATAAAAAAAATGTAGCTTTAGATGTGTAAAAGAATCAAGAATTGTTTTTATTTCATATAATAATATTTTATTTTACTTTCAAATCCCATTTTTTTCCTATCAGTTTTTACAATTTTTTCCCTTTTCTATTTTTATTTCATTATTATTGACTTTATTTTTCTAACGCAGTGTCAGGTGTTATTGAGACAGTTCCTTGCCAGACCCTTATTTGTGTTATTCCTACGTGGGCGGCGCCATGGCCTTTCCTAATGTGTTTTCCTGCTTTCTCACCTGTCCCTTGTTTTCCCTTGATGTGCTGCTTCATATACACAGATCAGGCATAACATTATGTGTTGGTCTAATATTGTGTTGGTCCCACTTTTGCTGCCAGAACAGCCCTGACCCGTCGAGGCATGGACTCCACTAGATCCCTGAAGGTGTGCTGTGGTATCTGGCACCAAGATGTTAGCAGCAGATCCTTTAAGTCTGCTAAGTTGTGAGGTGTGGTCTCCATGTATCGGACTTGTTTGTCCAGCACATCCCACAGATGCTCGACTCGATTGAGATCTGGTGAATTTGGAGACCAAGTCAACACCTCAAACATGTTGTGCTCATCAAACCATTATCCTGGTGAAAGAGGCCACAGCCGTCGGGGAATACTGTTTCCATGAAAGGGTGTACATGGTCCGCAACAATGCTTAGGTAGGTGGTACGTGTCAAAGTAACATCCACATGGATGGCAGGACCCAAGGTTTCCCAGCAGAACATTGCCCAAAGCATGACACTGCCACCACCAGCTTGCCTTCTTCCCATAGTGCATCCTGGTGCCATGTGATGTTAAAGAAAACGTGATTCATCAGACCAGGCCACCTTCTTCCATTGCTCCGTGGTCCAGTTCTGATGGTCATGTGCCCATTGTTGCCACCTTCGGCAGTGCACAGAGGTCAGCATGGGCACCCTGACTGGTCTGCGATTATGCAGTCCCATACGTAACAAACTGTGATGCACTGTGTATCCTGACACCTTTCTATCAGAACCAGCATTAACTTCTTCAGCAATTTGAGCAGCAGTAGCTCGTCTGTTGGATCGGATCACATGGGCCAGCCTTCGCTCCCCAAATTCATCAATGAGTTCATCAAATCCTTACGCTTGCCCATTTTTCCTGCTTCTAACACATTGACCTCGAGGACAAAATGTTCACTTGCTGCCTAATATATCCCACCCACTAGCAGGTGCCATGATGAGGAGATAATCAGTGTTATTCACCTCACCTGTCAGTAGTCATAATATTATGCCTGATCGGTGTACATCTGTCTTGGTCTGTGTCGGTCATTATGTTTCTATATGTGTCGACGCAACAGTGTGTGTGTGTCGTAAGGCCGGACGCTGTGTTATCTAAGCTTTTATGTGATAGTCATGCTTTGTTGAGGTTATTTAAGTTTCCATGTCATAGTTATGGTTCATTTCTGTTATGTTTCATGTCGTTGTGTTAGTTCTGTTTTGTTAAATAAAAGCAGTGCATGTACTGAATCCCTGCGTTTGGGTCTGATCAGCTATTGTGGGCAATCAAACAGGGCTGAGATCCAGGTTTGAACCTGCCCTGTACATTACACATGGACAGTCGTATGAAGCGCTTCACTGCATGTGTATAATTGCATATGTGACTAACGAGATTAAAATTTGAAAAATGTGATTTCACTATTTTAAGTAAAATAGGTTGGAAAGTTTATTGTTTTTGTTTTTTTTAAAGTGTGATGTAATTTTGTTTAATATAACTGCTGTGGGTGTGTGTGTGTGCGTGTGTGTGTGTCTAATCTACCTGCTTTATCATTCTAGATCATTCTGAAACTAGCTCCAGAACTTACACTGGGAGCTACACTCGGAGTATCTATTTCCTGTTAGTGATTGGCTCAAAGCGAGGTGATGTCGTCGAGTTAAACACTTTCTCACAGGATTTTAATTACATAGTGAACACAGACTCCGAGGCACGGAAACAAACAGCCAACACAAACAGTCTCTGCTGGAGTCTCGGCTGGATCGCTGCACGCTGCGCTGGTGTTAGAGTTATAATCTCTGCCGGAGGAACTCCTGCAGATTCAGCTTTCTTTGAGTTTACATCCTTGTACTAGATTTCTTTAGTATTTGAGTCATCAATCTTAACCTGACTGACATTTTATTCTTAGTATTGTATATAATTAATATACAACTATTAGTAGTTTATATCTTAGTCCTTGAGAAAAAAATATACACAGTGTAGAATCGTACACATGCGTGGGTCAGTATGTGTTTTTGTTTTTTTTATTCATGCTGCCATGAATAAAAAAATCCCAAACTTGTAGACATCAGACAACCGATTTCTGATAAAAGGATTAGGTTGAGGGCACGGTGGCTTGGTGGTTAGCACGTTCGCCTCACACCTCCAGGGTTGGGGGTTCCATTACTGCCTCCGCCGTGTGTGTGTGTGTGTGTGTGTGTGTGTGTGTGTGGAGTTTGCATGTTCTCCCCGTGCCTCGGGGGTTTCCTCCCCCAGTCCTGCACTGTAGGCTGAGTGGCGTCTCTAAATTGCCCGTAATGAGTGTGTGCGTGTGTCTGCGATGGGCCAGATTCCGTCCAAGCCTTGAAGCCCGATGACCTGCCTGGGATAGGCACAAGCTCCCCGTGACCCGAGGATAGATCGGATAAGCAGTACAGACGATGGAATGGAATGGATTAGGTCGAATATGTAGTTTCATTTTTTTTAATGTTTACTGCATTTTATTCCTTAGAACCACGCAAACTTGCCGCTGCCACCAAGCGGGAACTGCATCACTACATGGCTAATAACGTTTTCATGCCGTCCCTCTACTCTACTGAAAACCTGAAATAGTGGAAATGCCCATTTCCTGTCTTTTTTTTTTTTACAGTTAAAAGTTCTGACCTAATTACCTATTCATGACTAATCAATAATCACAATCATGTTCATCTGTGAGAAGGGAAAACCCTCCTGCAGAACCCTATTACACACAACCTAACCCTAACCCATTATTACAGGATTACAAAATTACAACAAATATAATATAATAATAGACATAAATAATTTAATATAAAATAATTTATATAATAATTTTTTAATATAAAATAATTTATAGTGACTTCTAATAATCCATATAACCCATGTTTGACTTTTAATGTTAAAAAAGGGCAATTTGTATTATTTCTTACCCTAACTATAACTCTAACCCCAACCCTAAACCCTACCCCTTAAACCTTAAATCCAATTCTAGCCCCACCCTTCCCCTTAAACCCTAACCCTTAACCCTGTTCTAACCTCAACCCTAAACATTCCCCTTAAAGCCTAACCCTTAACCCTGTTCTAACCCTAACCTTCCCCTTAAACCCTAACCCTTCACTCCAATCGCAACCCCTAACCCTCAAGCTTAACCATAACCCTGAAACCTAAACCCCAAACCCTTCCTCTAACCCATAACTCTACCCTCTAAAACTTAACCCTAAACCTAACCCTCAAACCTAAAACTAAACCCTAACCCCAAACCCTTCTTCCAAGCTCTAACCCTAAACCACAAACTCTTCCATTAACTCCTAAGCCTTAAACCTAAAGATCTAACCCTAAAACCGTCCGCTAACCCCTAACCCAAACCTTAACCCTTAAATCTAAACTCTAACCCCAAACCCTTCCCATTACACCTAACTCTAACCCTTAACCCTATCCACAAACCCCTCCTCTAACCCCTAACCCTATTAGTATTAGTACATTAGTATTATTAGGGCTTCTTATCATATATTAAATTAAATACAAACTAAACCGATAAATCTCAGTGTCTTTTAGTCGTTCAGATAAATTGCATCATTTCAGTTATTTTTCTGGGAGATTTAATAACGCTAGAACTCTACCTGTGATTGAGACATGTGTATCTAAGCAGGGGTGAGTTTTTAGCGAGTAAGTGTGTATATCTTTCTGTTCATTGCTCCCAAAAATCAGCAGTGACAGCAGCTCAGAAACGAGAACGCCTTTCTGTCAAGAATGTTCTGGCGTATCGATCCTGACAAGCACCTTCAGGTACTTCAACAGTCAGTCTGAATATACATAATGTCTGAGAGAAAGATTGACAATGATAGCAAATGACAGAATGAGAGACAGAGAGAAGCAGAGAAGAAAAAAACACACAGAGAACAATGAGGCACGCTGTGACATCAAAGAGAGAAGAAAACAAACCAAAAATAAATCTCCCAACAGACACGAACCGACGCAGAATACTAATGCGGCAATATCAAACATTCTGCAAGAATAATGTTCGTGTAATTATATTTACTGAATCTAACACCAAACCATTATTTTAGACATTTTACAAAACCTAAAAAAATGGGGGATATGGTATGGTGTTTCTGTGGCTCAGGAAAAAAAAAATGTTTTGTTTATTTTTTGCTTCATCCATAAGTAAAGATGAGGCAGATCCCCAGTAATGTAATGTAATTACATTAAAAATAGTTTTAACTCTAATCAAGTTCAGTACAGGAGGACAAGAAGTGACCGAGTTTCCAGATTGGGTATATTTAAAAATCACTCCACATCCACTGTTTTTTTTATTTGCTAAATATTGGAATATATATCTAATCCAAGACAAAGTGTAAGATTGGTGTATTTATGACGTGCATAACCATTTCTAATGTAAGAGATATTGCAAATATTATAGTGAGAGGGAAAGGGGGATTACGGTCTTGATGACGTCTGCAAATGTGTGACCTAGTTTTCCATGCAGAGAAAAAATGTCAGGTCTTTTGTGAGGTTTGTGTGATGTAGTTGGACTGGAAAATTTCTCTAAAATATGTTGTGTGAACACAGTTATGACTAAAAGCGCTCGAAAAGAGCTGCTAGGGAAGCTCTGCTCTGGATGAATGAACGATTTTGACATTCACCTGCCTACTTGCCGATTACGTACGTCAAGTGTGATAGCCTCTTGGATTGTGTTTGAGGATATCATCCTAGCTTACTAAAATCTGTGGTTGAGAAATCTCTGCTGGTTTTGTGGTGTGAAAAGAAAAGGTTGAAATCCGATGACAAAACACTGGACTTTAATATTCTGGTAGATGATGTATGGAAATGGGTTAAGGTTTAGCTCAGATTCTGGAAAAAATCCTCCATTGCTGCTATGCACCAATTATTCAGCTAAAAGGTGCTCATTTTCCCAGAGACTGGCAACATGGCTACAGCCATTCAGCCCCCTCCAAAAGTATTGGAATGGCAAGACCCAATTTCTTTGATTTTGCCATAGTAAGTTTTGAGAAAAGGGTTTGAGATCAAAGGCTGAATATGAGAACAGTGTTTAATGTTTTATCTTTTATTTCCTGATGTTTACGTGTATTTTGTATCACACAACCCAAGCAAAATTATTGGAACACGTGACTGACAGGTGTTCCTTGATATTAATTGGCAATTAACATCCAACAATTAACAGTTCTGAAATCCTGACCTTGGTTTTGCTTGTTAAGGCTGCATTTGCTGCATTAAGGAAGGATAATCCAATGTGAAGATCAGAAATCAGCTGTCTATTGTAGAAAAGCAAGTATTTTGAAGCTGAGAAAAGAAAGAAATTCAATCACAAACACTGCGCAATACGACGATTTAGAATGTCCTGAAAAAGAAGGACTGGTGTACTGAGCAACAGCTCAGCCAAAGAAAACAATAACTGTTGAAGACAGAAAGATTGTTAGAGCCGTGAAGAAAAACTCAAAAACGGCAATCAGTGGCATCACCATCAACCTCCACATGGCTGTGGTGAAGGACACAATCCACCATTTCAAGAAGACCTCAAGAGCAGAGCTATCGAGGACATACCACAAGATCAGTAGTAAGAATCAAAGCAGTGACTGGAATGGTTGGATACAGAGATGAGCTACAAAAATTCTGGAACTGAAATGAACCTCTATAAAAGTGACGGAAAAACCAAAATGTGGAGAAAAAACGGATCCAAAACATGGTGGTGGTAGAGTCATGTCTTGGGCTTGTGTGGCTGCTTCTGTAACATTCTAGCTAATCTTTACTGATGATGGAACTCGTGATGGTGGCAGCAGAATGATTTCAGAGGTTTACAGAAACATTCTGTCTGCTTATTTATGAGGAAATGCATCTAAATTAACCGGAAAGGAACTTCGTCATGCAGCAAGACGATGAACCAAAGGGCACTGCCTATTCAACAAAGGACTCCATCATCGGGGGAAAAACAAAGTAGAAGCTTTTACACTAGGCAGGTCAATCAGCAGATCTTATTCCGACTGAGCAGCATTTTACATCATTGAGAGGAGACCGAAGACAAACAAAAGTCTGGAAAAGCTTTAGGAAAGAAGAAACCAGCGGTTCGTTGATGCCAGTGAGTCACAGGTTTGATGCAGTTACTGCAAGCGTGTGTTCCAATACTTTCCTCACTTAAAAATCAGGCTCTCTGATATGAATATCCTATATTGTATACTGTTGAACTAGTCTTGAGATACATAGCAGGAAAAGTTGAAACCAAGAAATCTGTCTCAAATCCGTCTTTTGATGTTAAAACCAAAATTTTCTGATGTACAGCATAAACAAGTGAATCGTTCCAATACTTTTGGAGGGGAATGTAGTCAGAAAATCCAGAGCTTTCACACACTGTATTTTTATATCGATTAGCTATGATTAGCAAAATGTCACTATGGCTTTTTTTTTTAAAAAGTTGATTAAAACAATATTGGGATAGAGAAGTATGAGTTTATTCTACTTATAACCTAAAATGGTTAAGAATTGAGAGATAAATGTCAGCATTCACTCAAGTTTGTTGCTTATCTAGATTGTTTCAGAAAAAACGTGAGGCATCTGTACATAACTACACCTTTACAAATATTAGCTGAATAACCCTACTGTGTAATCTTCTATTTTCATCATATTATTAAAAGAAGAGGGCATTGGTGGCTCAGTGGTAAGTTTCTCACATATCATGCGGAAGGCCCGGGCTCGATCCCCAGCCACTGGATGCAGTGCCGGTCCCAAGCCCGGAAAAATGGGAGGGTTGCGTCAGGAAGGGCATCCGGCGTAAAACACTTGCCAGCTTGTTGTGCGGACCAGTTGGTCCGCTGTGGCGACCCCGAACAGGGAGCAGCCGAAAGCAACTTCTATTAAAAGAAGAGAGCATGTTTACTTCCTGTTTATTCACTATTTAACATACAGCTATCATGACACACTGCTAGCTAGCTTAGCTACATCCTGAGATGTGCACGATCCACACAGAACATCTTGCCGCAGCATTGCGATGTACTGCTTCTGTATTTATTTATTTTTATGGTTGGAATTATGAAAAATCCGATTTAAGGCTGAAGGAGTAATATTTCATCTTTTCTGTAGAGTTTTTATTTACAATGATATTCTGGTAGAACTTTGCAGAGAGCAGTTAAAACATGAAGAGAAAGGTTTATGAGTTTGAAATGTAAGCTAATAATTGTTTTTTACTTAAATGTAACCTTAAACATTAACACATGAATGGTTACATTAATTAGCAAGCATGGGTCCATGATAAATGTGTTGTAATTTGTAACGTTTGGCATGTTTGGACAGTTTACGGGATAATAAACAGGGAAGAAAGTGAGCACTTCAGACCCATGAGACCCTGTTATGATAAATGGATGCTGTTGATAAATGAGACGATCTGCTTTCCAGCTCTGGACAAATGGCCTCATTAAAGATTTGGGACAGGATCCAGCAGAGGCATGATAAAACTGTGGAATGTGAATTTAATGGCAAAAATCTCCATTTCTATGGAAATGTTTGATATGTGCACAGCACTGGCAGTACAGCGTTACAGGCAATTTTCTAAATAAATAAATAGATAGAATCATGCTCAGTGTCTGTAATTTGAGCTTGAATAATATCAATCATAAACAAAATGTGGAGAGCACGGTGGCTTGGTGGTTAGTATATTTGCCTCACACCTCCAGGGTTGGGGGTTTGATTCCCGCCTCCGCCGTGTGTGTGGAGTTTGCAAGTTTTCCGCATGCCTCGGGGGTTTCCTCCGGGTACTCCGGTTTCCTCCCCCGGTCCAATGACATGCATTGTAGGTTGATTGGCATCTCTAAATTTTCCATAGTGTGTGATTGCGTGAGTGAATGAGAGTGTGTGTGTGCCCTGCGATGGGTTGGCACTCCGTCCAGGGTGTATCCTGCCTTGATGTCCAATGACGCCTGAGATAGGCACAGGCTCCCCGTGACCCGAGAATAGATTGGATAAGCGGTAGACAATGAATGAATGAATAAACAAAATGGCGGAACATGTCACATGACATCTGTGTTCATTCTGTTCATCATGTATTTCAATAACATTTTGGAAAACAACCAGGAAAAAAAGGAAACGTTCACACTGAGACGAGTGATGCAACAACAACAACAACAACAACAACATCAGCTCATGAGGCGTAAACGATACATAGATAATTATGTTGGATGTGTTTCAGAGCTTGGTGAAATGACGCTATAATACTGACATTGTGGTAAATGAGGTCATGTTCCACCTGAGGCAGCAAAGATGGTGTGAAAACATTTAGGTTTTTTTTAAAATATAGTTAGTATTAATTTTTTTGTTTATCCTAACCTTTGTCTCGCACAATGGTAGGGTCCGCTGTTTTTAGCAGATCATTTGATCTGCTTGATTTGGCACAGGTTTTATGCCGGATGCCCTTCCTGTCGCAACCCTCCCATTTTTATTCGAGCTTAGGACCGGCACTGAGAGTTAACTCTACAGTGGCTGGGTTGGCGCCCTGCCCGGGAATCAAACCCGGGCCACAGCAATGAGTTGTTGTTTTTTTTAGCAATGAGCATGTTTTTTTAATTGAGTCTCCTTTCAGTAATAAATATTTTTTAATTTTCGATGAACAAAAAAATGCCATTTTCTAAAAATACATTTATATTATATTATAAAAATAAATGTATATAAAAAATTTATATTATATACTTATAATATATATATATATATATATATATCTTATTTATCTGAATATTTTGTAATGCAACACTGCTATATTGTTGAAAAGGGTTTTTTTCCCCGTATCACTCAGCCAAATGAAAAAGAAAACATTTATGATCCTTTATTTAATAAAATTAAAAAACCTGTTTTTTTACAGGTACAAAATTCCTATATATTCTTTATAAAATGTTAACTAATTTTTTTTGGACTAAACACAAAATGTTAATAAGACATGTCAGATTGTAATTATTAAAAATCTGTGATATAATTGCTCAGGATATTGATATTATCTGGTCACAGCAGCTCTGTGCATTTAACACACACACACACACACACACACACACACACACAAAAAAATTTAACAATTTAAAATGATAGCAGTTATGTTTTATTTACTGTTTAAAATGCTCACCTACCTCACAGGAACATGTTCCACAGCATGGGGATGAAACATAATAGAAGGGAAGAGTTTGAGATAATTAAGCACTGGGGATTTTGGTGTGTGCAATTAGAGGAGAGGAAACAGACCAAATCCTCGCATCGACACGAGAGGAGAAACGATACGAAAGCGAATGAAGGGAAAGCGAAGTGACACGAGGTTGCTGCAGTCACTGCCGAGTGTCCAATCTCTTGTTTTCAGCGATGTAATGGGAAATTGGTCAAGGACATCACGCTTGATGTGTAAAGCGATATGAAGGCGGTGCGCATGATCCGTTTGCTGTAGAAAGTGAGATCAATCTTGAGGGGAAAATTCCAATGAAGCAGCGGTACAAGACAAAACGTGAATCGTTTTTTGGTCGAGATAATAATGTCCAGACTCCAGACTGTGTTTGGGGTAAAACGCAGTGACGGCTGTGGATGGAAGGATCTATCAGTATTTCAAAAACGATGACATTGTAGACACTTGGCCATCTCATTCATCAGATTTGTGTTCATTTATCTACAGACATATTAATGAGCTCAGGTACTGATAGAGGTCTGGGCTTCAGTCAGTGTTCCGGTTCATCCTAAAGGTGTTCAGTGGAGTTGTGTCAGAATCAGGGCTCTGTGTAGGACACTCGATACGTTCTTCCAGTCCAACCTTATCCTCCACACTGTGCACAGACGCATTGTCATGCTGGAACTGGTTTGAACCGGTTAGAAGACACTACATGGTACAAGTAGATTTTATACAATTGTGTGTGTCCATATTTGTGGCAACACTTTAGAGTAGAACCACATATGGGTGTCCACATACTTACGACCACAGAGTATAATCACCTGAATCTACAGTTTGGCCTAGAAAGAAATCAGCCCTAGGATCACTTCCTACATCTTCATGCCTTTCCTTCTTCTAGAAAAATCCAACATAATCTCTTTTAACACCAAATAATCTGCCCTAGTTAGCCAAGAAAGATGGACGGCCTTGAAACCCCTAACCTTCTCAAGCAATTCTCTTACAATATAAAAAGCGACGGAGGCAGCAGAAAGCCTTCGATCGAAATCCTTCATGATTACACGTCCTGCACCAATAATATCATAAATCTTTTTATTTCAGCAGATCAGGTTAATCAGACACTCCATCACAACCAGCATTTATCACTTGTGTCTGCAAATATCAAGCGCAAACTCCATTAATATGGACTGGATTTGAGGACTCGTGATATTGAAGAGCGCTACGCTCGCTCAGATTGCGGCAGCAAATATTGAATGTGAATATTAGTTTTATCTACACTCTGACAAGTGCGCAAACACACGCATACATACACAGACACGCACTGAGACACTCGAGCATTGTTGAGAAAAACAAGCAGAGGAAAAATTCACCACCTCTCACCTCTGGCGTCGAAGAACTCCTCATCCGAGCTGTCCATGGACTCCTGGACGATGTTCTGTAGCCTCCAGTGAGATGCGCTAAACTTTCGGGGTGCATCTAGGAAAGAAGCGGGAAATTACGCTCATCAAATAGTTTTATCCAAACACACAACAGGCTTGTGTGATATCTTGACTTACATTTTAAAAATCACACACACAAAAAAACATTAATATTCTAAAATCTGAGCTACATTTTCTCCATAGCAACACAATTTAGTTAAAGTTGTCTTTATTTGTCACATATGCATTACTGCACAGTGAAATTCTTTCTTCACTTATCCCATCCTTGGGGGTTGGGGTCAGAATGCAGGGTCAGCCATGATGCAGCGCCCCTGGAGGAGGGTGGGTTGGGGGCCTTGCTCAAGGGCCCAACGGTGGCAACTTGGCTTGAATCCTGATATTCTGGTCAACGACCCAGAGCCTTAACCACTTGAACCACCACGGCCCCCAAATCTTTACTGCTTAATAAAGATTTCTAACCAATTTGCAAAGTATCTATAAAAGCTGAAAGCTGGAATTTGCATATATGGTAACAAAATAAATCTAAAATCATTTGAACCTGAATGTGAGCTCAACTACTTAATCCCACCTGCTAAATAAATCTCTTCTGTTCGGTTATTAAAGGAACGAATGAAGAATGTTAACGACTCAGATACCTCGAATGGCATCAGAAATTCTTCTGGAATGCCTAGGATTTTTTTAAATCCTTTTTGCCAGTCCACCATCTTCTGGGACTTTTTCAATCAATATATATACAGTGGGGCAAAAAAGTATTTAGTCAGCCACCAATTGTGCAAGTTCTCCCACTTAAAAAGATGAGAGAGGTCTGTAATTTTCATCATAGGTACACTTCAACTATGAGAGACAGAATGAGAAAAAAAAATCCAGAAAATCACATTGTCTGATTTTTAAAGAATTTATTTGTAAATTATGGTGGAAAATAAGTATTTGGTCATCTACAAAAAAGCAAGATTTCTGGCTCTCACAGACCTGTAACTTCTTCTTTAAGAGGCTCCTCTGTCCTCCACTCGTTACCTGTATTAATGGCACCTGTTTGAACTCGTTATCAGTATAAAAGACACCTGTCCACAACCTCAAACAGTCAGACTCCACACTCCACTATGGCCAAGACCAAAGAGCTGTCAAAGGACACCAGAAACAAAATTGTAGACCTGCACCAGGCTGGGAAGACTGAATCTGCAATAGGTAAGCAGCTTGGTGTGAAGAAATCAACTGTGGGAGCAATTATTAGAAAATGGAAGACATACAAGACCACTGATAATCTCCCTCGATCTGGGGCTCCACGCAAGATCTCACCCCGGGGGGTCAAAATGATCACAAGAACAGTGAGCAAAAATCCCAGAACCACACGGAGGGACCTAGTGAATGACCTGCAGAGAGCTGGGACCAAAGTAACAAAGGCTACCATCAGTAACACACTACGCCGTCAGGGACTCAAATCCTGCAGTGCCAGACGTGTCCCCCTGCTTAAGCCAGTACATGTCCGGGCCCGTCTGAAGTTTGCTAGAGAGCATTTGGATGATCCAGAAGAGGATTGGGAGAATGTCATATGGTCAGATGGAACTTTTTGGTAAAAACTCAACTTGTCGTGTTTGGAGGAGAAAGAATGCTGAGTTGCATCCAAAGAACACCATACCTACTGTGAAGCATGGGGGTGGAAACATCATGCTTTGGGGCTGTTTTTCTGCAAAGGGACCAGGACGACTGATCCGTGTAAAGGAAAGAATGAATGGGGCCGTGTATCGTGAGATTTTGAGTAAAAACCTCCTTCCATCAGCAAGGGCATTGAAGATGAAACGTGGCTGGGTCTTTCAGCATGACAATGATCCCAAACACACCGCCCGGGCAATGAAGGAGTGGCTTCGTAAGAAGCATTTCAAGGTCCTGGAGTGGCCTAGCCAGTCTCCAGATCTCAACACCATAGAAAATCTTTGGAGGGAGTTGAAAATCCGTGTTGCCCAGCGACAGCCCCAAAACATCACTGCTCTAGAGGAGATCTGCATGGAGGAATGGGCCAAACTACCAGCAACAGTGTGTAAAAACCTTGTGGCGACTTACAGAAAACGTTTGACCTCTGTCATTGCCAACAAAGGGTATATAACAAAGTATTGAGATGAACTTTTGTTATTGACCAAATACTTATTTTCCACCATAACTTGCAAATAAATTCTTTAAAAAATCAGACAATGTGATTTTCTGGATTTTTTTTTTCTCATTCTGTCTCTCATAGTTGAAGTGTACCTATGATGAAAATTACAGGCCTCTCTCATCTTTTTAAGTGGGAGAACTTGCACAATTGGTGGCTGACTAAATACTTTTTTGCCCCACTGTACATGAATGATGTTCAGGCTTTGAGTCTGATATAAAATGAGTCAGTTGGCTTTCTGTGTATTTTAGACATGTGTTTTCCCCTCTGTTGGATAACCTTACACAGAATTTTAGTGGCTAAAGATAACTTTGAGGTGCTTCTCAGAGAGCAGAAATGGGTTTGATATCAACATTTACTTTGAAGATAGAAACATGTGTGTGGAAAGAAATAACCGGTTTTTGTTTTTTGGAGATTTTTTATGAATATATTGCCTCTAGTAGGCTAGGGCAAAACATATGAAACACTACAAATTCTTGAGTGTCTACTTTCATATGAGCTTCATATTAACCACCACTGTGGAGTCTGACATGACAAAGACATTCAATGCTGAAAAGGGAAATACAACAAAACAGGACCAAACTCCATTTTTTGGAGACTTCAACGCTGTCTACATCACAGACATGTTTCAGGACATGCTAATACGGTTTCTGTATTGAAACAGCAGAAGGAATGTGAAGCCTTTTCTCAGCGCTCTGCTCCTGTAGGGACGTACAGTTGCAAAAACACATCCCTGAAGGAGTGAAACTTTGAAGCTGAGCGTGACTAATTAAATCACAAAGAAAAAATAAATAAATAAATAAAATAAAATCCTCCGTCCATGCCGCCGGAGCTTCGATGGCTTCAGCTGAGCTCTGAATCCGCCTGTGAAAAGACCTCGCCATTCACGCCTCCTTGTTCCCTACTGCTTTGTAGATAGGGCACATTTTCTTTTGGTACTTTTTAAATAAAAACAACTGCTCCTGCTGGCAGACGCATTAGCCGCAGAGCAGAGGGAAGGCAATAAAGAGTCAGGCTCGCACAAGTCCAATAACCATGTGAACTTGATTAGTCGGTTAGTGCACAGGGTTTGCTACTGGAACCCAACCTTCTGTATGAGATCTCTCGTCTGATATCTCTCGTCTCCCGTCTACCTGGGGTGGGACACAGGTGGTCATTTCCTCCCGCTGAACACAGTGACCTCAATCATCTACTAATCACTGACAGATTTTTCATTTTTTCTTCCTTTTCATTAACTCTGAGGAGCTTCATGGTTCCTGTTTATATATTTATTTATTTAAGTAGAAATGAAATGTTGGAGCTTTGTTATAATATTTCAAGAATTTTTTTATAAATATAAACGTGTACATGTTCTGACCAATCAGATTTGAGAAATCTGTGGTAAAAAGCGGTGGCCGATGAACAGTAACGGAGCAACGTATGGTCACCGCTAACTCCTTTATCTCACATTTAACAAGAAACAAAACGAGGTCAGATGTGAAAAGATGTTTTTTGCCTTATTATTATCGTATATATTAACGTTGTCAGATGCAGCACTATTACACTTTATCCCAGGCTCAGCCTCTCAGCCTGAGTCACATGATCAGACTCGGACAATTGCTTGTTAGCTCCAGCATCCTCATGAGCACTTCTTCTCTCCTCTTCACAGCTGATGAAGGGTCATTTCCAGCCGTCTAATCTCAACAGTCCTCGTGTTGTACTTCGTTAGCCGATCCTCCGAGCTCAGAGCGCTGCTCACAGAGGGAAGCCATTTAAATGAAAGGTTTAGAAACTTCAGTGGGATGGAATCTAAGGTTTAGGAAATACTGGCTGTTTTTCCATGCCACGAAGCAGCTCTCGCTCTGAAACACGCTTAGCAATAAACACAAACGCTAACACTGCTGGGATTTTCAGTGCTGCACTTACGGCGCTACAGCATGGCACGCCAGGGAAAAGTGTTAGTAATGCATCACATTTCACATCATAACCTGCTCAGGCCTCAGAGTCACACTGGGGCTTTACTGCCCCAGCAATAACAGCTGCCTCCAGCAGGCATGCAGTAATAAGTGCTTATGAAACATGCCGCATTAGATCTTCAGCAAAAAGTGCACACTGCAGCAGGGTTCGAAGCGTGCTATTCAACTTACACCACACGACAACGTGGAGCACCTAAAAGAACAACACAGCATGTTTTTAGCCATTTCTATTTAAATCTCACTTTAAGGAATGAAACAAGGTACTTCATGGTATTGCTTACATCAGTGACTGGAAACAGTGTGTGTGTGTGTGTGTGTGTGTGTGTGTGTGTGTGTGTGTGTGTGAGTGAGAGAGAGATGAATCATTCTCAGCACTACTAGATGAACGATCACACTAAATTACGTAGTTTCAGTGTAACCTTATGTAATAACTTAAAACTTACTAACTGTATTTTCCTTGGGGTTTCTTTTGTGTGTGTGTGTGTGTGTGTGTGTGTGTGTGTGTGTGTGTGTGTGAGTGAGCAAGAGAGAGAGGAGAATCATTTTCAGCACTACTAAATGAACGGTCGCACCAAATGACACAGTTTCAGTGTAACTTAAAGTAATAATTTAAAACTTATTAACTTTGCAAACGGGGGGGCACAGTGGCTTAGTGGTTAGCACGTTTGCCTCCAGGGTTGGGGGTTTGATTCCCGCCTCCGCCATGTGTGTGTGGAGTTTGCATGTTCTCCCCGTGCCTTGGGGGTTTCCTCCAGGTACTCCGGTTTCCTCCCCCGGTCCAAAGACATGTGTGGTAGGTTGATTGGCATCTCTAAATTGTCCGTTGTGTGTGTGCCCTGCGATGGGTTGGCACTCCGTCCAGGGTGTATCCTGCCTTGATGCCCAATGACGCCTGAGATAGGCACAGGCTCCCCGTGACCCGAGTATAGATCGGATAAGCGGTAGACAATGAATGAACTTTGCTAACTGTATTTTGCTTGGGATATGTGTGTGTGTGTGTGTGTGTGTGTGTGTGTGTGAGTGAGAGAGAGAGAGAGGTGAATTATTTTCAGTGTGTGAAATCAACTTACACTCTAAAACTTTTACACTGTCTGAAACTGCATGAAAAATCACTCATGTGAAAGCTGTCATGTGGAGCAGGAAGCGTCACACGGTACCGAACCCGAGACTTCCTCTAGGAGGTTGTGCGAGTTCGGGTTTCACTTCAACTGTGACGCCATTCCTGTGAACGTGGCTCTGCTCGGGTCTGCACTTGTTCAGGAAGCAAAATAACCTGTGCAGGTGTGTGTTTTGGCCAATGAGATCATGACATGATTAGTTTCTACAATACACATGTCACATGAGTGGCAGGGGAATGCCAAGAGGTGAGGTGATATGGTTGTGTGTGTTTGTGATGATGTAAGATGAAATCAAATGCAACAGAGTTCCATAGAATCAAGAGAGTATGAAACGCGAGATCTTGGGTTTGGAGAACGTGAGTTCGAATCCCAACGATGCTACAGGGGTCAAGAATGCTAATGCCGTGTTCACACTGCAGGATTTTAGCCCCGACTTTCAGTCGCCGACTAGTTTTGCAAAAAAAATTTTTTTAAATGAACAATTGAGGCAAATCGGAGCTCGTGCACGTGTCAATCACGCAGTGTGAATTACCAAAAACGTGATCGGAGCGAGTCACCAAGGAGTCGCCGACGCCAGTGAAATATTTGGCATACTAAATATCTGGACCTGTCGACAACTCGGAGTCATGTAGTGTGAAAGGAGTTTTGAATGAAAAATACCTCAGCGCTGACCTACAGCCAATGAGAGAGCGAGATACAGGGCAGCGGGCAGTCATGGGAGGAGTTATACAGGGCAGCGGGCAGTCATGGGAGCATGGCTTCGGTTGGAGCACAATATTATGGTTTAATAGAGTTTATAGGTTTTTATCAGAAAAATGTCTTAAATATAGTTATATCAGAATAAATAAGCTTTACAATTACATCAAACAGAAATAAAGCAGAAACATTTGCTTGACCAGCCGCATCAGCAGCAGTACATTGCAAAATTATTCATTTGTTCAATCATGCAGAACGCACAATCCTTGTTCCCCGCACAGACCATTTCCAGTCTCGTGCGAAAACTCTGATCTCACGTGTGATCTTGCGTTATTTCCATATCACGTCTCGCATTTGTTCTGTTATGAACCGCAGTTTGCGGACCAGACAGAGTTGTCGGCGATTCTTCATAATGTGAAGTCATGCAGTGTGAAAACAACCGTGATCCGATGAAAATTGTGCAGTGTGAACTCGGCATAAGCTGGCTGTGCTCTCTGTGTGGGAGGGATCTCATACTCTCTATTCCCTGTCAATCAAAGCGACACTTGACAATCGTTGGAATCTGTGAGCTGGAGTATGTGAAAGAGGGCAAAGAGCACAAAGCACTTCCGTAAGGAGCAAAAAGACGCAGCTGGCTGTGGCTTCATGTGTCGCTATTCACATCAGGGACAATATTATGGTGAACTGGACGTGGTTTCTTTTCCTGCTGTAGGATAAGATGGAGATTTTACCTGGGGTTATAATCAGATCTCTTTATAGATCCATACCCGGGGTTGGGGGGTGGTGTGGTGGATGGAACGTCAGATATACAAAATCCGATGTCCAAATTATGGCTTACAACAGAATACAATTCAGAAAACTGCTGAACATGAAAAAATATATTACACGAGCTGCAAGTTGTTCTTGGTGACACATTTCTGTTCAGAATTTACTAGGATTTACAGTCCAGACAGCAAGCAGACGTAACGGGTCACTGCACCGTGAGTCTAAATGTAGTAGCCTGGGAATCTTTCTGCCAGTCAAAAAGAACAGAGATTCTGGAATGATGGCCTGCTATGAAATGAAGAAGAGGTGTATGCTGAGAGTATTTTATATAAAAAAAAGCCTTGCTTGCTTGCTTGCACAGATGGTTGCACAGCTCTGCTGCATTGTCATTTCCCCGTCTCTCTGCCTGGAGATAATTATAGTTATTTCCCAAACTCCTCTGCCACTGATATGACAGCGAAGAAGAAAAAATGACAGCGCATGAACATCATTAAAAAGAAAATTCATTCCACCGTCGAGCATACGTTCTGCCTTCCTGTCATCACACCGTCGTTTCATGGACGCTCTGTTCATAACACGTGTTTCCCGGCATGATGAAGAGGTCTTCTGGTCGGATTTACTCAGTGCCGAAGGAGCAGCAATGTTATGACGTTCAAGAGCTTAATTACAGGAGAGTCTGTGAAGGATTTCCCGGATTTTCCCGGATTTATCAGAGACGCAGTCCGGCACATGAGGCCTGGTTATGGGATCTGCAGCAGGAGATCTGGTGGTGTCGGGAAACCTAGACTGCGTGAGCATCCGTGGCTTTCGTGACCCTGAGGACGTGTGGAGAGGTTTTCAATGGAAGGTTATGGGCTGAAGACATCTAAAAAGATGGCTCCTGATGGTGATTATAGAAGATCAGCATTGTGTAGGTGAAGGTAGCGGCACTGTACAAATGCTACTTCGTCAAAAGGGTTCATAGAGCTAGACCGTTTCTCTATCCTCTAACCGCTATCCTCTAGCTAGACCGTTTCTCTATCCTCTATCCTTTCTCTATCCTTCTCTATCCTCTATCCTCTATATAGTAGCTCAAGTTCAAACAAAAAGTTCTTCTTTAGTGGTCCTTTAGTGGAGAAGATGGTAGAATACACAAAGGGCAAGAGGATATTATATTGTCTTGACAAAGTAACAGCCAAGATGACCAATTCCAGCGCTATTCCAGACGTCTGACCTGACCATCACACCCATATGTGCTTTTCCTGAACATCTCATTCCATTTCCTGTTATAATATCCTCCATTCTTCTGGGAAGGTTTTCCACCAGATGTTGGAGCGTGGCTGTGGGGATTTGTGTTCATTCAGCCAAAAGAGCATTAGTGAGATCAGACACTGATGTGTCACAGTGCAGTAGTGCAGTATAATGTGCTCGAAAGATGCTTCCCAAATGACATTGAACTGCACACTATGCACTTACACTCTACACTACATACTGTAAAGCCTAGCGTATAGATTTTATAAGGGGAGGTTTGGTCTCAGATGGATGATGACACTAATAGGATTTTACTAAGCAGAAATATAAGGCAAATGTTTCCCAGTTGATTGCAAATGACAACGTCAAACAGATGTAACGACCTCAGCTACGGCTAATACTGTGAAGCTAATTTAAACAACATTTGTAAGATGTCTCGTCCACCAGAGTGTCGTCAGCTATATTCATTTTTTTCTCATCCAACGTGAACGCCTGGTAACTCCGCCCCTCTTCCACTACATAATCAAAGCTGCGAGGGGTGAGTGCATGAAGTATCCAACATTCCACACATTTTGGGGATTTTTTTCAGTTAAATACATGCACTGGGTCTCAAAGTTTACTTCTTCTTGTTGTAATTTTCAGTAGAAACACTGTATTTCTACTACACAATGGTGAAGAGTCTGTAAGCATGCGATTTGGGATGCACCTAAAGGAACTAAGTCTCTAAGATACTAAGTCACTAAGGCAGGGTCATTAAGATACTAAGTACTAAGTCACTAAGTCAATAAGTCACTTAAGCTGTAAGTCATTAAGGCACTAAGCCACTAAGGCACTAAGACCCTAAGACATTAAGGCACTAAGTCACTAAGATACTAAGTCACTAAGACCCTAAGGCACTAAGACACTAAGTCACAAAGTCGCAAAGTCACTAAGACCCTAAGGCACTAAGGCACTAAGACACTAAGTCACTAAGGCACTAAGTCACTAATTCACTTAAGAACCAAGTCACTTAGGCACTAAGTCACTAATTCACTTAAGAACTAAGACCCTAAGGCACTAAGTCACTAGGGCACCAAGACACTAAGTCACTATGACACTAAGGCCTTAAGTCACAAAGTCACTAAGGCTTGTTTTTGTGATCTGTCAGTTCTCACATGGAGCATCAAGCAGTTTATTATTCAATACAGAACAAACTGTCCTCAGATCAAGTGCTGGTGACTTTCAACACTTCAGCACTTTCGCAGTGTGAAGCACTTCCCTTCCCTGCCACTTTTACACATTTCAGCTGAATACAAAACCTTTTTTGTAAGTGATCACTACACCTCTACATGGCACACATGGTAGAGTCAGAGAGGAAATGATTAGAGCTCTTATAAAGTCATGGAGAATGGCTATTTAGCTGCATTGTACAATCCCCTGAAGGATCAACTGTAGGAAAAAAAAAAAAAAAACACAATCAGCAATACAATCGCTTATACACACAAGAAGCACCTCACTGTGTTTACCGGAGGTGGAGGGTCTTATTTCTTTTTTTTCTTGCTAGATAGAAATACACAACACAACAAAATACACAGCTAAAGGTCAGCGTATTGAGCATGTGCAGGAAGGCAAACATCCAGCGAAAGGTCAGCGTATAGAGAACACACGAGGGCCAATAGGTCACCGATGTTTTCGAGGTCCTGTCTCTGTTCTGCTGCATGACTGACAGGATTCCTGCATGAACCTGTTCAGGAGAAACCTTGAACAAACATCAATACATAGAACACAAACAATAAGAATGCTGCATTGAGGTCCTTAGTGAAAGCTGATAGATGGATAGCAATGACACTGAAATTCCCTTTTCCTCATTCATGCTGTTCCTAACAGCTGGGACAGGAAATCATCAGGTGCACGAAGGCTAGACGGATCTGGGTCATAAATCTTAGATGCGCTCGATCTTTTGATGAATGTCTTGCTAAAAATTTCACGTCTGACAGATGAACAGCGTTAGACAGAAGCGGCTCATCCGTAAGGGCAGGCAGGAGACATTTTTGTTATATAAAATATATGAACCATTCAACAAATGGTGTTTTACATAATGTCCTCATTTGCATACAGATCAAATCCTAACACAACTGAAACACTGATTAACCTTTTAAAATGACTGATGAGGTCGATATTTTTAAATGTTGCTATATGAGAGATGCTCCACTCTTCTGATTACTCGACAAGACTCCATGGACTGGACTAGACTAGACTAGACTAGACTGGACTGACACCAACACACACACACACACACACTTTCTTGCTGCTACAATCTGCTGTTAACTCTCTACCTATCCCAAACAGCCATAACATTAACATCAAGTAGAGTCAGATCCCAAAGTCGTCGTGTCTCTCAGGGTAAGAGGTAGGTATACAGCAAGACTCTTCTCTGTTCTGGCACCGAGGTTGACCGTCTTCAAACGCTGGCTGAAGACTTTCCTTTTCCTGAAACACTTATTTTCCCTGTTTGACTTATGTATTTAAAAACATTTCAATTGTGCTATATTTCCTCCTGGCAGCATGGTGGTTTAGTGGAGTGGAGTTTGCATGTTCTCCCCGTGCTTGGTGGGTTTCCTTTGGATTCTCCTGTTTCCTCCCACTGAATGTTGTCTATAAATTGCCCGTAGTGTGTGATTAAATGAGTGTGTATGTGTGTGCCCTGCAATGGGTTGGCACTCCGTCCAGGGTGTATCCTGTCTTGATGCCCGATGACGCCTAAGATAGGCACAGGCTCCCCGTGACCCGAGAATAGATCGGACAAGCGGTACAGACAATGAGGAAAAATATATATATATATATTTTTCCTCTCAACAAAGATTAAGGTTGATGCTATCCTAAGTGTGATCTAGTGAAAGTCTCGATGTACTCATTGATAAAGACTTCAAAGCACTTCTATGTGTCACTCTGGATAAGAGCGTCTTCCAAATGCCAATGCGAAAAACACGTTTCTCACGACCATAATAACAACTTTCTGAACCTGTATAATACCAACACAGACAAAAATAGATCATTCACGCATAATGCAGTTTTCACGTCCTACACACAACACAGGCAAGCGCAGAGCAGAGAATCGAAAGGGTTCGACTCGAAACATCTAATCATGAGCTTCAAACGAGGCGTGAAGACCCGTGATTAAAAACCTTCTCCTGATATCCACTTTTATCCCGAGAAATGATCCTTTAAGAGAAACTACTGATGAACCCTCTATCTCTCTATCTCTCTTTTATCCTTTGATGCTTAAATTCCGAACGAACGGGGCTCATGCTGAGCTGATCCAGAATGTCCTGTGCTAAAGCTTAAGAGCGTGCTAAAGCTTTGATCTATTAGCATGTCACTTTGTGTGCTAATGCTCCTCCTCGCTCTTTCGCTAATTGTTTTCTCACGACACAACCCAGGTTTACAGAAAAGCTGAGGAACATGTGATTGTGAGCTTCGACGTCACGTTTTAAAGATGCGGCTTCAGTGTAGATTTGGATAAAAAAAACAAAAAACGAGGTATTCTAGTTTAGGCGACTGGTTTATAAAAGGATCAGTGGAGAAAGGATCAGACTCATCATTACATGGTAGATATTCAGGGCTCCATCTGAGTGGCCTGGAGTCCAATCTATTGCTCAGCTGTGTTAATACATCACGTGGAAATGTGAGAGTGCTGAATTTTTACCTCTGGTGTTCTTATTCATTTCTCCCTCAGATCACTTTGTTAGAATGCAGTCCTGCAGTATTTCTTTACCCCTGGGGCTCTGGGGGTATTTTGGGCTCGTATTATTTTATTTATTTATTTATTTTTCATTTAAACACTGGCTACTGTAGCAGCACACTGGACCCAAACACACACACACACACACAATGAATACTGGGTTTTATCATTCTGATTATAATTTTTTTTCCCATTCTCACTACAAATGTTGGTTTAAAGTGGTAGTGGTAATAGTAGTGGTGGTGGTGGTATTGGTTGTGGTAGTAGTGGTAGTGGTAGAGGAGGCAGTGGTAGTACTACTAGTAGTGCGGTGGTAATGGTTGTGATAGTAATGGTAGCAGCAATGGTAGTGGAACTAGTAAGAGTAGCAATGGAGGTAATCGTGGTGGAAATACTGGTACTGGCAGAAGTGGTAATAATAGTAACAGTAGTAGTGGTAATGGAAGTAGAGGTTGTAGTAGTAGTGGTAATCGTAGTGGTAGTAGGAATAATAGTAATGGTTGTAGGGGTAGTAGGAGTAGTTGTAATGCTACTAGTAGTAGTGGTGGTAAAGGCTGTGGTAGTAGTGGTAATGGCACTACTAATAGAGGTAATGGAGGTAATGGTGGTGGTAGTAGTGGTACTGGCACTGGTAGAAGTGGTAATAATAGTAATAATAGTAGTAGTGGTGGTAATGGTAGTTGTAATAGTAGTGGTGGTGGTGGTGGTGGTAGAACTGGGAGTAGTAGTAATTGTAATAGTAGTGGTGGTGGTAATGGTGGTAGTAGTAGTGGTAAAAGTAGCATTAGTATTAGTAGTGGTAGTACTAGTAGTAGTGGTAAAGCGAGTAGACATAGTAGTGGTGGTAGTAGAAATAGTAGTAGTAATACTAGTTACTTAGTAGTTAGTAGTAGCGGTAGCTGCACTAGTAATAGTGGTAATGGTGTGGTAGTACTGGTAGGTGGTAGTGGTTATTTCCAGAAATACACACAATTTCTATTTATTTTGATTGGACATTTCCTAAGTGGTTATTCCGGGACATAATTTCTCTTTATGCGTATACAAATGAGTGAACAATTATAATGTAAACAATAAACAATTTTGTTTTTTCATTGTTTAATACCATTTTGTTAAAGAACATTTTTCTAACTGATTGCAATGAGTTTTTATGAATATTTATGAGGACATTAATTACCTGAAATGACACATAATATCTAATAACACAAGGTCGTACTGAAATTCAGACCTCAGGCGTAAGTGCAGACATAAGCGTTATCCAGAGAGACCTACATCACCGTTATTACGTGATCCTGACCTTTCGTACACCATTCCACATTCTATGTGTATTTACATTTATCTTTACACTCCGACTACATTCCGTCTTTCGGGGGGAAAATGACTTTAGTGCAAAGACAGAACTGCATGTAACTCCTCGATATGTTTATCAACTCGAGCCTAAAATCATGTAAGAAAAATGTCAGCATTCAGCACTGAGTAGCTTTCATGCTGCCTGTGTTTAAAATCCAGCTTTCTGAGTTAATCACATTTCTGTGATCACTCAAAAGGCTGACACCAGAGCAGCAGGACGCTGGAATAAACGCAAGAGAAGGCAGTTTTTTAGAATCAGGCTGAAACAGTGTGCACATATTTTAGAGCACAGGCTGAAAGGCTGCATTACAGACTGACAAACGGAGGCTTGACTTTCTGTTACATACGACAGCTTCGATTTATATTGTACATTGTCAACATCTGATTAATCGCTGGAAAGATTTAAACGCAGGAATATTTAAGGTACAAAAGTTTACATTCTTCCTTCCTATTCTAGGAAAAAGACGTCGTGGCTGCTAAATAATAAATATTTCTACTGACGTCTGTTGCTCTTGGTTACCATAAAACCACTTAAATACACACACTTCAGATCCCACGATGGGCTTGACCACGGTGACCAGGAAAAAAAACAGTGCTCATTAACACTGACAATTAGACAGTTAAAAACACATCGATAGGTTTTATTTCACATGACTGGACTTGAAATGTTCTGTGGAAGGACGAACGGACGGACGGAAGGAAGGAAGGAAGGAAGGAAGGAAGGAAGGAAGGAAGGAAGAAGAAGCAGATGTGCTACTCTACAGAAAGAAAGATTTTTTAATAAAAAAAATGTAAAAAATAAACAAAAAAACAAGCAAAAGAACAGCCAGGCATAAAGGCTAGCAGGTGTATTCAATTTCTTTCTTTTCAAAGAAGGTAAAAACAAACAAAAAAAACTAATAAGCAAACAGACAAAAGTAACTAACAGAAACAAACAAACAGTAGACAAAAAGAAAGCTTTTTTAAACAACAAAGAAACAAACCATCAAACAAACCAAACAAATAAATAAACATGCAAAGAAATAACGATTCCGAAAGGTTAGCAGGTTAAAAAAATGATCATTTCTTTTGGAGAAACCAAACCAAACCAAAAACAAAATAAACTAACAAAACAAACAAACAAACATGTAAAGGCAAGCATTTCACTCTGTTAATGAGAATTTTAGTCCTGTACAGGTTTATACTCTTGGTGTGTAATGAACACTAATACATATATACGAGAGGAGAGAGAGAGAAACAAACAAACAGATGGAGTTTTCTATTACACAGATCATGTGGATCAATGTTGGCTGAATGTTTTTCTTCATGTAATTATAATTACACTAATTACACAACAATAACAGCGCACACACATATCAAGCACGTACACACACACACACACACACACACACACTTTCAAAATCTCACATCAGCTAGCTGAAAGCGTGAGAAAACCCCAGGTGTTACGTGACGAGGGGAAGAGAAAAAAGAGAAGAGGTAGTGGTTAGTTGTGGGGGAGGGGGAGGTGGGAGAGAGGGGGAGTGGAGGGGTTTTGGTGAATTTGGTGAACACACTAACATATGAACAGAATTAACACAATTAACTTTTCGTTTGGGAGGAATTTCATGAAAGCCACGCCCCCTTTTTATCCCACAGAACCGGCCTAGCTTGAGCCGCCACTCTGATGCAGCAGCTTTCTGTTTACATTCCCGTTTTTCCGCTGTTGTCTTGCTCCAGCTCCAGCTCCAGCTCCCTCCTGAACACTTCGCTCTTATCACGGCCTGCACCTGTCTCTGATTATTCGCAGTAGTCCCAGTAGTCAGCGTATAAAGTTCTTTGTTTATCTTTGAGCAGTCTCCTGCAGCACTTCTCAATCTGCTGCTGCAGTGATTCTCAGTTCGCTCTGTTTCTACCCTTTCCTGTACTTCCTGTCGGGCCGCATTGCTGAGCCGCTGGGTTCGCTATTCATTCTGGTACCGTGGCTACATATTAAACTTTCCTTTTTAACCGGCACCTCCTAAACACTATGTTCTTGTAATCTTCCCTTTATTTCTTTTCCGTCAGTCTCAGATGTGTAATGTATGGATTTGCTCAAACTCACACAAACACGTGTGTAAGATCTTTCGCAAGAAACAAGCATTTTCCCCAACACACCAGGTGTTCAAAAACACCGGATTTCTTGTTTGAATGATTTACAGCTATGTTTGTTTGCTCTTGTAGATTACCCATCTTCAGGTGTGATGTGTTGTGATGCTTTTCAGCTCAACACGGATGTACAGAGTGAATATTTCATGTCTTGGCTGAATAACTAGTCTTAATTGCGCTTATTATTTTTCATATAAAGTACTTGACTAATTAACAGCAGTCTTATTTTTTAAACACATTGAAAATTGAACATCCGACTGAAACACCGCTATGTCAGAGGTTAAAACACACAGTAAACAGAGTCACATCGTTATCTAGTTATACTTATATGTATTTAGGAAACATATTTACCTAGCCTAAAAAATTGTAGCTAAACAAAACGTTTATGTATTGAAATGTGTTCTTTGTTGCAGAAAGTGTCACGAGTGTCAAGTCTCAGATTATAAAATATACTAATACAGTGGAAACTCGGCATATGAATGCCCTCCCTTACAAATTTTCACCTGAAGAATTGAAATTTTTGCAAGAAATTTGCATCGACACAAGAAGCACTTTCAGCATATGAATGAGCCGAACCGAACCCCGGCTAAGTTGCACGTACGTCCGGGAGCCATTCAAAACTTATTTAAACTTAGTGGAAAGCCAAGCGAAACGAACCGAGGCGAGTTTACGAATTTTAGGAATTTTATTCCAGTCAGTGAAAGCTGTTTCGAAAGCCTCAACCCACGATACCAACGTTGCCTTCGGCAGCTAGGGGATTTTTTTTTGGCAGATTGGTGGTGTGAGTGCTCTGTTCTATTTTTAGCCCAAGCTTGGTGGCACGACTTCCTGTGAGGACCTTTAACATTTTAAGCTAGGCTTGGGTCAGTTCTTTATAAGCAGCCGTACAGTTTACATACGCTTCGTATTGGGAATATTGCTAATATTTTTGAGCGGCTGGAACGGATTATCTGCATTTACATTATTTCTTATGAGAAAATTCATTTTGCAATACTAATTTTCACCTTAAGAACGAACCTCCAGAGCAAATTAAATTTGTACGCAGACGTTCCACTGTAGCTAAAACATGTCTAATACTCTAGATGAGGAGATCAGGAGAGTCTTAACTTAAATGTTATCCAGAAAGAGGTGTTGTGAGTGCGAGTGTTCATTTAAAAAAAAGCAGAAGCCACACCTCGATGTATTATAAGAGCCAAGATCAACTAGCAGGTGGAATCAGGTGATCAGAATAAAAACCTGAAAGCTGAAAGAAACCTGCTCCAGATCGCTAGTTAAATCCATGCGTAAAGACTAGAGTGTTGCATTTCGCCCATTTTGCGTGTACGTGATTACCCGGGCGTGCCTGCGGCTGCGCTTTATAAGAAGATACTGATGTTTAATGCGGAGAGTCTCTCTTCTGTACAGCAGCTTTATGAGGGATATACGCCACGTCTGTGTGACGAGCCGCAGCTAGAAACCGTAAAGCATTTTCACAGCAAGGTGAACGTGGCGAGGTCCGGGGTCAATACATAGGCTTTGGTTTAATGAGGAGCGTGAGCCCGGATCGGTGGATATATCCGCAGAATACGAAGCGAAAGACAAGCAGACGATCTCATTTCCTGCTTTCAAATACGTCTAATAAAAGTCTTGTATTGTCTTTGCTTTGTTTGTATTTGTCTATGCTTGAAGTGTAACATCACATTTAATCAAAAACAGCTTCAACTTTCATTATAAAGTGATGTTTCTACATGAGAGGCCTGTGGTTGAGACGATTACTCTGTTAGCGATCAGAGGTTTTATTTTAACTTGCTATTACATATTTGTCTTTTATCATTGTCATTAAGTCAAGAACAACTTCTAGTAGCGCGTCAAGTGTCTGAACCTGAAAAACCTACTGAAATGAAAAGACATTCCAAAGCTCTTACATCACACCCTCAGATCCAAGATAAGTCATGTCGTGCTGTGTTATTAATCTACAAGTTTCACGATTCGCAGAAATGAATAAACGATGCTGGCCACTATATTAGGAACACCTCTCTGTCCTCCACAGCGAGCAGCTCGTTCTAAGATGCTTTTCAGCTCAGCACAGATGTACAGAGCTGGAATTTGAACATTTTTCTCTGACCTCTCTCATCGTCATCCTGCTCACTAGAGACTGTTGTGCATGAAAATCCCAGGGGAATTTTCCCTGAATACATCAACCAGGTCAAAGTGCTGATTGTATCTATGAGCAGCTAATAAAGTGGTGGTTGAGTGCAGGTGAAATGGAACATTTTGCATTTTGATTTCTCTCTCTCAAGGCTACATAGTGCCTTCTGCAAAGACTTTCATGCAGATCACAGAATAAAGTGTTTTCATTTGTTCCCCACTCTACTGCTCTCCTTCAGTGGAACACCACACAAAACAAAACGGCTATCTGGAACAGAAAGAGGTTATCATGTAGCGTAGCAGGCGTGACGCTGATAACGGCATCTTCCTGTCCTTGATTTTCCTTTCTCTCTCTCTCTCTCTCTCTCTCTCTCCGGTGGTGGAGGCTGACTGGCGGTGTGTTTCTTTCAGCCAACTCTCCTCCATGCATCTCTCACTTCTTTTTTTTTTTTGATTTCATGAAGCCATTAGTGCCTGTACCTGTTCCAAACACCGAGTTCTTTCTCCAAGTGTCACATTATCTCCATTAAATCACCTTGTGCAGTCTGCCAGCTGGAGAGGAAACAGGAAATGAAGTGTGTAAAGAAACGAGCTGTTCAGATGAGCAAGCGCAAGACTATGAAGCTTGGACTCAAACAGCTCCAGACTAAGTGGCGGTGGTGGACACGAATGTGCAGGGGGAAAAAACAACCAACTGTGTCCAGCGTATGACAAGGAAGCTGGACTTTTACTTAGGATTCACTCTCTGGCCAAAATAAAATCCCTGTGGTGGTCCAGCAGCAGGATCCTGTGCTCTCGCTGCTGCGGCCCGGGTTCGATTCCCAGCCCCCTCACTGCTGCTCCCAAGCCTGGACTAAAGGGTATCCGGGGTAAAACCTGTGCCGAAATGAAATAGATGGATCGGATGATCTGCTGTGTAGACCCTGAACAGGGAGCAGCAGAAGGACAACTTTGGAGTCAAAATAAGGCACCAGTCCGTGTGACTAAGCAACTTAGACATTTTTGTTACTATGGATTTAAACTCTTATACTGAAATGTGCATTCATGCAAACTACAGACGTAGAACATTTCTTTCATGAGTGTATCATCCATATAGGATGTGTAGGATGGAGAAATAATTTTTAAAACTTTGACTTTTCACTTTTTAATTGATTAGCTGATATTTTCAGACCTAATTAACAAGGCTAATAACATAGCTAACACATTTACTCCTAGAGCTAGTTAGATCACAATACAACTTTACTGCAGACTAACAGAAAAGAGTGATGATGCCTGGACTCCAGCGGCATAACACCTTAGAAGAAAGGAAAGTGCTATCCGCCCTATCTGAGGGAGATCACCACCAGTTTTCCTCTCTTGATGGCTAAAGGGAACTCACAGCTCATCTCCAGACAACAGGTTGAGCAGGCAGCCATTCAGAAAGCAGAAGTACACCACATCTCAGCATGCGTACTCTACCCCTGGTTCGCTCTACCCCTGGTTGGAGTCTCGTCACTTGGTGGTGCTCCTGGCTGCTGTGACACAGGGGACTGCTGTGGATAGAACCACTCGGAGACTCTCACTGAGCTGCCGTTGCATCAGTCAGCTTTCAGCAGGAAGGAATTAGTGCTAAGTCTATAATCTCAGAAACTACACTGACCTATTAGTTACTCAGGAGCTCTTGGTTGCACAATGTTCATGACTATAAACTGTTGAAGAAAAGACATTATTTACATTTTCAGTATTTACTGTGCAGTGTCACCCAAATGAGGATGAGGTTCCCTTCTGATCCTGGCTCCTCTCAAGGTTTCTTCCTCATATCATCTCGGAGTTTTTCCCTCACCACAGTCACCTCAGGCTTACTCATTAGGAGTAACTTAACTTTAAACTTCATAATTATTTCTATTATTCTATACTTCTGTAAAGCTGCTTTGAGACAATGTCCATTGTTAAAAGCGCTATGCAAATAAATCGAATTGATTTGTATAAGTCTCGGCTAGAATATATCGAGGACGCTAAACTGGATGTTTACAAATCATCAGACAACCATTTTCAAAGTAAATTCCTCCTGCTAGAATGACGAGTCTGTGAATAAAAATGGCAGATTTTTTTTTTCCAAATATAGATTAATAACCTCATATAGAAACTGAAGAATCTTTCTTTCTTTCTGTTACTTCCTCTTGTCTTGTCCATCTGGCTCTACTCGTCACCTGCCATGTATCTGTAGCAGACAGGCCCTGACACTAAAGATTCGTCTCTGGAGGAACGGAGGGCAGACTGGAAAAAATGTGACGGTGAATTTGTCAGCCTGACTAGCGCACAGATTAATGGAGCTCACCGCGGAGAAATCTCTGCCTGCTCTTAGGAGAGAAAACTTCATCAGTTAACCAGAGGACAATTAACAAGCTGTTTCAGGATTAGTTTCATTAGAGCAGTGCCTTGCATTGACTACGCAAGATGACAATATAGGATAAAGGACAAATTATGGAAAGAATGAATATTTTGGGCACAGTGGCTTGGTGGTTAGCACGTTTGCCTCACACCTCCAGGGTTGGGGGTTCGATTCCCGCCTCCGCCATGTGTGTGGAGTTTGCATGTTCTCCCCGTGCCCTCGGGGGTTTCCTCCGGGTACTCCAGTTTCCTCCCCCGGTCCAAAGACATGCATTGTATGTTGATTGGCATCTCTAAATTGTCCGTAGTGTGTGAGATTGCGTGAGTGAATGAGAGTGTGTGTGCACCTTGTGATGCCTTGGCACTCGGTCCAGGTTGTATCCTGCCCTGATTCCCGATGACGCCTGAGAAAGGCACAGGCTCCCCGTGACCCTAGAATATTTTATTTATTTATTTTATTTATTCGTATAGCGCCTTTTACACTGTACATTGTCTCAAAGCAGCTTTACAAAAATAGAGAAACAGAAAGAAGAGGGGAAAAAAGAATCATTAAATTAATAAACTATTTTATCCCTATTTATCCCTATTTATCCCTAATGAGCAAGCCTGCGGCGACGGTGGCAAGGAAAAACTGATGATATGAGGAAGAAACCTTGAGAGGAACCAGACTCAGAAGGGAACCCATCCTCAATAGATCGGATAAGCGGTACAGACAATGGAAAAATTCATTATAACATTTCTCCACCTTGAATTTTTTTTGCCTTTTTTTAAAAACAGCTTTCTTTCCAGTGACCCGAAGCAGCACTACTGTACAGACAGGAAGTCAATTCTCAAAAAAACAAAAAAAACAGGTATATCTGTATCCGTGTTGACGAGGTGTCCAGGTTTCTCTTTACTAAGACACAACACCACAAAACAAACACACAGGTGCTTTTCTCACCTCTGCAGCTGTTATTTCGATACACACGCTCTGATTACACACAAAGGACCAGCGCAAAAACAACCTAGCGACTCGTCAGACACCGACAGCCTGCACTACACACACTCACACTCGTCACACAGCTCACTTACCATGTGTCTCTTCATGGAGCTTCGCTGTAGCTTACTTACTACTTCCTGCTTTATTTAAAAAAGACTCAATCTTGATTGGTTATTGACATAATTAGAGCTTCTCACCAGCGACTAGGCGACTACGCACTCTTGTTTGATGCTTCATCTTGCTCTGACTAGATCAACTAGATGGAGAGACAAGAAATTAGAGTCTGTTTGATAGATCAGTGTTATACAGTGGCCAAGAAGTGCGAAACAAAATAAATCCGAAAACAAAATAAATTTAAAAACAAACTAAATCAGAAACAAAATAAATCAGCAAACACGACAATTCAGACAAACTGGAAATGGTAGGTATAGTTTGTGAATGGAATTCTTCTTGCTGATTGGACGGGACATCTGTCACTCAAGATATACAGGAAGTCCAGCAAGCTGCAGCAGTAGAAAGCTGATTTGTGTATGAACGCAGCTTTGCTTTTATTGCTTACATCGTTTAATCTCTTATACCTCACATAGTTTAATCTGCAATAGTTTGGTCTTCGAAACATACCTGCGTTCTTTAGGTGTGTTTTTAGAGATCGCAAACTAACCTTCATGCCATGATACGCCTTCTTAGAAATATAAAGATATATATATATATATATATATAAAACACATACACACATATACATATACACACAAACCCGATTCCAAAAAAGTTGGGACACTGTACAAATTGTGAATAAAAACAGAATGCAATGATGTGGAAGTTTCAAATTTCAATATTTTATTCAGAATACAACATAGATGACATATCAAAAAGTTGATTTTAAATTTCATGGCATCAGCACATCTCAAAAAAGTTGGGACAAGGCCATGTTTACCACTGTGTGGCATCCCCTCTTCTTTTTATAACAGTCTGCAAACGGCTGGGGACTGAGGAGACAAGTTGCTCAAGTTTACGAATAGGAATGTTGTCTCATTCTTGTCTAATACAGGCTTCTAGTTGCTCAACTGTCTTAGGTCTTCTTTGTCGCATCTTCCTCTTTATGATGTGCCAAATGTTTTCTATGGGTGAAAGATCTGGACTGCAGGCTGGCCATTTCAGTACCCGGATCCTTCTTCTACGCAGCCATGATGTTGTAATTGATGCAGTATGTGGTCTGGCATTGTTATGTTGGAAAATGCAAGGTCTTCCCTGAAAGAGACGACGTCTGCATGGGAGCATATGTTATTCTAGAACTTGGATATACCTTTCAGCATTGATGGTGCCTTTCCAGATGTGTAAGCTGCCCATGCTACACGCACTCATGCAGCCCCATACATTTACATTTCTGGCATTTAGCAGACGCCCTTATCCAGAGCGACTTACATTTTCATCTCATTTTTTATACAACTGAGCATTTTTGGGGTTAAGGGCCTTGCTCAGGGGCCCAGTAGTTACAGCTTGGTGAACCTGGGATTCGAACACACAACCTTCCGATCAGTAGTCCAATGCCTTAACCACTAAGCTACCACACCCCATACCATCAGAGATGCAGGCTTCTGAACTGAGCGCTGATAACAACTTGGGTTGTCCTTGTCCTCTTTAGTCCGGATGACATGGCGTCCCAGTTTTCCAAAAAGAACTTCAAATTTTGATTGGTCTGACCACAGAACAGTTTTCCACTTTGCCACAGTCCATTTTAAATGAGCCTTGGCCCAGAGAAAACACCTGCGCTTCTGGATCATGTTTAGATATGGCTTCTTTTTTGACCTATAGAGTTTTAGCCGGCAACGGCGAATGGCACGGTGGATTGTGTTCACCGACAATGTTTTCTGGAAGTATTCCTGAGCCCATGTTGTGATTTCCATTACAGTAGCATTCCTCTATGTGATGCAGTGCCGTCTAAGGGCCCAAAGATCACGGGCATCCAGTATGGTTTTCCGGCCTTGACCCTTACGCACAGAGATTGTTCCAGATTCTCTGAATCTTTGGATGATATTATGCACTGTAGATGATGATAACTTCAAACTCTTTGCAATTTTTCTCTGAGAAACTCCTTTCTGATATTGCTCCACTATTTTTCGCCGCAGCATTGGGGGAATTGGTGATCCTCTGCCCATCTTGACTTCTGAGAGACACTGCCACTCTGAGAGGCTCTTTTTATACCCAATCATGTTGCCAATTGACCTAATAAGTTGCAAATTGGTCCTCCAGCTGTTCCTTATATGTACATTTAACTTTTCCGGCCTCTTATTGCTACCTGTCCCAACTTTTTTGGAATGTGTAGCTCTCATGAAATCCAAAATGAGCCAATATTTAGCATGACATTTCAAACTGTCTCACTTTCAACATTTGATATGTTATCTATATTCTATTGTGAATAAAATATAAGTTTATGAGATTTGTAAATTATTGCATTCCTTTTTTATTCACAATTTGTACAGTGTCCCAACTTTTTTGGAATCGGGTTTGTACATTTGTTATTTTCTTCTATTTAAAGTTGCACTATCCACACATGTACAAGAAATAAAGTTAGATACACAATTTCCTACTTCTTGTATATCTTGGGTGACAGATGTCTAGGCCACCGTAGTTTTATACACATAACATCCATAGACAATTTTCTGAGAAATCATGATATCCTTTGATCTTTTTATGACATATATTATACCTATACGGTACTTTGTGCATATATAAACATCATCAAACTCATTTGCAAGAAGATTTAACTTTTTTAATCCTTTTTACCAGCACGCTAGTGTGACTTATCATCTTCTGGGATATTTTCACTCAGTATAAATAAATGAATGATTTTCTGGCTGTGAGTCTGATATAAAATGAGTCAAGACTCTGTTGGCTTTCAGTGTGTTTTAGACGTGTGTTTTTGGATAACGTTACACAGAATTTTAGTGGCTGAAGATAAATTTGAGCTGCTTTTTAGATGAATAAGCATTTGGAGCATCTCAGAGAGCAGAAATGAGTTTGAAGAAATCTTTTTTTTCCTATGGAACTTTTCTATGAATATATCACTAGTCTAGTTGGCTAGATAAAAACAGAAATACTTAGGAACCACTACAAATTCTTAAAGTCCTGAGTGTCTTTCATATGACAACAAAACAGGAGCAAACTCCATTTTTTGGCCTCTGGAGAAAAATAAAGTGTTAAACCTTGCGCATATTGTGACACATCCAGTCTTGTCGACCAGTGCCGTCGACTTTACTGATATAAAATCACATTGTTGGTATGTTTGAGAAGCTCATCAGTTAACATACAAACTTTCTACTCAGAACTAGCATCATTGTAAATCTGCTATTACTATAACGCAAGCCATCCACCATTCAGTATATTGACAGTGAGAGAAAAACGAGTCTTTTTTGTGTACAGATGAATGAATCCTGAGGTAATTATTTTGTACTGTACTGTACAATACACTCGCACAGGAGAGAAATAGGAAGACATAGAGGAAAAAACACAGATTATGTTAAAGATATTGTCGTAAAAAGATGTTAAAGATTCACACTCATCATAAGGATTAAGACTCAATTTTTCTTCCCTTCACATATTAGCATAAACAGGCTTCTACTCTAAAACTACCCCATTTCCCATCACCAACAAAAAAACACTGTATTTCCAGAACAGTGCTTCGGTGCAGTAGCAATAAAAGAAAGAAAAGAAAGAAAAGAAAGAAAAACGCCAGCAGCATGAGTTTCGTCTGTCAGCTGCTGGTGATCACAGTGATAAGGTGAAAAAGGCCAGGTGTCTAGCTTGAGTTGCTGTATTATTACTGACACTTGTGAGCTGGGCACAGGAACAAGTCATAATGTTCACCTGCGCTGTGAATTTAATAATAAAAGAATAAAATAAAAAAACAAGGATTTTACTTCACTACATTGGCTTTTTCCATGAATTAGATAATTCTCATTTATAACAAGCAGATCAAGAACTCTGTGTGTTCTTGTAACATTTATTCTGATTATCCTTTAAGCATTTTGCACAGAGGCTCTGTAATGCAACATCAGAGTACGAGTTATGTGCGAGAAAATACAACGTAAGAGCCGCCTCTATTTCCTCAAACAAACAGGACATGATGCCAATCGACTCGTGAATCAAAAATGCGATACTGACTGACACCTCAGTCTGGAAGCTCCGCCCACTACCGCCACACCCACTGGAGGCAGTGTCATGTTTTGAGCAATGTTATGCTGGGAAGCCTTGGGTCCTGCCATCCATGTGGATGTTACTTTGACATGTACCACCAACCTAAGCATTGTTGCAGACCATGTACACCCTTTCATGGAAACGGTATTCCCTGATGGCTCTCTCTCTAATGCGCCGTGCCACAAAGCAAAAATGGTTTCGGAATGGTTTGATGAGCACACCAACGTGCTTGAGGTGTTGACTTGGTCTCCAAATTCCCCAGATCTCAATCCAATCGAGCATCTGTGGGATGTGCTGGACAAACAAGTCCGATCCATGGAGGCTACACCTTGCAACTTATTTTAAAGCAGATTTAAAGGGTCTGCTGCTAACATCTTGGTTCCAGATACCACAGCACACCTTCATGGATCTAGTGAAGTCCATGCCTCGACAGGTCAGGGCTGTTTTGGCAGCAAAATGGGAACACAATATTAGGCAGGTGGTCATAATGTTATATGAATGATAATTCTAAAAAGAAATTTGTTTAAAAGCTGGTATTATGATCCCTAATTGATTGAACTAATCCCTCAATCAACCCAAATATGGCATGAAACCATTTTCGGTTGCAGACGATGTTTTATTTGAGCTGAGAGACACAAACTGAGCCAAAGAACAAATGCAGGTTGCTGCTAAAATGTTGTGTGTTATGAATATTTCCTCTTTTCATTTGGCTGATGATTTAAATCCAAAGTGACTTATAAGTGGGCCAGTAAGCAGCTCGCTCAAGGGCTGAACAGCAGCAGCTTGGTGGTGCTGGGATTCAAAGCCCAAACACTGAATGCATACTTAAAATGTTTTTTAACTAATTATTTATACGAGCATCTAATTGTTTATTTAGCAAAAGCTCCATGTTCTCAGTACTGGGTGATTTTTTTTCAGAAAGGCACTTATCTTCATTTTTCTGTATTTCAGACCTATAAAAGGAAGTTTTACGAGGATGTTTTCAGCTCTACACCTCCCTCCATGAGCCAGTGTGGGGGTTTTTTCTCACATCAATCGTGTGCAGCGTAAAAGCGATGGAACCAAACCGAAAGAAACCAAAGTATCATTTAATAGGTGCCTTGAAATGTAATCTCCGCTGAGGCCGTTCGTCTGATTCATAAAAATCATTTGTTTTTGGTAAAAGAGAGCCGTCAAAGGGCTTTGTCTTTGAAAAAGGAGAACAAAAGCTTCAGACGGTCCAGCTGTCCTTGCATGATTAACCTCGCTAACAAGTGTATCATAAATAACAGACATCCAGAGATACACACAGAGCTTTTATTTGTTCTCTCACCACCTGCTACCTCAATGGTTGTATAAACAGGAAATAAACTTCTACACCACTCACTTTTGTGATTTCCGTCTCGTTTTTGGATCTACGTGTTAATCAGACTTTTTTATTATTGTTAGATTTAACACTGAACATACAGTATGGCAGTGTTCGACTTTTATACTCGTTCTATTTGTAGGGCTAGATTTATGACTAGCAGCTACTCGGAGACTTATAAGGCGCTCGGTCAGGTCTGCATTCCAAGATTAGTCATGTTTAAAATTCTCGTCAGACCGCCATGATAAGTTCCAGAAATCAAGCGCAAAACCTGCGACATCAATTTTATTAAAAGCTCAGTCCAGTCGCAACAGGAAATCACCGTAATCTCCATTTTTGCCAGGAGCCGCACTTACCGAGTCGGATAGTAATTAAGGGTGACATATCTGTTTAAACATAATTTCATATTTTCTCTTTATCTCTCGCCTTCGCTCACACACACACACACACATGCGCACACACACATACACACCTGTCACACTCAACTGACATAATTAGAAAATCCATGCTAATGCTACACCTACTATTAACCTTAACATCAAAAAACTTAAATGAAATGTTTTGGCTTTATTTATTTATTTACTTAGAAATAAATAAAAATGGAGGAAAATGAAGATTGATTTTGAAAAAAAATAATCACTTTTACCAGAGAAACGTCCCCATAAGGTGAAAACTGTCAGATATACCTGTCCTTGTAAACAAGACGCAATAACACACACACACATACACACACTTTGTGTAGCTTTGTTTTGTTGTTCTTTTATTATTACCGATTAATAACCATTTTCCCCAAATAATCAATTATTATGACAATTTGACTACATTTACAGCAGCAGCACTTACACTAAATAAAACACAGACGTCGTGTCTGCTGTTTGCTTCTGATTATACATGAGCCAGCTCGAGTGAAACTAGATACGCAAGTTAATTAAAACCACTGAAACCCATCTGATCGGCACAGAGTACGTTATTTGATGTTCCGATGCACCACTATGAGATTCCGCCTCAAAGCTGTTCCTCACTTCTGCTTCCAAGACCCTCTGACAGATCCGGAGTGAACCGCTACATGTCAGAAACACCATGATGCATGTCCATACCTGAAATAGCGTCTCACATCTGTACCGTATTATAGCATCAAGTCTAAATAAGGCCAAAGTGATAGGCAAATGCTCTGCTCTGAACAGTTTTCTCTCAGGATTTTACCTCAGGGTTTTCTCTCAGGATTTTACCTCAGGGTTTTCTCTCAGGATTTTACCTCAGGGTTTTCACCTCAGTTTTCTCACAGAGGTTTTCTCTGTTTTCTCTCAGGTTTTTCTCTCAGGATTTTCTCTCAGATTTTCTCTCAGGATTTTCTCTCGGGGTTTTCTCTCAGGGTTTTCTCAGTTTTCTCTCAGGGTTTTCTCTCGGTTTTCTCTTAGGATTTTCTCTCAGGGTTTTCTCTCGGGGGTTTTCTCTCGGTTTTCTCTTAGGATTTTCTCTCAGGATTTTCTCTCAGGGTTTTCTCTCGGTTTTCTCTTAGGATTTTCTCTCGGGGTTTTCTCTCAGGGTTTTCTCAGTTTACTCTCAGGGTTTTCCTCTCGGGTTTTCTCTCCCAGGGTTTTCTCTCGGTTTTCTCTCAGGGTTTTCTCTCGGTTTTCTCTCAGGGTTTTCTCTCAGGTTTTTCTCTCAGGGTTTTCTCTCAGGTTTTTCTCTCAGGGGTTTTCTCTCGGTTTTCTCACAGGGTTTTCTCTCGTTTTTCTCACAGGGTTTTCTCTCGTTTTTCTCACGGGGGTTTTCTCTCGTTTTTCTCACAGGGGTTTCTCTCGGTTTTCTCTCAGGGGTTTTCTCTCGGTTTTCTCACAGGGTTTTCTCTCGGTTTTCTCACAGGGTTTTCTCTCGGTTTTCTCTCAGGGGTTTCTCTCGGTTTTCTCTCAGGGGTTTCTCTCGGTTTTCTCTCAGGGGTTTCTCTCAGGGGTTTCTCTCGGTTTTCTCTCAGGGGTTTCTCTCGGTTTTCTCTCAGATCTCTCAGTTTTCTCTCAGGATTTTCTCTCAGGATTTTCTCTCAGTTTTTTCTCTCAGTTTTCTCACAGAGGTTTTCTCTCAGGGTTTTCCCTTGGAGCCTTCTCTCAGGGGTTTCTCTCAGTTTTCTCACCATGATTTCCCTCAGAGATCTCTCTCAGTTTTCTCACCAAGAGGTTTTCTCTCAGGGTTTTCTCTCAGAGATCTCTCTCAGAATTTTCTCTCAGTGTTCTCACAGTTTTCTCACCGAGTTTTCTCTCGGAATCTTCTCTCATAATTTTCTCTCACAGTTTTCACTCAGATTTCTCTCTCAGAGTTCTCTTTAGAGTTCTTTGTTAGGGTTTCCTTTCAGAGTTTTCTCTCAGAGTTCTCTCTCGTGGTTCCCACCAGGACACAGCTGACACATCTGAACGGTTGATAAAATGATAGTACTTTATCTTACTGACAGAGAAGCCCCAGTGTATGAAGACAGAATAATTGTCCCCTAGATGATAAAACACTCCTTCGGAGACACGCCGGTCACACAACCACGCACTTACACAAATCCTACCATCTTCAAAAGCAATAAACTCTAGTCATTTATTATCCAAATGAAGAGATAGTTCAAAAAGGGACGACGCAAAGCCAAAACTTGTACCAGCATTGTACCATGTTTTCTGCTAACAACATGCTACTGTAGAGAAGGACACGCCCCCAGGGGAGGGACATATACAGTGGGGCAAAAAAGTATTTAGTCAGCCACCAATTGTGCAAGTTCCCCCACTTAAAAAGATGAGAGAGGCCTGTAATTTTCATCATAGGTACACTTCAACTATGAGAGACAGAATGAGAAAAAAAAAATCCAGAAAATCACATTGTCTGATTTTTAAAGAATTTATTTGCAAGTTATGGTGGAAAATAAGTATTTGGTCAATAACAAGAGTTCATCTCAATACTTTGTTATATACCCTTTGTTGGCAATGACAGAGCTCAAACGTTTTCTGTAAGTCGCCACAAGGTTTTTACACACTGTTGCTGGTAGTTTGGCCCATTCCTCCATGCAGATCTCCTCTAGAGCAGTGATGTTTTGGGGCTGTCGCTGGGCAACACGGATTTTCAACTCCCTCCAAAGATTTTCTATGGGGTTGAGATCTGGAGACTGGCTAGGCCACTCCAGGACCTTGAAATGCTTCTTACGAAGCCACTCCTTCGTTGCCCGGGCGGTGTGTTTGGGATCATTGTCATGCTGAAAGACCCAGTCATGTTTCATCTTCAATGCCCTTGCTGATGGAAGGAGGTTTTTACTCAAAATCTCACGATACATGGCTTCATTCATTCTTTCCTTTACACGGATCAGTCGTCCTGGTCCCTTTGCAGAAAAACAGCCCCAAAGCATGATGTTTCCACCCCCATGCTTCACAGTAGGTATGGTGTTCTTTGGATGCAACTCAGCATTCTTTCTCCTCCAAATACGACAAGTTGAGTTTTTACCAAAAAGTTCTATTTTGGTTTCATCTGACCATATGACATTCTCCCAATCCTCTTCTGGATCATCCAAATGCTCTCTAGCAAACTTCAGACGGGCCCGGACCTGTACTGGCTT
>JAUCMX010000014.1:18466249-18543749 GCA_033459395.1 Hemibagrus guttatus | reverse complement strand
TGTTTTTTAGAGGTGGGAACAAACTTGAGTTCCTGGAAGGAACCAACACAGGTATGGGGAACACACACAAACTCTATAAAGCTCAGTATCATACGAGGCACCTTTGAGACATGAGGTGACATTGTGACTTAATGCACTGCCTGGTTACCAATTTCTTCCTTAATTAAAGTAAGTCCTTGGTGTATGCATTTCTTTATATTTAAATGGAAGGCTTGCAAACCAATGTGTTAAAATCTCCAAGGATCTCTGAGGAGCCTGTACATGTACCAAAGACACTTCTATCCCTTGTATAACCTCTAAATTTCTCTCTTTTTTTTAATGAGCCAGTGCTGTCTGATGCTCTTGTATTCCCTGGTGTAGACCAATTATTTGGGGTGATACTTCTAGCAAAGCGATTCTTGCTGCAATTCAACCTCCCACACGTCTCACAAGAGACGAGTTGCAAAAGGAAATTGAGGTTTCCAAACCATCCCTGGTGACCTGGTTTATGAATAAAATATACAGTTGTCTATTTTGTGTGTGTGTGTGTATTGTTGCAAAAGAACATCTTGTAATGCAAGATCGATATGAAGCCCAGAGGTGTTTGTGAAGTTTGTGTACACGAGTATGTTGTTTCTCCTGCTGCAAAACATACCACTCACTCCCTGCTGATGACCAAGTACAAGATAATCTTCATATTCCTCCAGGCATGTCACGCATACTTTTTTAAAATTATTTATTTATTCTTCAATTCGCCCACTCAGAGTTTAAAATATGCCACTCATAAACCACTCAAACTCCTGCGAAAGTATCACAATTAGTTGAAGGCTGCATTAAGCCTACTGCAAGCATTATAACTCATCCCACACTCTTATGAAAAAAAAACACAAGCAAACACTAAACTGGACTTACATATCACAAGGGTTGTTACCTTCAAGGCTGTTTGTAGCTTTTAATGTGAATGTAGTGGACTTTAAGGACCAGCATTAGAGTATACTACATGCATCTTTTCCAGTAAAAGAACATCTGAACATCCTCAAAGTTGCTTTTATTGAATATCAGCAGCATTAAGATGGCGATACGGTGTATGCAAGCAAACCGGGAACAAATATGAATTACAGTTGCCTTAATATGTAACTTTAAATTGGTGTAATTGTAGGTGGGTGTTTAGATCGTTGGTTGGCTTTAACGTTTCGATTCTGCTGTGGTTATCTGTGCATTGTAGTGAACCGAATTGGCCGTTTTTGCTAATTGGATGGGATCTTAATAACTCTCTTTCTCTCTACTGTCAATCACAGCAGCAGTAGATCATGTGAGAGCTCATGTATGCGGAAGAGGGTAGTGTGCACTTGCCTCTGCTTGTGTTACTCTTCTCTGTGATGCAGCGACAGCAGCAGCTGTGTGATAGCTGGGTGGGAATTAGCAAGTGATCAAATTAGGGAAGAAATTTTGTTCTAGTCAGTAGAGGTGCACATTTAGTATTTAAACCTAAACATGATATTTATTTAGGTGGTTACTACAGTGGGTCAAAAAAGTATTTAGTCAGCCACCAATTGTGCAAGTTCTCCCACTTAAAAAGATGAGAGAGGCCTGTAATTTTCATCTTAGGTACACTTCAACTATGAGAGACAGAATGAGAAAAAAAAATCCAGAAAATCACATTGTCTGATTTTTAAAGAATTTATTTTCAAGTTATGGTGGAAAATAAGTATTTGGTCAATAACAAAAGTTCATCTCAATACTTTGTTATATACCCTTTGTTGGCAATGACAGAGGTCAAACGTTTTCTGTAAGTCGCCACAAGGTTTTTACACACTGTTGCTGGTAGTTTGGCCCATTCCTCCATGCAGATCTCCTCTAGAGCAGTGATGTTTTGGGGCTGTCGCTGGGCAACACGGATTTTCAACTCCCTCCAAAGATTTTCTATGGGGTTGAGATCTGGAGACTGGCTAGGCCACTCCAGGACCTTGAAATGCTTCTTACGAAGCCACTCCTTCGTTGCCCGGGCGGTGTGTTTGGGATCATGGTCATGCTGAAAGACCCAGCCACGTCTCATCTTCAATGCCCTTGCTGATGGAAGGAGGTTTTTACTCAAAATCTCACAATACATGGCCCCATTCATTCTTTCCTTTACACGGATCAGTCGTCCTGGTCCCTTTGCAGAAAAACAGCCCCAAAGCATGATGTTTCCACCCCCATGCTTCACAGTAGGTATGGTGTTCTTTGGATGCAACTCAGCATTCTTTCTCCTCCAAACACGACAAGTTGAGTTTTTACCAAAAAGTTCTATTTTGTTTCATCTGACCATATGACATTTTCCCAATCCTCTTCTGGATCATCCAAATGCTCTCTAGCAAACTTCAGATGGGCCCGGACATGTACTGGCTTAAGCAGGGGGACACGTCTGGCACTGCAGGATTTGAGTCCCTGACGGCGTAGTGTGTTACTGATGGTAGCCTTTGTTACTTTGGTCCCAGCTCTCTGCAGGTCATTCACTAGGTCCCCCCGTGTGGTTCTGGGATTTTTGCTCACCGTTCTTGTGATCATTTTGACCCCACGGGGTGAGATCTTGCGTGGAGCCCCAGATCGAGGGAGATTATCAGTTGTCTTGTATGTCTTCCATTTTCTAATAATTGCTCCCACAGTTGATTTCTTCACACCAAGCTGCTTACCTATTGCAGATTCAGTCTTCCCAGCCTGGTGCAGGTCTACAATTTTGTTTCTGGTGTCCTTTGACAGCTCTTTGGTCTTGGCCATAGTGGAGTTTGGAGTCTGACTGTTTGAGGTTGTGGACAGGTGTCTTTTATACTGATAACGAGTTCAAACAGGTGCCATTAATACAGGTAACGAGTGGAGGACAGAGGAGCCTCTTAAAGAAGAAGTTACAGGTCTGTGAGAGCCAGAAATCTTGCTTTTTTGTAGGTGACCAAATACTTATTTTCCACCATAATTTGCAAATAAATTCTTTAAAAATCAGACAATGTGATTTTCTGGATTTTTTTTTCTCATTCTGTCTCTCATAGTTGAAGTGTACCTATGATGAAAATTACAGGTCTCTCTCATCTTTTTAAGTGGGAGAACTTGCACAATTGGTGGCTGACTAAATACTTTTTTGCCCCAATGTATGTAGGTTGAGATGCAAATTAGTGAACTACCAGAGAGCTGAAAAGCTCAGACTGACAGCATATGGCTAGAAAAAGAAAAACAAGTCCTTTGATCATCACCATGATAACAAGAGGAATAATGTGAAGCATAGACAATGTCTATGCTGTGATCATAAGCATATATGGCTCTAGAAAGCAAAAGCAATAACAAAAAAGAACAAAAAATAAACTAAAAACACCAGACAGCAAGCACAAGAGGCAACAATGAAGGCAGGAGGTTTTACTGCGTATGTGTAGGTCAAAAAGAATCTTTTTGGAAATCCACCTCTACCAAACCTCATCTATGAGAGAATCAGCGCAGTGCTGACGTCAAAAGCTTCCTCTCTCTCTTCCTCTCTCTCTCTCTCGCTCTCTCTCTTCGGCCTGATGCTATTTTTAGGCTCTCATCAGTACCGAGTGAAAGGTTGGGTGGCTGTTCTCTCAGTATTTTTTTTAATTATCCATAGTCACATCCGAGTAATCTGTAGCTATGCCCAGTGCTCCGGTTCAGGTCTGAACACCAAACAAATTAGTGTCATCAATTTTTATAGCACTTCTTATTGTGTTATACAAAAACAATTAATATTAAACTGAAATCATTCAACTTTAAAGAATATTAATTAAGCTGGAGAATATTCGTCTGATGCGTACACAGCAGCGTTTTGTTTCCGACATAGACCAATACATTATATTGCCAAAGGTTTTGGGACGTCTGCCTTTACATGCACATGAATGTAATATGGAGTTGTACCACCCTTCGCAGCTATAACAGCTTCAACTCTTCTGGGAATGCTTTCCACAAGGTTTAGGAGTGTTTTTATGGGAATCTTTGACCGTTCCTCTAGAAGCACATTTGTGAGGTCAGGCACTGATGTTGGACGAGAAGGTCTGGCTTGCAGTCTCCACTCTAATTCATCCCAAAGGTGTTCTATGGGGTTGAGGCCAGGACTCTGTGCAGGTCAGTCAAGTTCCTCCACACCAAACTCACTCATCCATGTCTTTATGGACCTTGCTTTGTGCACTGGTGTGCAGTCATATTGGAACAGGAAGGGGTCATCCCCAAACTGTTCCCACAACGTTGGCAGCATGAAATTGTCCAAAATATCTTGGTGTGTTGAAGCATTAAGAGTTCCTTTCACTGGAAGTAAGGGGCCGAGCCCAACCCCTGAATTCAATGATACTTTTGGCAATACAGTGTATATCGGCTTTGTCTCATGTCTTCGTTTGCATCGATTTAATTTATTTTTATGACTTATAATCCAAACCAGTTTGGGTCACACTTTTGTGTGTATCCTAGTGTCCATCCTGTTTCTTAAACAAAACTCCAGAAAATGTCTTCAGTGAATCAGCAGTTTTGGATAATTGATAATGAGTGTATAATGAGCCCTTCACTCTGGCCTAATCAACACCCGGGACAGCTTTCTCATCAGGATTACTTGCTGCTCATCAAGACTTAACAGTGCGGTAGAAATGTAATCATAAACGGTTTTGAATGAGCCGTTTCACCTTCGTCCTTGTGTGCAAGTTTTGATTCAAGTTAAATGCATTCATGAGTAACAGAGCACAATGTCAAGGGCTAAAAAAGTAGAAGCTTGGGATCTAGCTCTGGTCCGAAAGGGAGTACGAACAGGAAGGTGATAACCTCTGCACGTGTTTATTGAGACTTTTTGGGGCAATTTTAGATAATATGGTCATTTATTTATATCATTTAAAGAGGTTTGTGTTAGAAGAATAAGGTAGTAATGAGCAAGCTGAGAAACCAGGACATCTAGTGTGAATCTTATGACACTTGCGCCATCTAGTGTTGTGTTGTGACAACATGTGGTGTATGTGTGGGCACAAAATGTTCACAAAATCTGCTCAATATATGAACCACTGGTCCTGGAGAACCCCTTCTGCATGAGTTTAAATGATCACCTCACAGTCACGTGTACGGGATAAATCCATATATAATGATTATATTATATAAAATAATTTAAATAACAGGGAGGCACAGTGGCTTAGTGGTTAGCACGTTTGCCTCGCACCTCCAGGGTTGGGGATTCGATTCCCGCCTCCGCCATGTGTGGGTGGAGTTTGCATGTTCTTCCCGTGCCTCGGGGGTTTCCTTCAGGTATCCTGGTTTTCTCCTCCGGTCCAAAGACATGCATTGTAGGTTAATTGGCATCTCTAAATTGTCTGTAGTGAATGAGAGCGTGTGTGCCCTGCGATGGGTTGGCACTCCGTCCAGGGTGTATCCTGCCTTGATGCCCAATGACGCCTGAGATAGGCACAGGCTCCCCGTGACCTGAGGATAGATCGGATAAGTGGTAGACAATGAATGAATGAATGAATGAATTTAAATAACAAAATAATTAAATTATTTACAGTCCCAGGGCACAAAGTGTTGGACATCCTGGACATGGTACCAACTCATCACATGGCACAATCACACACACACACCTGTTCCATGGACACAAAACCATGGACACACAAACCATGGACAATTAAAAGATGCCAATCCACATACCAAGCATGTTTTTGGAGTAAGGGAGAAAACTGGAGGAAACTCCTGAAGCACTGGGTGAACATGCAAACTCGCCATCAAGGTGAAGTGAAGGCAGGAGTCGAACCCACAACTCCAGAGGTATAAGGCAAATAATATGCCCTGTGTATAGAAGAAAACTGTAAAGCTGTTCTAGGAAAGTAATCAACATAAGAGGTTGTGTCACTTAAAGTCATCGGATCAGAAAAAAAAGAAAGAAATTTTTCCTAATAATCAAACATCCTAAAATAAAATAAAGTAAAGAAAGTAGATAAAGAAAGTAAAGAAAATACATAAATGAATAAATACTTTTTATTTAATATTATTAGTTTTATTAATATACTATTAGTGTAATAAATTAGTATTTAATACAAAATACTCATTTTATATTTTATATAAATATATACACTGTATATATATATATTAATATAATATAATTAATAAGTTTTTTTCTATTTATATACTAGGCTTCCTATGAGCAGAGCAAATCATGTGTGATTAAAAAAATGTAAAAACACTGGAGCAGAAACTAGAAAATATTGTTTCTGTTCAGATTGAACTAAAATTAAAAAATAAATAATTTAAAATCTTTCTATAAAACATGAAACATCTCAACGTCTTGAACTACACACCAGTTTAGAAGCCTGATGCCCGGCAACTAAAACACACACACACACACACACACACACACACACATTGATGCAGACTACTTCAAAGACCATCATAGTCCATTATCACAGCTATAACCTTCAAGAATTTATAACGTGTCAGTTTTGAACCCAGTTTCAAACAGATGCTGCGTCTCTCATCTGCCATTAACGTGACTCTGAACTGAGACGGCCGTCAGCTGTAAAGCAAATCACGAAAATCGCTCAGACGCTTGTGTTCTGCGGAGATGTGCCGAGTAACGTTAACGTTAACATCAGTGTCAACTGAGAGATGAAAGACGGCGTGGAGATCAACAGCTCGCACAAACCGTGTTGTAACAAATCAGCATCATTTAACCACAGACGTAAAAAAAAAGAAAAAAAAAAGAGGCAAATATGGCTTTACAGAAACAGGAATTTTCCAGAACAGGAAGTCTACAATTTGCAATCTGTATGACCTCATGGGAAACATGAATGGATCAATAATCAATAATTCATTATTACTCTTCATAGATCATTATTTATTATTTGAAATAAACACAGTATCCGACATTTTTCATCTCTGAATTCTAGAGGATTTTTCTTGTAGGTTTGAGTTTCATTCACTAGCCCTGAGATAAAGGTTCATGGAATAAAACACAACATAGCTCATTACATTCTTCACATACCAGTGATTATTGTTTTTTTTAAACTGACACGCTGCACTTTGTCCATTTATAGTTACTTTTGACACAAACCACCAGCCTGCCAGTCACTGAGCGCAAAGGACAAAGTCTTCTCTCTTGAAAGTGGAAAAATGGCAGCATTCACACTGGAGACTTCCATAAATGTTCCTCCTTATAGAAAACTTCACCTGTCATGTTTTCCACGCAAGTTCTTGTGAAGCAGCTGTTACTATATTTATACTATATTTCTATCCATGTTAATCGTGTCCTTTCAGCTCTCGCTCAGCTGTCTCCTTCCCTCAAACAGCAGCACGCTCGCAGCCATGGCGGCATTCAGACTGTCCACTCTTCGGACCATGGGAATCAATAATCTCCGCCCCCTCATCTCCTCAGCCAACCGCAAGGCTCCCTTGCTCAAACCGTGAGTCTCTCCACCAATCACAATGGCTGTATGACTGCCGGTCCAATTCGTATGATAAGGCTGAGACTCTAAAACCGGTCCTGCCTCCTGTCTAGCTCCGCCCACTTCATCCTCGTCTACATAATTTGTTTTCCTGGAGATATTCCGGCTGCTTGTCCATCCGTATTCTCCGGGTTTTTTTGCCCGCTGAGGTGCTCCTGCAAGTTCCAGTTCGGTCTCGGAGCTAGTGGAGTTGTCGGCTACGAGGACGGTCGTGTTGGGAGGAAGGCGAGTCTGGATATCGGACCAGGACAGACTTGGGATTATGGGAAGGCGAAAGTGGGCACCCAGGGCGGCACGGAGAACCTTGGGCTCCCAGACATCCACACATCCTGACACAGACAAGAAACGATAAGAGAATTCACATATTTCACACATGAATGGCTTGAAATATCAAAATCTATATGACGTTATTATACACTGGGCTCAAACCTGTACTGAGCAGCACACTGTGGCATCCTGCGGCGGCAGCACAGCGCAATGTCACACCCAGGTTCCCCGGATCCCGCAAATTATCGCAGATAAGCGTCAAAGGCAACGGCTTGCCACATTTCTCCTCAGAGAACCGCATCTGGGACGCTTCTGGACGCTTGAAAACCGCTGCAAAAGTGTGTCATGGCATGAAAGACTTACTAAAAAAATTTGAAAAATATATGAAAGTATTCTGTTTACATAAGAAATAAAACTTTACACTGCATGCTGTTATCGGAAAACAATCAACTACAGAGCGATGCGATTAAACGATTCGTCTTCCGCTACAGCAATTTGAAAATCTATTTTTTTTAATTAATGAGCATGTTTAGCCATGTATAGTTACTTTTAAAGTTCGTTCCCGTGGTGTCATGACAGCAGCTACAAACAAATGTTCCTTCCTCCACAAACACTCCTTCCTTCCTTCCTCCACAAACACTCCTTCCTTCCTTCCTTCCTCCACAAACACTCCTTCCTTCCTCCACAAACACTCCTTCCTTCCTCCACAAACACTCCTTCCTTCCTCCACAAACACTCCTTCCTTCCTTCCTCCCTCCACAAACACTCCTTCCTTCCTTCCTTCCTCCCTCCACAAACACTCCTTCCTTCCTTCCTCCACAAACACTCCTTCCTTCCTTCCTTCCTCCACAAACACTCCTTCCTTCCTCCACAAACACTCCTTCCTTCCTCCACAAACACTCCTTCCTCCCTCCACAAACACTCCTTCCTTCCTTCCTTCCTCCCTCCACAAACACTCCTTCCTTCCTTCCTTCCTCCCTCCACAAACACTCCTTCCTTCCTTCCTCCACAAACACTCCTACTTTTCTCCACAAACACTCCTACTTTTCTCCACAAACACTCCTACTTTTCTCCACAAACACTCCTACTTTTCTCCACAAACACTCCTACTTTTCTCCACAAACACTCCTACTTTTCTCCACAAACACTCCTACTTTTCTCCACAAACACTCCTACTTTTCTCCACAAACACTCCTACTTTTCTCCACAAACACTCCTACTTTTCTCCACAAACACTCCTACTTTTCTCCACAAACACTCCTACTTCTCTCCACAAACACTCCTACTTCTCTCCACAAACACTCCTACTTCTCTCCACAAACACTCCTTCTTTCCTCCACAAACACTCCTTCTTTCCTCCACAAACACTCCTTCTTTCCTCCACAAACACTCCTTCTTTCCTCCAAACATTCTTTCAGCTACAGCTCATTAACCCAATCTTTCTGATGTGACTGAAATAAATTATACCAAGATATTAAAAAAAAAAAAATGCTTGTTAATTTTTTTCACACAAATCCCACCCCTTCTACCTATCATGTCAACTTCGACGTCGAGATCTGTCCAGATTCGGACGTCCTCCAGCTTGACCTTGACTAAGCTGGCTTGTGTGAGTTTGTTTACAGGAAGCTCCTGAAGTCTCTCCACCGCACTGAAGAAGACGGTGAGCGGAGAAGCCCCTGCCTCCAGCGCCTCAGAAATCAGATGTCTTCCTTCCAGGAGGATTTTGCCTTGCTGCTCACGAAGCTTCTTTGAACGAGCCAAGTGCATTAAACGTCTGTAAATGGTAAAGGAGTTAAACAAGTTAAAGCTGCAGTGTGTCACTGCCTTAAAAGTGAACTGCAATTCCACTTTAAACACAGACAAGCCTCGTCTCTCTTTCCCCTTCTGATGAACATATGCATGCCATCCTTGTGAATTGTGTCTGAAGGAAGACAGGTGGAAAACCTGCTAAAGGCGGAGAAAATATCAAGACTAAAATAAAGAAACTAGATTCATCCATTTCACAGAACTTTTCCCCCATCAGCAAGGTTTCTTTTAAACATTAGGATCATTAAATACACTGGAATGTGTGAAAACTTTACAAATGGCACCTTTAAAAGTCATGACATCAGCACAAATATTCATAAAATGAAAATACATCTTGATAGATGCAGTGTTGTAGCAGGTAGTGTTGTGACCTCACAGCATCATGGCCTCTGGGTCAATCCTGACCTCGGATTACTGTCTCGGCAAAGGTTTTGCATGTTCTCCCAGTATCCATGTGGGTTCCCTGAGGGTTCCCCGGTTTCCTGCTATCTCTCAAAACCATGTCTGGAGGTGGATAGTTTCTCTACATTGTCCTAAAGTATGAATAAGTGTGTCAGTGTGTGCATATGAATAGGGCTCTGCAATAAACTGGTGTTCCCTGAAGTCTGTAGCATTATAACCACCTACCTAATATTGTGTTGGTCCCCCTTTTGCTGCCAAAACAGCTCCCATCAAGCACTTTGTATTCTGCCACCTTTCTATCAGAACCAGCATTAACTTCTTCAGCAATTTGAGCAACAGTAGCAAGTCTGTTGGATCGGACCACACGGGCCAGCCTTCGCTCCCCACATGCATCGATGAGCCTTGGCCACCCATGACCCTGTCGCCGGTTCCCCACTGTTTCTTCCTTGGACCACTTTTGATAGATACTGACCACTGCAGACCGGGAACACCCCACAAGAGCTGCAGTTTTGGAAATGCTCTGATCCACTCATCTAGCCATCACAATTTGGACCTTGTCAAACTTGCTCTTGCCCATTTTTCCTGCTTCTAACATCAACTTTGAGAACAAAATGTTCACTTGCTGCCTTATATATCCCACCCACTAACAGGTGCCATGATGAGGAGATATTCAGTGTTATTCACCTCACCTGTCACTGCTCATAATGTTATACCTGATCGATGAAGGCTTACAGTTAGGATTAATAATTATATCTCCAAAATAGAGTTACAAAACTTACAACACTCTCTTGTCATCAGGCTGCGCCTTCTCATACTGCAAACTTTCCATTTGTTTGGAAGACAAAGCAGGACTTGGTCGTTTGCTCGTGGTTTTCTCACGATGTGACTCTGAAACTTTCTTCGTCGTGTCTCCGTATCTCTGACACCCATCTCTGAGGTTCCCTTCTGGCATGGACTCCAGTGCTGAAGAACATGCATGATCGAGTCCCTCTGCGCCTCCAACCTGCTCGTTTTTTACTCCTGACTTCAGGTTTATGGAGTCCTTTTCAGGAGAAGAAGATGAAGAAGAAGTTGTAGGTAGTCGGCGCCTCACTGTGCGCACGTATCTGTTACTAATTCTTAAATTCAGAGCTGGTTCTAGTATCCTATACACACTTCCCCCGCACCGCATGAGCGTCGCCATATTGACTACTGAAGTGAAGTGTCGTTTGCGAAAGTCTCGGCTCTTTGAATCGGCTCTTTGAATCGGCTCTTTGAGGTGAACGTTGAGATTCGTTGAGGCAAATAGTTTAGTGTACTTTTATCGTAAACATGAACTGTTAATGAGTGTGATTGGAACTTTGTCTTGTTTCCTAGTTGCATTTGAACCTACCAATAATTATTCGACATTTTGCAAAAAAAAAAAATGCTCGCGTAATCCTTTGCAGTTTATCATGCATGGCAAGTACCTGTATGGCTGTAAATAAAGTATCTTAAACATTTAAGCTAATTAGCTGTGCTAAACCAGTTAAACTGCCCGTTGTCTAGCAACGACATGACACCAAAATGCAAAATGGCTCCTTTTGGAGCTGAGAGAGTCGATTACTAACTATGAGGTGAGCCAAATAATCTGACTCATCGAACAGAAAACAGGAAACCAAAAACAAGTATTTTTTTTAATCTACCCACATTAGGGAAACATCCAGTCTCCTGCTCTGTGATTGGCTAATTTTTCAACACGTGAGTTCAAGAAGATTGCTGATAGGACAAGTATTATTATTATTATTATTATTATTATTATTATTATTATTATTATTATTATTATTATTTCGGCTTTTCCCTTTCCCTTCCAGGCCTCCTGCCTGGCAGCTCCATGTCCAACATTCTCCTACCAATATACTCACTCTCCCTCCTCTGAACATGTCCAAATCCATCTTAATCTGGCCTCCCTAACTTTGTCCCCCAAACGTCCAACATGAGCTGTCCCTCTGATGTACTCGTTCCTAATCCTGTCCAATCTTGTCACTCCCAAAGAGAACCTCAACATCTTCAGCTCTGCTACCTCTAGCTCTGACTCCTGTCTCTTCCTCAGTGACACTGTCTCTAAACCATACAGCATGGCCGCTCTCACCACTGTCCTGTACACCTTCCCCTTGATTCTCGCTGATATTTTTCTATCACAATTATTATTATTATTATTATTATTATTATTATTATTATTATTATTATGTAGTTAGGAAAACCTGCTTGCTTTTGCTTCTAGAGTCATTTAATCTTTTGAAATTTCCCTCTCTTATTAGAATTATTAGGAAAGTGTTTTTCAGTATCATATAATATTTATAGCTTAAAGATTTTACAGCTAAATTTGCACGCGTTTCTTCCGGCATACGTCTAACAGTAAATAATTCAGAACTGGACAGCGCTCGAGCTGCCCTAAAACTGAGACAGTGGGCGGGGTCACAGCTTAATCAGCTTAGAGGTGATTGGTTGTACTGGTTATCAAGAGCCAATCGGTTGTGAGGAACACGTCAAAAACCACCGATAATGGAGATAACGGAGATTATCTTGTTTACGTCGCCATAACTTTGGGTCCGGTGATTACATTGGATGGAGTTTGATTATAAAATGGCCGGAGTAGGATTGTTAAAAAATTTATTTAGCATGGATTTTAAAACATGGACGAAGGAATTGTAGGATGAAGTTCATTTTTACAGCAAACCAGTGAATGTAATGGGCGCCGATGGAAGCAAGAGCAGTAAGGTTTGTATCCAGTCCAAGTGCAGCTATTGAAGTTTTATCATTTTATTATATTCTTTTATAATCTTTATGTGTTTATACACTGTGTGACTAATCATATTTAGCTCTAAATAGCATTTGAAGGCATCTAAACTACTGATATATATACAGTGGGGCAAAAAAGTATTTAGTCAGCCAACAATTGTGCAAGTTCTCCCACTTAAAAAGATGAGAGAGACCTGTAATTTTCATCATAGGTACACTTCAACTATGAGAGACAGAATGAGAAAAAAAAATCCAGAAAATCACATTGTCTGATTTTTAAAGAATTTATTTGCAAATTATGGTGAAAAATAAGTATTTGGTCACCTACAAAAAAGCAAGATTTCTGGCTCTCACAGACCTGTAACTTCTTCTTTAAGAGGCTCCTCTGTCCTCCACTCGTTACCTGTATTAATGGCACCTGTTTTAACTCGTTATCAGTATAAAAGACACCTGTCCACAACCTCAAATAGTCAGACTCCAAACTCCACTATGGCCAAGACCAAAGAGCTGTCAAAGGACACCAGAAACAAAATTGTAGACCTGCACCAGGCTGGGAAGACTGAATCTGCAATAGGTAAGCAGCTTGGTGTGAAGAAATCAACTGTGGGAGCAATTATTAGAAAATGGAAGACATACAAGACCACTGATAATCTCCCTCGATCTGGGGCTCCATGCAAGATCTCACTCCGTGGGGTCAAAATGATCACAAGAACGGTGAGCAGAAATCCCAGAACCACATGGGGGGACCTAGTGAATGACCTGCAGAGAGCTGGGACCAAAGTAACAAAGGCTACCATCAGTAACACACTACGCCACCAGGGACTCAAATCCTGCAGTGCCAGACGTGTCCCCCTGCTTAAGCCAGTACATGTCTGGGCCCGTCTGAAGTTTGCTAGAGAGCATTTGGATGATTCAGAAGAGGATTGGGAGAATGTCATATGGTCAGATGCAACCAAAATAGAACTTTTTGGTAAAAACTCAACTTCTTGTGTTTAGAGGAGAAAGAATGCTGAGTTGCATCCAAAGAACACCATACCTACTGTGAAGCATGGGGGTGGAAACATCATGCTTTGGGGCTGTTTTTCTGCAAAGGGACCGGGACGACTGATCCGTGTAAAGGAAAGAATGAATGGGGCCATGTATCGTGAGATTTTGAGTAAAAACCTCCTTCCATCAGCAAGGGCATTGAAGATGAAACGTGGCTGGGTCTTTCAGCATGACAATGATCTCAAACACACCGCCCGGGCAACGAAGGAGTGGCTTCATAAGAAGCATTTCAAGGTCCTGGAGTGGCCTAGCCAGTCTCCAGATCTCAACCCCATAGAAAATCTTTGGAGGGAGTTGAAAATCCGTGTTGCCCAGCAACAGCCCCAAAACATCACTGCTCTAGAGGAGATTTGCATGGAGGAATGGGCCAAACTACCAGCAACAGTGTGTAAAAACCTTGTGGCGACTTACAGAAAATGTTTGACCTCTGTCATTGCCAACAAAGGGTATATAACAAAGTATTGATGAACTTTTGTTACTGACCAAATACTTATTTTCCACCATAACTTGCAAATAAATTCTTTAAAAATCAGACAATGTGATTTTCTGGATTTCTTTTTTCTCATTCTGTCTCTCATAGTTGAAGTGTACCTATGATGAAAATTACAGGCCTCTCTCATCTTTTTAAGTGGGTGAACTTGCACAATTGGTGGCTGACTAAACACTTTTTTGCCCCACTGTATATATATATATATATATAATAGATTAGATTATAATCTCTGATCAATCATTGAAGCTGTTTGTCTCGGTTTTAAATGAACTGCTTCATTTTAGGAATAAAAATTCCTTGTTTTCATTCATTCATTATCTGCCGCTTATCCGATTTATTCTCACCTGTACCTATCTCAGGCATCATTGGACATCAAGGCAGGATACACCCTGGATGGAGTGCCAACCCATCGCAGGGCACACACACTCTCATTCACACACTACATATAATTTAGAGATGCCAATCAACCTACAATGCATGTCTTTGGACGAGGGGAGGAAACCCCTGAGGCAAGGGGAGAACATGCAAACTCCACACACACACATGGTGGAGGTGGGAATTGAACCCCCAACCCTGGAGGTGTGAGGCAAACGTGCTAATCACCAAGCCACCGTGCCCCCTTATTCCTTGTTTTGGGAAGATATAATAAAAAATCTTCACTGTATGAGGGAATTGAATAAGATTAATTTCTTGGCTCCTGCTGAATATTTTGTGCACTACATTTGGATGTGAAAGACATTATGTCCTTCACTATATCCATTACATACACTTTCAGAAATAATGAATAATAATAATAAAATACCATCAAGGGGGCATCTTATGTACACTATATGACCGAAAGTACATGGACACCTGAGCATCACACCCATAAGTGATTCTTCATCAAACTGTTGTCACAGAGTTGACAGGACACAATTGTATAGAATGTCTTTGTATGCTGTAGCATTACAATTTCTCTTCACTGGAACTAAGAGGCTCGAACCTGTTCCAGCACGACAATGTCCCTGTGCACAAAGCAAAGCTCCACGAAAAAAATTATTTGCCAAGGTTGGAGTGGAAGAACTCAAGTGTCCTGCATAGAGCTCTGACTCTGACTCAACTCCACTGAACACCTTTGGGGTGAAATGGAACACTGTCTTAACTGCACCCAGACCTCCATAAGTGCCTGATCTCACTAATGCTCTTGTGGCTGAATGATCACAAATCTCCACAGCTACTCTGAATAATCTAGTGAAACACCTGCCCTTATGAGTGGAGTTTATTACAACAGCAAAGCTGAATAAATCTGGAATGAGATGTTCAACAAGCACCTAAGGGCTTGATGTTTTACCAAAGTGCAGTTTGTTATCATTATTTCTGAGGGTTCTGTTTGATGATTCAATCTGATAACAGTTTTGTTTATTACTACCTTTTCTAACCATTAATTTTTCCAACCAATGCATTACCTTGGTATGATTTATTACAGAATCCATTGCAGCATAAGGAGGAAAGTCACCGCTCATCTAGATGGCGTGACTTTCTATCCAGTTTGGGCATCTCTGTTCCTTCAAGCCTGCACATCAGGACACGGCGCATGATTCAGGACAAGACCACATCTGTTCCAGAGTACGTCCTGTCTTCATTACCCGGCCCTGAGAAACTGCACATGGAGTGGAGCCTCCCTGCTTTTATCAACATGTTCCTACCTGAGTTTCCTCACTGCAGCATACCTGGACATGAGCACTTCCAGGTCAGGAAAAAAGTTCTTCATCTTACACATGAACTTAGGGTTTGATTGTTTTTCCCCTGGTACTTCAGTTACAGTTTAATTATGATACGTTTTTTTTTTTTTATGATAATCTGAAATGTTCTTCATGCTGTACCTTCAGATCCTGGGTTACATTGCCAAAGGATCATTTGGTCCTATCTTGAAGGTGAAGGACAAGTCAAAACAGAAGACTTATGCAGTGAAGGTAAAAGTATTACTACTATTTCTCATACCAGTATATCCTACACAACAGTGCTGTTGAAGGTGTTCAATTCACTGGCATTCTGTTCTACCATCAGAATGGAAATCGTCTTATGGGACCCTTTCAGTCAGTCTAAACAAATTATTATATTGCTGCAAGTCTGATATATCAGTCAGTCATCTTATCTTTGCTTATCTTTCCGTGTTGTGAATGGGATATTGCATAGGAATATGGGAATAATGTACAGAAGGAATGTCACAGCAGTAAGGGGTACTGTCTCTAATGAGATTCAGATGCTTATGAGAAGAGTATTTCGGTGAGGTTTCACACAACGTTTATGTGTTTGAGAATTTAGGTCATCCCGAAGTCTGAGATTCTTCGTCTGGGTGTGCTGGACCAGTCTAAGGAAGAGGTAATTGTCCAGGTTAGTACAATCACAGCACATGCACTGAATGTTCACTTTCTATTTTAAAACCTGAACTGTAATGTTTAGACTGCAAAGTTACAAAAGCAGTGGCTTTATTAGCTTTCATTTTAAGGAAAATTGTTGTTCAGCTGGAAAAAAAACAACGGTATAATGACTGGATCAGAAAAGTGCAAGAATTTCGACAGAGGATTATAATGTAAATGGAGGGTGAACATGAGTCGTCGTCTCGTCACCTCTGTGTAAAGTGTAAGCACACTTTTTGATCCCTCAGGCCTTCGCTGACTCAGCTGTCCTGTCTCGTTGTTGTCTAACTGTTGCTTTGCAGCGTCAGGTCCGCCACCCTTTCATCCATGACCTGCAGGACTGCTGGCAGACCCAGCACCACCTCTATATTAGTGAGTGATTATTCAAGACCCTGCCCCCTTAAGTTCCTCACGTCAGGATGTCATTGTTGCCTTCACCCAACCGCTATTTTCTCTCGAGCTGTCCTCTCGAGCTGTCGCATTCTTCCTTATACCCACGTGTAGACTTCTGTGCTCTTTTACTTCAAGCATTTTGATATCAGATGATGAATGATATCATCCAGTGTGTAGTGTGGCTCAAAATGCCTGGTTATGGAAACTACAGAAAACTACCTTTATTTATTCATTTTTTCTTGGATTTATTTTCCATTTACATATGCTTGAGGAAAGCTGAACAGATCTGCATAGCTACCAGGAGTCTAAAATATAGATCAAATAGCTGCCTGTCTGTTTTCAGTGCCAGATGTTGCTCACTTCATCTCCTTGAGGGAGAATGCAATAATCCCCACGTGAACACTGAACTCCCCTGATATCCTGATGTTCCTGTGTGAAGAAGAGATATCATGTTATGTCATGTTACACCCAACGTCCCATCCCTTTTCACACCTTTTTTCCGTTTCTCCTTTACTTAGTTGACTTGTAACTTCAAACAATGTTGAGAAGGAGTTGTGGGTTGTGTTATACTGAATTTATCCTATTAATAAATACACCAGTGTCTCTGTATTATCATATCTGTTTACTGTGTACACTCTAATCCTGTATTCGACTTACACTCTGAAATGTAAAGTCGTATCTCGGGATTATGTCGTTTTAGAGTGAGTGAGTCAGTGAGTCAGAGAGCAGGGGAGAAAAAAAACATGGACACCTTTGTGTTCAACTTTTTACATATAATGAGCGATGTACAACGATGAGGCACTTAACTTTATGAGCACTGACAGGTGAAGTAAATAACACAATAACACTGATTATCTCCTCATCATGGCACCTGTTAGTGGGTGGGATATATTAGGCAGCAAGTGAACATTTTGTCATTAAAGTTGATGTGTTAGAAGCAGGAAAAAATGGGCAAGCGTAAGGATTTGAGCGAGTTTGACAAGGGCCAAATTGTGATGGCTAGACCACTGGATCAGAGCATCTCCAAAACTGCAGCTCTTGTGGGGTGTTCCCGGTCTGCAGTGGTCAGTATCTATCAAAAGTGGTCCAAGGAAGGAACAGTGGTGAACCGGCGACAGGGTCATGGGCGGCCAAGGCTCATTGATGCATGTGGGGAGTGAAGGCTGGCCCGTGTGATCAGATCCAACAGACGAGCTACTGTTGCTCAGATTGCTGAAGAAGTTAATGCTGGTTCTGATAGAAAGGTGTCAGAATACACAGTGCATCACAGTTTGTTGTGTTTTGGCAGCAAAAGGGGGACCAACACAATATTAGACAAGTGCTCATAATTTTATGCCTGGTCGGTGTATAGTGAATATTTTTTAACAACAAATACTTTTATACACACATCGTGACATCACTCAGGATCACTCACATCTCCCGAGCCGTAAACGATGCGTTATGACACTTTGTCGAATGCAGGATAAGAAAGTATGTGTGTGTGTGTGTGTGTGTGTGTGTGAGCATTATATTTGGCTGCAACATGTATGAGATCAAAGTTCTTAACATATAACAAACATGATCCTCTGTGTGTCTAAGTGACCGAGTGAGACATTTATCATACACAGCATCCTGTTTATCTCCTTGTTACCTCTCTAGTGTGTGATTACTGCAGTACAGGTGATTTATACACCTACTGGGTGATGACCGGTCAGTTCGGAGAGGATGTGCTTAAGGTGTTCGCTGCTGAGCTCGGCTCTGCTATCGGTATGGGTTTTAAAGTCGACTGCTTATTGGCAAAAATCAGTACTTTTATTAATTTGTTGGTTTTTTTCCACCTCTTAAAGGCTTTCTTCATGATTATGGAATCATCCACCGTGACGTTAAGGTGAGATTTTATTTCCTCGTGTTAAGACGATCGAATGACGGATCTGAAACGTGTTTTTTTGTTAAATGTGGTATCTTAGTGGTTAAGGTGTTGGACTGTTGATCAGAAGATTGTGATTTCAAATCCCAGGTCCACCAAGCTGCCACTGCTGGGCCCCAAAGCAAGGCCCTTAACCCCGAATTAAGCAAAAATGAGATAAATTGTAAGGCGCTCTGGATAAGGACGTTTGCCAAATGCTAGAAATGTCAATGCATTATTTCTCCTCTAGATGGAGAACGTTCTTCTGTCAGATCAAGGTAAGTACAGTCTGTATTCTGCGTGTTGTCCATTAGAGGGTCCACTTGAGTTTAGTTTCATCGAACAGAACTTTCTAGAATTTGTGCTGAAAGGTTAACCTCACAGAGAGGTTAATAACATAAAGCTTTCATTAATACACATGTAAATCCCTGTATGTGTCTTTAAATACAGTAGTGATGAAGTTGTTAGAGAATGTAATAGATGTGAAATCATTTAATCGACATGGACTTGTGTTAATGGATGTGAACATAATGTAATGATTTGTTGTGTGTATATGTGTGTCAGGGCATTTACGCCTGGCTGATTTCGGTTTGTCCCGGAGGCTCGAATATGGAGGAAGGGCATTCACTATCTGTGGGACAATTCAGTACATGGGTACATTTCTTTAATACATAGAATGAAATAGGTATAAGATGTAAACTGGCACATCCGCTGTATATGAGGTGAATATTATTGTTATTAACTGCTGTTTGGTTTGTTCCTGAAACATAGTGATGTTGTAGCAACACATTGCTGTGTATTGTGTACATTTCCTCCAGTGTTCAGTCTTACAAAAGCTTCCTGTTACATTACAGCTCCTGAAGTGCTGAGCGGAGGTCCGTACAGCCACGCTGCTGATTGGTGGTCACTCGGGATCCTGCTCTTCGCTTTAGCTACTGGCAAGGTGGAGTCTCAAAGCAGGTCACTGACACGTGACTGCATCACTGTGATCAGGGACTTTTAGAATCGGTGATACTGGACTGCAAGTGACACAGAGGCCAGATTTATTTGAACAATATACTTGTAGTGACTTCATACATTTCTCAGCGCCTGCTTTAATACACTTTGAGTTAAGTGAGGAAAACAGTTTTGGAGAAGCAGCACACAGGATGTGATGTAATACGTTAGCTGGTTCCACAAAGTTACTCTATAATCTCCATTTTAAAAAAAAAAAGAAGAAGAAGAAACTCCATTTTGAACTGGAACTGTTTGTTTGTGTTTGTTGTTGTTTTTTTTCAAAATGGAAATTTACAGAAATAAATCATTATGAGGTGGCTTAGTGGTTAGCACGTTCGCCTTGCACCTCCAGCGTCCTTGGTTTGAGTCTTGCTCCTGCTCACTGTGTGTGTGGAATTTGCATGTTCTCCTCATGCTTGGTGGGTTTCCTCCCACAGTCCAAAGACATGCTTCTAGGCTTGATTGGAGTCTCTAAATTGTTGTGTGTGCCCTACAAATGAGTTGGCACTCTGTCCAGGGTGTATCCTGCATTGATGCCTAATGACGCCTGAGACAGGCACCGGCTCCCCATGACCTGAGAATAGATCAGATAAGCGGTACAGACAATGGGAAAGAAATCATTATGTGTAACCCATTCAAGACCTGAAGGAAATGCCGTATCTATACCCAAGACAATTATTCTGTAAACCATCACAGCTCAAATGTTTTCATACCTTCAGATACGCAGCCTCAGAAACACTTTACACTTAACAGTAACTCAAATAACCACACTTTACAGCTGTGTTAAGCTGAAAAGCATAAGCCATAAACAAGAATCTGGTGGTACAGTGAGCATAAACTCAGGAAAAAGACCAGACAATATTTTCCTGTCTTAGCTATGCTTAATTGCAATAAGGCATGTGTGTGAGAAGGAGTGTGTGTAGTTTTAAAGAGCCACATCCTATCCAGAATGTATTGCCACCTCACACTTAATGTTCCCAGAATAAGCTATGCGTCCACCATGACACTGACCAGGATAAAGCTTTATAGAGGGTTAAATATGTCTTGCATATTTAGAGCGTCTCTAAGTGATACATGACTGCTTATCCCACTTATAGGTAGAATCTGAACGTGTGAAGGTTCTCCTGAGCTTGCTATTTAACCATCTGACATCTTCTCACAGTTTCCTGTTCCTCCTGAGTCAGATCACTGTTGCATGCTGAAGAAGGTGCGCTGCTTCCCCTACGACATGCCCAGAAGCTTCTCTCCTCCGTTTGCCCTCCTGCTGACCGAGGTGAGACATAAACACTCCCTAGAGGTTGCTTCATTGTTCAATTCCTCACCAGACCAATCAGTCCTGCATCCTGTGGTAGATTTTAACTCCAGATCCGTTTAGAATCAAAGGCATGCTCTGATCCTGACTTTCCCGTCCCTGCCAGCTGCTGTGTAAGACCCCGACACGTCGCCTGCGAACCCTGGAGCGCTTCAAGCGCCAAACCTTTTTCCACGGTACTCCGTTCGACTCGCAGCTGTTACAGAAAAGCCCCGTGGAGCTGATCCTGGAACTGAAGAAGCGGCCCGATCGCCCTGCCAAAGCCTGCCGAGGTGTCGCACTGGAGCCGTTTCCCGATTTTGATTTTGACTGCAGTTTCCATGGAGATTCAACCTCCACCTCAGCTCAAGAAACCCTGGAACTAGTGGAGGCCCAGAATAACTGAATGATATTCGTTTGAAATGTATAGCACAGGAATTGTATATTTCCATAATTTCACTGTGAGATATTCTTTGTGTCCATTGAAATTATTTAGAACTTTTTAAAGTAGGTTTTATAAGTTAATAATATTCATGCTACAGGTGAGTTCCCATGCCAAGGCTTTTTTTGTGTGTTTTTGCATTTCTCAGGGTTATTGTATATAAGCATTCAAAATAATCCATTTTCATGTTAATCTAGAAAACAACATGCTAACACCCTGCCTGTCCACCTTTAGGTGAAAACCAGTGTGTTTTTACAAGCCTTTTGCTTTATGCACCATTTTTTAAACATGTTTGTTTCACCACAAATGATATTTGTACTAATGTTTAGTATTACAGGAAACTGGTAGCCATACTCACTGAACACACCGAGAGTAATGTATTAATGTTTATTACCATTGATGATCCCCATGGAGTAATCTCAGGTCAAAACACACTGCTCAAGGTCATAGAGGAAGAAACAGGATGTGACGTACTGGGATTTTATTGATGGTGTTGTTTCTAACCAGCAAAACAAATGTAAAGTCATGTACAGTTTTAGTGAAGAATATATCCAAGGAGGCACTTTGCTTACAAAACTGAGGAAGCTTTGTGTGCTATGCTTAATCTCTTTCCCTCTGGAATTATTGGTACTCTTAATGGAAATGAGCGTGTAAACATGCATAATATGGCCAAATTTTTGTAGACACCTGATTATTACACTTATATGTGGTTCCTCATCAAAATGTGTTGTCACAAATTTGGAAACACACAATTAGAAAGTATAGAATGTCTTTGTATGCTACACCTTTACAATTAATCTTTAGAGGCCCAGACATGTTCCAGCATGACAATGCGTCTGTGCACAAAGCAAAGCTCCATGAAGACGTTGTGTGGAGGTTTAGGTGTTGAAGTGGAAGAGCTCCAGTGAACTGTACAGAGCCCTGACTCTGACTCAACCCCACTGAACACCTTTGAGATGAACTGGAACACCGACTGAACCCCAGACCTCCATCAGTGTCTGATCTCACTAACGCTCTACTAGTGAGTGTGATGGTCAGATGTCCTTAAAGGTTATGCCATTTAGTGTATATATAAATAGAACACAACAAGCAAGGTTTGAGCTCAAAATTTTCAGGGACCTTGTAGTTTTATTTAGAACAAACATATTTCCGAGAACAAAAAGTGTTACCACTGTTTTTTTTTGTTGTTTTTTTTATCAGCACCCTGTATTCTGGTACAATAGTATTTTTCTTGTACCTCTTGTCTTTAAATGATCAAATATATTTAATATTTAGAATATAAAGATAGTTTTGGGTCAGGTTATTTTTGCTACCCTTTTTTAGACAAAGAAAACTTTGTTTTGCATCTGTTTAGGATATCAATAGAGATGAATATAATAAAAATTGTATCATGTAATCCAACAAATTTACTTGCCTCGAGTTTTTTTTTTTTGTTGTTTTTTTACATTAGAACTGACATATCAGAAGTATTTTTCAATTGGATATAACTTTTTTTTTTTTATTTAAGCTCTAACGTGTTTGTTATGCCACAAATGATATTTGTACTGTGTTTAATATTACACAAAACTGGTAGCCATACTCACTGAACACACCGAGAATAATTTAGTAATGTTTATTATCATAGATGATCCCCATGGAGCAATCTCAGGTCAAAACACACTGCTCAAGGTCATAGAGGAAGAAACAGGATGTGACGTACTGGGATTTTATTGATGGTGTTGTTTCTAACCAGCAAAACAAATGTAAAGTCACGTACAGTCTTAGTGAACTGACGTGTCAGAAGTATTTTTCAATTGGATAACACACTTTTTAAAATTTTTTATTTAAGCTCTATTATAGTGTCAGGCCACATGGATGCCTTCATGGAGTAACCTGATGATGAAACAGCCGCCTCAAGGTCATATAAACCCTAGCTTCAGTTCTGTTTTTTTTTTTTAAGAATTAACATCATCCATTCATTGAGAACAAAAAGAAACCTTAAAGACCGTTCAGATTCACTTTTGGGTCTTATATTACATATACTCTATGCTGCGAAATGCAAGACATTTTATATTACAGCAAGTCATCCTTAATGCCTACGTGCCGAAAGGACATGCCTCAGATCAGCGTACGATGCGTACGTCGTGACGAACGGTGTGACGTAAGGACGTATAACTGAACGATTCATGAATATTTATGAGGGGACTTTTGTAAGCGGTCACGTTGCGTTGCGGCATCAGAACGCATCAGAGTCGGTCAGTGAGCATCTTCTCTCCACATCCTTCCAGCTTTTACACACCAACCAGGTAAGACATCGGAAAATCTGTAAGTTAAATCATTTCTGAACGTCATTAATGTGATTTCTGCATGTATAATTAGAATATAAATGCTGAACTAGATTTGATATTAATTAATTGATATTAATAAGTGAGTTAGAGAATAGTTTTGGCCTCATTAAGGTTTAATCGACAGGTGTTTTAATTAAAGTCTTATTCATTAACTCTTACTGTGGAAAAACGAATAGTGTGTAATACTCATGCTAACACAACTGTTAATCTGGTAACGTGTTATTGCTCAATAATACAGATTTTGTAACTAAGTTGTATTAAGTTTATTAAGTAGTTTAGCTAACGAAGAAGGGGGTTTTAGGGTCTTACGTTAATCTTGGTTGTCTGTAGAAAAGCATCGAGGGGAAAAATGTCGTATCATCACTGACAACCTTGAACACAAGTTAGGACATTATCCTCCTCCTCTTCCGCATTCTGGCCTAAAGTACAGGTGGGAATGGAGAATGGGGTTCAATTTAATTAAACCTCGCATTTTTTTTTAGTAATAACCATTACTTCTTTTTTTTTTTATTGTTGATTACTCCTGGTCTGGCTGCATGGATGCGGAGGTTGATGTTTGGTTGATGAGGGGTGTGTGCCTGTGTGCACGTACACATTTCCATCAGCAGTGGGTGGTGGTTAGCTTAGCTTCTTCGGGAAAAAAAACCTGTTACTTCGAGGTGAGTAATCCTCTACAACATTTTTCTAAACCTATCAAACGGGAAATGACTAACACCCTGGGTTACTTTCTCGGAGTCATGCAGAGATGTTAAGACTAACTGTGAAATCCTCATTTCCGTCAGTCCATCGTCGCGAAATGGCGTTTACGGGAAACGTCAACACTGCGCTACAGAAACGCAGACACTGAGCTTCTGTAGCTGTAAACCCAATCAAACCAGGCACTTGTATGCGCTTATATGACGCATCTCGGATGCTCAAGTTTAACATGGTTTCTATAGTGCGTGGATTTAGAGTCCCACTGCGCATGTCACAAGTTCACACATCCACATTAATCCACCTTGATCCAATCTTAACCTTGAGTGGTTTTCTTTTTTATTCACTACTTATAACATCTCAAAAAGGCTGTGCCTTTGAAATATCAGAAACAAAAAATGTATTTTCTGTGTTATGTCAGTATTTTGTGGCTGTGATTGACAAAATGGCAAAGCAAATAGCAAAAAAAATTACAATGCATTTCATTTTCTTAATGAGCTGCAAAATGTATTTTCATTTTAATTTTTGTGCAAAATTTGGTGCCTTCCAGGGTAATTCAGACCTGTAACATGTCCCCTCCCAGTAATTAATCACTTGTTGTCCTGCTCGGTCATGCAGCTGTTGTTGATTTTAAAGGTGTTGATCAGATAGGAGAACGGAGCAGGAGCTGCATCCTGAGGTGTTTGATCCGGTTGATGTCTGGTGGCCATTACAGCCTCCGTCTCTCTGATGTATGTTGCCGTTACTCGAGTGGCCTGGCAGTGACGCAGTGCAGAGCCACAGCACACAGTGTTCATGACAGCATGCACTCCATTAGAAACATCTGAGCCTTCACGTGTATGCAGGATAATATGAATCTGAAGTCTTTGTGGAACTTGTCGAATGTTTTAAGATGAGTTGAAACGTAGCTATGTAGACAGACTTTGTTAATCGACCCATATAAAGCCACAAGAATTGCGACTGGAATAAACACAGTGAGGTGTGCTTACAGGAAAATAAACAGCGACACAATGGAGTGGATTTCCTTAACAGCACAAGTGTTTTATTCTTGTAACAATACATCAAATAAAGGCAATGCTTTTTAACTGTAATTATAGTTGAATGTTGTGGCATGTCCATAAATGAAATTAGTTCCAGTTATCGCTTCTGCTATAGCAGCTATAAAAATTCAGTGGGTTAAGTTTTTTTTTTTTTTTTTTTTCTTTTCTTGAGAATAGAGAACACAAAAGCTGTATATTAAACATTATTGGCCTTGGATTAGTTTATCAAAGGGATATTGATGCATTTTTATACAAAATATGGTGCATATTTTCTGCAAATATGGATTTTTTTCATCAGGTGCTCATTTTATCACATATTGCAAAAATTATATTTTTAATGTTTGAGAAGTGTCATTGCTTATTTATTATAAATTCTTGAATCCAGAGGGGGAGGGGTCATTATCTTAGAAGAGGCTAGAGGAAACATTTGACACAGCCGATCTGGATCATATTGGTGTCCCAGGGCGTGCCTGTGAAATAAGTCACCTCATGACCTCTTGTACATTGAATTTGGTCCAGACAGAGCGCTGATCTTGGAAACTCTGCCCATCCATCCCAGAATCCTTCGCTGAAAAATGCTGATGTGGAGTTTTTTTTTTATTATTTATTTTATTTGCATTTCATCCTTTTTGCTGTCTTAATGAATGACCTCACGATGACCTTCCCAGCATCTATACGTCTTTATTCAGCTCAGGCTTCTGTACACCCCTGAGCTCGTTGAAATCCATCGCCGTAACGACCGCCAGTCACAAACCAGGATGTGATGTCAGTGAGGGTTTATAAATAGCACCGTAAGCAGCTGATTGAATGCGATCCTGTAGTGCAGTAATCTGTTTTTATTTGTTATCTTTATAACAGTAAAGTCTGTAGTATACATTTGGTGTAATAATAAATTTCAGTTTTTTTATAAATTTAATTTCAAATTGCAGCAGAATTTTGAACTATATTGAGTCTGTGAATTGTTAAATTACATTAAATCTGAAAATGCTATTGTTTGTATTCATGACATGTAGGGTGTTTACATGGCTGCTCCAAAATTATTGGCACCCTTCCTTACCACCTTTTTTTTATTTATTTATTTATTTTTTCTCTCTTCAAATGAATTACAATTCTTCACAAAAAACCTTGCAGTTACTTTTATGGGGTCAAAAGTTGCTGGACCGGCTTGGGCCCAGCACTGCATCCAGTGGCTGGGAATCGAACCCGGGCCTTCCACATGATAGGCGAGAAACCTACCACTGAGCCACCAATGCCCCTACTTTTTTTTTTTTTTTTTTTTAATTTTTGTTTCCTATGGTAATGAATGATAAAAATAAAAATAAAAATTTAAACCTGTGTACAATGTCTTAGTTACACCACAGGGAAACAGAATTGTCAGGGCTGACAGCAAATTAATAAAACTTTTTTTTTCATTCATTGTCTACCGCTTATCCGATCTATTCTCGGGTCACGGGGAACCTGTGCCTCTCAGGCGTCATTGGGCCTCAAGGCAGGATACACCCTCGACGGAATGCCAACCCATCGCAGGGCACACACACTCTCTCTCATTCACTCACACAATCACACACTAAGGACAATTTAGAGATGCCAATCAACCTTCCATGCATGTCTTTGGAGGAAACCAGAGTACCCGGAGGAAACCCCCGAGGCACAGGGAGAACCTGCAAACTCCACACACACACATGGCGGAGGTGGGATTCAAACCTCCAACCCTGGAGGTGTGAGGCAAACATGTTAACCACTAAGCCATCGTGCCTCCCCCCAAAAAACTTTTTTTTTTAATTTTTTTTTTTTTTTTCCCTCTCTTTCTTAAATATTCTAAAATGTTTTTTATTTTCAGAATAATTAAACTTTCATTAAAATAGTTGGGCATATTTTTGAGAGAAAATCATGTTTATTTAATATTATTCTAATGAGGGTTTAAAAAAAAAAAAAGATTTAAAAAGCATTTTTTGAGTGAGGATATTTTGACACAAGATTATACTTGGCCTAATTAGAGCTTCAGTTTTTTGGTAAAACGCATTCATTTTAAAGATTTAAATCCAATTCATTTTTCAGGTTAACCGTTTTACCAACATTTCATAATGATGTATTTAATAGACCGAGATTTCAGACCTGTCAAAGAGAGAAATGTAAATGAATGAGATTACTACATTAAATGTAGTTTAAATGCCTTGAAGCCGAGAGAATCTATCACAAAGCAAATTACTTTGTTCATTAGTTATAGTTGTGAGTTATTGAGGTCACAGGGTTCATTCCTGAGCCACTTTTTTATTTAATTATTTTTTCTGGGCCAATTATGTGCCATTGTGATTTCTTTTGAAAGTTGTTGGAGGTTGTTAAGAAGACTCGTGTTCCTCAAACAGAAGCTGCCTCCATGTGCTTCCTCATACCCCTCGTGTACGGAGGTGATGAACGAGGCCTGGGTTGCCAGGTCTCACGCTTTGTTTTTCAGTGGAAAGTTTGGTTTGGTGAACAGAGCATCTGATTCACACATGATTGTGCTTCCTGCCCCGTTGGGAGAAAACGACACTCCTGCTGCTGACAACAAGTCCTGTGGTATCAGTGTTTTTATATTCTGCTATACAGGAGTTGATTTTATTAAAAATCCCAAACGTTTTCAGGCCAATTATGTGGAAGGAGATGTTTATATCGTGTCACAAAATCCCATAGCTGATCACAGCCGGTTCTAACTGGTTTGAGCTTGTTGTCTTGGATGCAGTCGGTGAGGCAGAGCGTGAGAGGAAGGTTGATGAAGTCGTGAGGGGAGAAAAGAATGGGGCTGTTGATTTATATTGAACGTTAAGACTAAACCAGGGCCTTGTTAGTTGTTAAAAATAAATATTTTTAAAAAGGGAGGGTTTTTTTTAAGCTTTTTTAAATTCATTTATTGATTGATTCTTGTTTTATAAAGAAATGAAGGAATGCATCACTTCATAAAATCTTTCTTTTCCTTTTTTAGGCTCTATAGCTGTGCTTTTAAAGTAACAGGGACAGATTTCTCACTCACATGAGTCATGTAATAACTCTGACAGTGAAGTTTAGACAAGCGTAAGTCCATAACCCCTCGCTGGAAATCTGTGCCGCTCAGCGGGTCGTTCTATAATCCAGCTTGTGTGAAAACGGGAGGAATTTTAACCAGAGAGCGATTGCTGCCTCTGCACTTTTTCCAGAGCGGTGCATAAATACTGTAGATTGCCCTCTTCTTCTTTTTTTTTTTTTTTTTTTCTTTTCTTTTTATGCTTATCGTACATCCAATCATCACGTGCGACACAAGACACGATGGTACCAATAAACACTTTAAACAGAGAAATGTCACTGAGGCGTTCGAGTAAATATCAGCGCTCGGACAATTAGCTGGTGTATAATTGAGAACTTGTAAATTGACAATGTTGCCATTTAAATGGACACTGACACTGTAATCTCTAAATATCAAACAGTTTAATAGACCACAAGTCCTTGCATTAATAATATGGATAATACAATCTCTCCCCACGTTGTGTCTGTGTCACTCAGGTTGTTTTAAGCAGCAGGTATCATGACGCACCAGTACCCAGCACTCACCCCTGAGCAGAAGAAGGAGCTGCAGGAAATCGCCCAGCGCATAGTCGCGCCCGGCAAAGGCATCCTCGCTGCGGACGAGTCCACAGGTATCACAGATCACAAGTCCTCAGTTATTAGCCTCAGCACCTCAGACACGAACGCCTCATACGCATACTGCATGCTGTAAGGTGCATGCATTAGACCTGTTTTTTTTTTGGGGGTTTTTTCTTTTCTTTAGTGTGCACCTCATATACTGTATAGAAATAAGGCAGAGTCCTCAGCATCTTTTACGTGAATAGGTGGAAATCCTACCACTCTAATTTACACACAATAAATTAGAATTTACTTTTCCTCTATACTAGAAAGAACAAGCTCTTTTGCTTTTTTTTCTGTGAATATTGAAAGTTGAGAACAGACAATATTCTTGTTAAAACGAAGTCCGACAGTGTCTCCTCTTATTTATGTTTTAATAAATATGTGATTTTGGTGTTTAGCAGCCTCTTTACATTAGCAGCACTTGACTTGAGTTTGTACTATTGAGCAACGTTGGCAAGAGATACTTGCGATTCTATGCAAATCAAGCATGAAGCTTTAAATCTAAATAATTGGTGTGAAGTATTCCTCAAGTCCTTCAGTACGGTGTTTGGTGACTTGTCACACTTGACCCGACTTTCTTCCATGTTCACGCTATCAAGCGACAAAGCTTGCGAGATTACTTTGATGTATGTCGAAACTGTTGTGACAGCTTGAGGGTTGCGGCAGTTCCTCTGGCATGATGCAATAAGTGTGTGTGTGTGCAAACAGGCAGCATGGCCAAGCGCCTGAACCCCATCAGCGTTGAGAACACTGAAGAGAACCGCCGTCTGTACCGCCAGCTCCTCTTTACGGCAGACGAGCGCATCGACAAGTGCATCGGCGGCGTCATCTTTTTCCACGAGACACTTTACCAGAACACGGACGACGGCACTAACTTCGCCAAGCTGATCAAGGACAGGGGCATTGTTGTGGGCATTAAGGTATTTATTTGTTTTTCAGGTTGCAAAAGCAGCGTCAAACCTAATGCATGAATAATATACTACCCCCCCCCCCCCCCCCCCCTTTTTTTCCCCTCAACCTGGTTTTTTTTTTTTTTTAAGACAAATGAATATTGATGATCTTGTCTTTGCAAACTCGCAGAAGCCCATCTGTATAAATAACACAGCCAGTGCAGGATTGGTATTCAGATTGGGGTCAGGATTGGGATTGGGATTAGGTGACTGTACATGACTGGCCAAAGGAGTGAAATGCCGTCTCCATGGATACGTGACTTATTATTAAAGATGTCGGACGATAAGAGCTGCAGAGACAATTTTCCATCATCAGTTTTGATTTTTCTTTATCATGACCAACATCTGATGGTGTTTATGGTAATCTACATAGAGGTGGAATAAATATTCCGAAAGTTTAGTGTTTAATTATTCACATTTCCAGGATATATAAAAACAAACACATTGTGTGTGATTTTAAATATAAATGGGATCTATATGGAGAGGGAAATGTATGTGAAGGTTCTAGAAAAGATGTTTATCATTTGCTTTGGAAAAAACTTCCTGCAACAAATAGCAGTCATTTAAAAGGAAGTGAATTTTTCAAAGGCCATAATATTAATGATTTTTAAATGTCCCTGCTGTCAGTACAGTACAGTACAAAAATTCACAGGTGGAAGGTTTCTGTTGCTGTAATGACTCCCCAGACAGGTCCAGCGTGCAAGATTTCACTACACACACTCAGATTAGCGTTAAAGACGGTAAGAGAGAATCAAGGAGTCACTTCAGGATGACCTGAAAGCAGCATGAACAACAGTTACAGAGAAGACATTTATTTCTCCATGTTGTATCACTGTATGAAGGCAGCCTTTTAGAAATGAATTTGATCTTAATTTTTTTTTTCAAGTTCCCGCACTTTTTCTCCCCACAGGTCGACAAAGGTGTCGTTCCTCTGGCAGGAACCAACGGAGAAACCACAACTCAGGGTAAAGATATCATTTTCTTACTGGTCAGAGTGCAAATCTGTTTAGTGACCAATAAGAATGTTAAAGAATTATACAATTTACACGTCCAAATCATTGGTGTTTATCATAAGCAGATAAGTACTTTTTAAAACCACAAACAGTTTAAACTGATATAATTTATAAAACAGATGAACAACAGATTAGTTGGAAAAATCCATATTATGGTTCTATCTATAGCTATAAGGTGGTTTGCATAAGTTTTCATATCCTGGACCATAATATTCATAAAGTCAGTGTAGCAGCATCAAAGTTCTAGCTCTCTTTAAAAATATTTCTATTCCACAAGACGAATGTAATTTGAAGGGCAGGCTTCATTTCTTTTAGTGGGAAAGATTTGACCATTCTGTTTAAAACCCTCAACCTCAGATGACCATGTTGAACATCAGGACTGATGTTTCTGTTTTGTTTGCTCAGGATTGGACGGTCTGTCCGAACGCTGCGCTCAGTATAAGAAGGACGGCGCTGACTTTGCTAAGTGGCGTTGTGTGCTGAAGATCAGCGAGACCACTCCCTCAGAACTGGCCATCATGGAGAACGCCAATGTCCTGGCTCGCTATGCCAGCATCTGCCAGCAGGTGAGCTCGGAAACTACGCGCTCTAAAGTGTAGGCCGTGAGTTTAGTGTCGTGATGAGAAAGGAGAGATAATTCTCTCTTGGTTGTTCTGTTTTGTAGAATGGCATCGTGCCCATCGTGGAACCTGAGATCCTGCCTGATGGAGATCACGACCTCAAGCGTTGCCAGTACGTCACGGAGAAGGTAAGTAATCTCTCCTGGTGTTGTGGGGTCGTTTGTGGTCAACAGTTTGTACTAACGTATTTTTTCCCCCACATTTTCATCATGGACGTTTCCAGCATCTGCTTTACTATATTTGTTGCTCAGCAGTGCCCCTAGTGGTCAGAAGTCAAATCAGCTCTAACCCATCAAACCTCGTTATATCTTCCAGGTTCTTGCTGCCTGCTACAAGGCTCTGTCCGACCATCACGTCTACCTGGAGGGCACGCTGCTCAAACCCAACATGGTGACCGCCGGACACTCCTGCCCCACCAAATACTCCAGCGAGGAGATCGCTATGGCAACAGTCACTGCCCTGCGCCGCACCGTTCCCCCAGCAGTCACGGGTAACTTTTTCTTTTTAACGTTTGTGTGACTTTAATCCATTTGTGCTCTTTGTAATTGCACTCTACACTCCACACTAATGGCAACAAAACTCAACAGTGTTGCTAATTTGATTTTTTTTTTTTTTTTTTTTCCTCCCCCCCCCCTCACACAGGCGTCACCTTCCTGTCTGGAGGCCAGAGTGAAGAGGAGGCATCCGTCAACCTGAACTCCATCAACAACTGCCCCCTGACCAAGCCATGGGCGCTCACCTTCTCCTACGGCCGTGCTCTGCAGGCTTCAGCCCTCAACGCCTGGCGCGGGCTCAAGGAGAACACCAAAGCCGCCACGGAGGAGTTCGTCAAGCGTGCTGAGGTTTGTGATTGAGATTCTATCACCACTCGTTTACTCATTACTGCAGAATTAATCCAAAGATTACTGAAGCTGTTCAGAAGAACAGCAGAACTGGGAGCACTGGGTTTTGTTTTAGTCCTGTGAGTCATGACACGTTATAAGTCTCAATCAGCTGCCAAGAGCCGTCAATTACGACTGTTTTAACAGATGAATTGTGAATGTTAATTTCTTAGCATTAACTAATACTTCTTGTTGTTGTTAATGATAATGAAAAAATAATAATAATAATAATAATAATAATAATAATAATAATAAATTATTTGAATTGAGTGCTTTCTCTAGATGGTGTTGAAGTTGAGGGAGAGAAGGCATCAACAGAAGTGGGGAGGGGGGGGGAGAGGGGATGAGGAACAGAATGAGGGAGAGAAGTGTGAAATAAGAGAGAGAAAGGGAGGGGGGAACAAAGGGGAAAGAAAGTTGGGAGAGGGAGAAAGGGGGGAAAAATGTGTGAAGAGTTAGAAAACAATGGAGAGAGAAATGAAAAGAGGGAGAGAGCAGTGTGTGTGAAGGGGGGGAGAGAGCAGAGTGAATGAAAAGAGAAGTATGAGAGCAGGGGAGGACGGGAGAGGAAAAGTGTTAGAAAGGGAGAGGTTGTGGGGGGGTAAGAGAGTGTTGTTGAAAGATGTTGTTTTATTAGGGGAAATTTCATATTGGTCATATCACATAGCTGATTTTCAGCATAATGGCACAATCTGATCGTCTTCAGTTCTACAAGATGGCAGATTTCTCCATTATTCATCTAATTATTAGAATTTGAATGCCTGTGTGTCTTATCCTATAGATTAAGTCATTGACTGCTCATGTAATGTATACATCAGCCATACAATCTGATCTATAGTGAAGTTGAATGATTTTTAAAAAAAAGTTAATTTATTGTTTTTCAGGCTAACGGCCTGGCCGCTCAGGGAAAGTACATGTCCAGTGGAACTGGCGGAGCTGCAGCACGGTCTCTGTATGTGGCTAACCACGCCTACTAAAAAAAAAAAACCCACACAACCCCATCACCCCGCTTTCTCCAGCTTCTGCCGACCAGTAGTATCTTACCTTCACCGTGTCACCAGCCACAGGCCTGCTCTATCATCTGTGCAAAAGTCGTCAATAAATGGTCAGTCTTGCTCCAAATTTCAACACACTTGGGAGGAAAGGCTGGAAAGCAGAACAAGGAGATCTTTAAAAAAAAAAAAAGGTCATTTTGTGACAACAGTTCTAAACATCTTAAAGAAATAGTGTTGCCTGCATGGCTGAATTATTAACACCTGATTTGAGTTCTTTTGTTTGGGTTATAAGTATTCGATTCCACTGCGCTCGCACCGGTTCTCATGTCTCGTCCTTCCTCTAATGATCTGCTGTGGTCGCGAATGCAGAGCAGTGGAGAACAATTAACCATTCCAGATTTTGTACCTGTCCAAAGCATTGCAGGAAGGTATGAGTAGAGTAAATGTCTTCACTGTATTTTTTGTGTGTGTGTGTGTGTGTGTGAGGAGAGAGAGAGAGAGAGAGAAGAGATGCAGTGGCATACGTATATAGGTCAGTACTTCTGTGTGCATCACAACAGTTTTAACCAACTATCGACTCCCACAAACAGAGGAACGTTATTTTAATCTGTAGTAGTGTCCTGGATCGCTCACTTATCTACTGTTTGATAATCATAGAATGCTAACTATGTTAGTTTGCTGTTTTGTTTAGTGTGCTTGAATGTACTATGCTCTCTCCCTCTCCATCAGTGTAGCCTAGCGATGCAGAGACTGTAAAGTTTATTAGGTTGATATGCTGGTAAGGACCTAACCATGGAGCATTTCAAGGAGAGCGGTCACTGCTGATTTGGGTAAACTGTGATGTTGTGGTGTTTTTCCCTAAGCACTTGATGTTAAGCAGAAAAATAATATATCAAATAAAAAATGATTAAAATCCAAGATGTTGTCTGTTATTTATGTGGATTACAAAACGTCTTTATGTATTCCACTGAAAAGGATTTAATTTAGATTATTTCTGTTATAAATACACAGGCATAACATGCACTGACAGGTGAAGTGAATAATGCTGATTATCTCATCATGGCACCTGTTAGTGGGTGGGATATATTGGGCAGCAAGTGAACAATTTGTCTTCAAAGTTGATGTTAGAAGCAGGAACAATGAGCAAGCGTAAGAATTTGAGCAAGTTTGACAAGGACCAAATTGTGATGGTTTTCTCTTACATCACATGGATGACCAGGTGCGTGTGCGTTGCCTACCTGGGGAACACATGGCACCAGGATGCACTATGGATAGAAGGTAAGCAGTGTCATGCTTTTGGGAAATGTTCTGCTGGGGAAACCTTGGGTCCTGCCATCCATGTGGATGTTACTTTGACACGTACCGCCTACCTAAGCATTGTTGCAGACCATGTACATCCTTTCATGGAAACGGTATTCCTTTCAGAAGGATGATGCACTGTGCCACAAAGCAGAAATGCTTCAGGGATGGTTTGATGAGCACAACAATGAGTTTGAGGTGTTGACTTCTTCAAATTCCCCATATCTCAATCCAATCAAGCATCTGTGAGATGTGCTCAGTAAACAAGTCTCATCCAGGGAGGCCACACCTCACAACTTACAGGACTTGAAGGATCTGCTGCTAACATCTTGGTGCCAGATACCCCAGCACATATTCAGGGATCTAGTGGAGTCCATGCCTCATGGGCTGCTTTAACAGCAAAAGTGGGACCAACACTATATTAGGCAAGTGGTCATAATGTTATGCCTAATCAGTGTATATCATATTTAAACAGATAAAGGTCACTGAACAGAGTTGACCAGTATGCAGTTCAAGTATCAGGTGATCTCAATGTACATAAATACTCCAGTTCCTGGAAGAACTCCAAGATCCATGAACACCAAGGAGCTAGGACATCTTAGCAGAATTTAGAAAGAGAGAGAAAAAAAAGCATGTTGGTGGTAGCATCATTCTCCCCTCCTTTTTAAAGCTAGCTAGTATGGTTGGTGAGGAGATTTTGGGTCAATTTAAAGCAATGTAATGGAAGTGTAAAACTTTTAAATCTACAAAGCTACCACTTGAAAACTTTATTTTCTATATCTTCATTTTTATTACTACAAAGGAGGTTTGTATTGCAGTTGTGCATCGTAACTGGATTAGCATGAGGCGGACGATCGAGCACTTGACGTCGACACTGATTAATATGAAGGACGTATGGCAGCAATTTTGCGCATGCGCAGAGCAAAGCCTGAGTTTCCGCACATGCGCAGTACAAATTGTGTTTCCGGTACTGATCGAATAGTGACGGTGACGAGTACAAACTGTTTCAGAAAGGATACACTGATGCTCTAGTTTATAGTCTGGAAGCGTACTCGAGTGCTATGTTGTTGCAGACAATACACTTAAAAGGCACATTGAAAGAAATAAAAAGCAGTGATGGATATCCCAAACAGTTTGGGACTTCTGCCAAGACTCTGAGGTGTGTGTGTGTGGGAGTGAGAGAGATCGAATTAATTCCCACCCACTAACAAAGCATGTTGTAGGATTGTATTTACATTGCAGTCTACCACTTCATACACTCACCGCTGGCCAGTTTAATAGGAACAACGATACACCTGTTCTTTTATGTAATTATCCAATCAGTCAACCATGTAGCAGCAGCACAGTGCAGCAAACCATGCGGATACAGGTTTAATACAGGTCTAATGGTGCGTATTTAAAAAAAAAAAAAAGAGCTCAACAGAAATTCATTTCTGAATTTATATTGATTTTTGTTATACTTTCATATTTAATGTTGCTATTATTTTGCTAGTTTTGACCTAATGATTTTACTGCCCGGTCAAGGACAACTACGGGTTAAAAAAACAAACACTTCATTTTTATTAGTTTGTTTAAAAATTTTCAAATCGTGCTTGCTTTTTAAGAATAATAACAAAAAAATCCTTTTTTTTTTTGCCTGAATCTTGAAAGAATAATAAAAACCAGTCTACTCGTGTTTTGAATTTCTGTTACTGACAAGAAACCGGAAAAAATTAATGAAATTACGCGGGCTAGTTAGATAAACTTTTTTTTATTTTTATTTTTTATTTTTTATTAAAGCGACCATTCTTGCTTTTCCACAAATCCTGCTAAGGCTTCCGTACAAAACACTAAACCTGTGTGTTCTCTGTTTTGATTGGATAAACCGTACGCGGATTCTTTTCTCTGATTGGTCAATGTGTTGCGTCATATGCGGTAGTGATTTCATGCAGGAATGGCAGCAACAGCAGCAATAGAGATAGGTAAGTAATTCAAACAATTTGTCGTATAGAACCATTCTGTAGTAATTTCTTTCGTTATATTCAATACTTGTCTGCGATATAATTCATTTTCGTTTAACTCTGGGGGATAAATATGAATGGAGGATGAATATGAATGTATGTAGCAGGCTAAAGCTCATCTGGTCCGCTTGGATATAGCAGGCTGCTCTGGTTAATGGCGACTTCAATAAAGAGATGGATGTCTAAGAGATGTACTATTTAAAAAACGCTGACTTTGTTATATTTTGTGTTGCAATGACAGAAAAACGGCGTGGGAGAAATGCTGCCCTGTCCATCGCCGCTGTGGTCATTCTTCTTGGCTTGCCGTTATGGTGGAAGACCACAGAAACATACCGCGCCTGGCTCCCATACTCCCAAATCTCTGCGCTCGACTCCTTACAGGTATTTTGCACATGTAAAAACTGTTTTCATCAAGTTAGACGCACACAATTGTATAAAAGGGTCTTTGTACGCTGTAGCATTACAGTTTCAGTAAATAGTAAATCTGTTTCAGCACGACAATGCCCCTGTGCACAGAGCTCCATGGAGACATGGTGTGTTAAGTTTGGAGTGGATGAGCTTGAGTGTCCTGCTCAAAGCCGACTATATGCTCTAATATTCTAATATGACTCTATACTCTAATATTTACAAATGTGCTATAAAGACACAATATAGGTTCCTTCAGATAATTGAGTGTTGCCAAAGATCTGCTATAGTCTTGAGGCTGGTAGGTTATATGGTCAGATGCACAGGGGGATGTGGTAGCTTAGTGACTAAGGCCAAATACGGATCGGAGGGTTGTGAGTGAATCCCAGGTCCACCAAGCTGCTGCTGCCATGCCCTTGAGCAAGGCCCTTAACCATCAATAAGAGCATCTGCTAAATGACATAAAAGTAAGATCCATGACTTGCTCTGCACTCTGATCCTTCCAAGGTTGGATATAAATAGAGACAGATTAGTAAATCTTCTGGCCCTAAGCCGAACCTCTCTAACCACCCTAATACCACTGAAGCCCCACACCGCCACCACTGCATCTGCCCCGCCCTGCTCCTCTCTGCCTTGCCTTATACCATCCTGCAACCCAACACATACAAACAAAACAATACACATCTATTATGAGCATTTGAATCGTCTTGGTGATACACAGAAGAGCTTTATTTTCTCCTCACACCAATTTAACCCATTTGAGCTGTTTACCGAGCTTGGGGCTCGACGGACAGCGTTGACACCATGTCGAGTATTCTTTGCCCTTTTTAGCTACGAGTTTGTTTTTAATTTGAACCATAATTCACGTTCAGGATTCCTCTACATCGACACGTTCATTCATTTATTTATTTATAAGACCTGGCTGCTCTTTGGTTCAAATTCAGACCCAGTTCATTTAAGGATCTTAGACTTTACACTGACTGGATCCTGAACAGGTGATTTTGTGCTAACGATTGCTGTGCTGATGGTTTGTCTATAAAGCTCCAGTTAAGCGTGGAGGTCGAGGTGGTGTTCTCTCGAGGAACCCTGAGCCCGGAGCAGCAGAAGAAGGTCCCGCTCAGTCAGACCCGAGAGCAGGAGCACCAAGCAGACGGTCAGTGAAAGATTGTTTCAGGTCACTTGGTATGAAAATAAAAACTGAAGTGAAATATTTATTTCCTGCTTTTCCTCAATGCTGTAGCTAAGAACAGGCTGCGGTACAGATATGAAACCAAGTATCGCACGGCTACCATCATGGAAGAAGACGCTTTAAATCAGCCCACAGCTCAAGGTACTTTGTAGACACATTAGAAATATGTGTTTTTAAAATCGGAGGTTTTAATGCTTCTTTCTTCACACAGAGGCAGATCTTGCTCTGCACATGCTCAGTGAGAGTGCCTGTGGCTCGGTCGTGGTGTACGTCGTCCCTGAGTCCTCCAGCTTGCTACCAGCTGTAAGACTCTCTCTCTCTCTCACACACACACACACAAGCACACACAAACATACACACACACACACTGTATGTATAATGGAGATCAGCCTCTGATTCAGTTTAGACCTTACTGTAGAAACAACAGAACTTTTTACAGCCCTTTTTTTAGTCAGTTTTACATTAAAATTTGGTGTAAAAAAAAAAAAAAGTATTTTCACCATTTTTAGCTAGAATTCTTAGCTAGGTCTATTAGCTAAGATGCATTTAAACATTTAAAAAAAAAAAAAAATGCTCATGCTGCCCTGTCTTTCTGTTATGTTACTTTAAAAATGATATCAAAGTTTCTTTTTTCTTTTTCTTTTTTTAAATAAACAGTTTTGTTGCTTTTGACCTTGCTGGTGACACAAAAACAAATAAATAAATACATTTCTAGCAAAAAAATGATTTATTTATTTTTAAAATTTATTGCCTATTTATTGTCACCAGCCAGGTCAAAAGCCAAGAAAAAAAAATTAAATAAATATATTTTAGCTCTCTAGAAAAAATAAATCAAGTTTTAGTTGTTTTTGCTCGTGGTGGTTGTGTATGTGTGTGTATATATATGTGTGTGTGTGTGTGTGTGTGTGTGTGTATATATGTATGTAGGGGTTTTATGTGTATATATAAAAAATTTTATATATATATATATATATATATATATATATATATATATATATATATATATATTATATAAATATAAAATATAATATATTATAAAATATAAAATTTATTTATTTTATATATATATATATATATATATAATATAAATATATATATATATATATAAAATTTATTTATTTTATATATATATATATATATATATATATATATATAAATATATATATATATAATTATATAATATAAAATTTATTTTTTTTATATATATATAAAATTTATTTATTTTATATATATATATATATATATATATATATATATATATATATATATATATATATATATATATATATATATATAAATGTATTTATTTATTGTCACCAGCAAACAATATTGTGACAATATTGTCACCAGCAAAGCTAAATAAAACCTATCTATTTGTTTTTGTTAACTGTCACAGCTTCTTTACACAGAAAGCACATCAGTTTATTTTGCTAAAAATTCAATATGAAGCTTTTGTCTCTCTCCTCTCTGTAACTTGCTGGTGAGTTTGTGGGTTAAAAAAATTACATTTTCTGCTAGCTCTGTGTTTTTGAGATGAGAGAATTTTATGGTTTATAGACAAGTTCAAAGAGCTAGAACCCTGTGATATGAATCGTGCTTTATAGGAACTACAGTTTTTGTCACCGATATTAAGAAAGATGTCTTTGCTCTGTCTGCTGTTTGAAGGACGTGAAGGTGTATGTGGGTCAGTGGCGCACCGCCCTGCTGCGTGCCACTCAGCTTCCTTCCTCTGGCATTCTGAAGGAGGTGCTGTCCGCTCTGGAGCCTCAGGTCAAGCAGGTGATCGACACCATGTCCTTCAGCCACCAGGAAATCGTGGGTGCTCTGAGCGACCGCATCCGCATCAGCCAGGTCAGCAAGGAGAGCCTGGTTGACAGCATGAGGGCCATCAAGTCCAGTCCAGGTCAGAGATAAGATTTATAACACCGCTGAATGAAAAGAACACTTTGGGGAGGATCTGATGATGTAAGGGGAAACACAAGAACTTGTATGGCGGATGATCTGTATGTAATTTAAAGGAAGATGATCTGGTGATGCTTTTTTAAGGAGAGGTTTATTTAACATTTAATCTGCTCCTCCAGGTTTTTTTGAATCCTGTACTTGCGACTTCACAAAATCAAGTAGTTTTCTACAAAATTTTTTAAAAAAGGTGCATTGCAAATTTTGAAAAGCAAAAGCAAGTGTTTTTGGTTGCAACAAACACAGAACTGCTCTCTGATTCATGGAAGCAGTCTCCAGCTTCAGGGCTTTGCAGTCAGGATGGTTTTCTCTGTAACGTTAATTGATGCATCTCATCAACTTCAAAATCGATGCTGGTGATGAAATGACTTCTGCTAAAATGTGCCTGATAACAGGAACTAATTTCGCTTGTGAATCTACAACAGGAAACATGGCTATAAAGCAGAACATGTTTATGTTAGAGGCATTGGTGGCTCAGTGGTAGGTTTCTCGCCTATCATGCGGAAGGCCCGGGTTCGATTCCCAGCCAATGCCTCAACCCCAGCCACTGGATGCAGTGCTGGTCCCAAGCCCGGAAAAATGGGAGGGTTGCGTCAGGAAGGGCATCCGGTGTGAAACATTTGGGGCACGGTGGCTTAGTGGTTAGCACGTTTGCCTCACACCTCCAGGGTTGGGGGTTCGATTCCCGCCTCTGCCGTGTGTGTGTTGTTTGCATGTTCTCCCCGTGCCTCGGGGATCTCCGGGTGCTCCGGTTTCCTCCCCCAGTCCAAAGACATGCATTGTAGGTTGATTGGCATCTCTAAATTGTCCGTAGTGTGTGATTGCGTGAGTGAATGAGAGTGTGTGTGTGCCTTGCAATGGGTTGGCACTCCGTCCAGGGTGTATCCTGCCTTGATGCCCAATGACGCCTGAGATAGGCACAGGCTCCCCGTGACCCGAGTGTAGATCGGATAAGCGGTAGACAATGAATGAATGTTTATGTTAATGGCTGGAAGGTTGCTGTTGCATGAGTGGAATAAAATATCGTGAAATGTTATTGTTACTCTTGTGGGAAAAGAATCAGCTTCTATTCATTCTGCTATTCCATCCATCAACACCTTCTGACCGATCAGAGTTAAGAATGGAACAGTAGTGAGGTTTCAATGTTCTTCTTCTTGTTCTATGAGTCTTAGTTAGTCTTCTGTTTACCTGTATGATTTTTTTTTCTTAGGTTATGAAATCACGTTCAGCCTGTTGAACCCTGACCCCAAGTCCCACAGCCTGCACTGGGACATCGAGGGAGCGGTTCAGAGCTACATCCAGCCTCTTCTCAACAAACTGAGCCCAATAGCCAACTTCTCTGTGGACTCGCAGGTACTTCAGAATAACCTGTGCTAATAAAGATTTTGCTCTTTTTGTCATGGTCTATAAATACGGATCGGTTTCTCTCTGTCAGATCCTGTACTATGCCGTGCTGGGGGTCAACCCTCGTTTTGACAACAGCGTATCGGCGTACACTCTGAATGCTGCCAGCCTGGCGCACGTCATCAACCCTGTAGAGGCCAGACTAGGTACGGACAGTTTTAGTAAGGATAACAAAATAAAGACGGCTTCGAGTGACAAAAGTATTTGCACGCAGCTAAATATTCTAGCGTTTGTCTTGACTAGGCTCCAACGCTGCATCTTCGTACCCGGTGTTGAACTTCCTGCTGTATGTCCCCGAGGCTCATCACTCTCCACTCTTCATCAGAGACCACAAGAAGAAGGAAGTGCCTACAAATGCATTCCACAGCCCCCGCTGGGGAGGGATAATGGTACAGTCCTCAAAAGTTTGCTTCACCATCACCGCTTCTTTCATTGGTTCAAGTTTTTTCCATGTATGTCTCTTTCTGTCGCTTTCTCAGGTGTATAACGTAAACGACATGTACGGCCCCGAGGCGGAATTTCCTGTCCACATCAATATCAGCATGGCTAAAGTAATGGGTGTCTTCTTGGCACAGTTAAGGTCCGTCCCTTTCGAATTCTCCTTGGCTCGGTTTCTTTGTTTTCCACGAAAGCCCAATATACCACTCTCTTTCTCCCAGGCTGTTGCTGGGTGTCCAGAAGACGCAGCCTCCGCCCGGTTTCGTCCTGGAGAGCCCAGGTGGCGCCGGATTGGCTGACTGGGAGCTGGATCGGCTGCTGTGGAGTCGCAGCGTAGAGAACGTGGCTACTGCTACGACCACCATCACCTCGCTCGCTCAGCTTCTCGACCAGATCAGCAACATAGTCATCAACGACAACATCGCCCAGCAGGTGAGGAGACGCATAACAATAACAACAGATAGCAGATAGAATCCTGGTCGGAGTTGACGTTGAGAATAAATGAGGTTTATGATGTAATTTTGACTTGATTCTGTGTATGATTTACATTTACGCCTTTAAGACGTCTTTATCCAGAGCGATTGCAGAAGAGCTAGACTAGGTCATGAACTAAGAAGACCATCAGTCTAAAAACATTGTTGCAGAGGTAATACAGCAAAAAAAGTTTTAAAGTTAGTTTTTTAGTACTAGTTCAAGTGCTTGAGAAACAAGTAGGTCTTTAGGCATCTAGGGGAAGTTCCTTCCACTACCTAGTTGCCAGAACAGAGAATAATCTTGATACGCAGCTTCCTTGTAACCTGACAGATAAATGTGGGGCCAGTTGAGCAGAGAAGATCTGAAAGGGTGTAGTGTGGTGTGATGAGTTGTTTTGAACAATACATTCAACAGACTGCTTTATAAAATCTAAAATGCTCTTTTCCTGAGGCTGAAACATCACCAGTTGTATTACTTTGAGAGAAAAAACAGCAACGGGTTCAGTGAGGAGCAAGCCGGAATCGGGCGGGAGAGGGCGGGAGAGGGAGAGGGCGTGAGAGGGAGAGGGCGGGAGAAGGCGGGAGAGGGAGAGGGGGACGGCGGGGGCGGGAGAGGGAGAGGGGGACGGCGGGGGCGGGAGAGGGAGAGGGGGACGGCGGGGGCGGGAGAGGGAGAGGGGGACGGCGGGGGCGGGAGAGGGGGACGGGGGCTTTATAAAATCTAAAATGCTCTTTTCCTGAGGCTGAAACATCACCAGTTGTATTACTTTGAGAGAAAAAACAGCAACGGGTTCAGTGAGGAGCAAGCCGGAATCTGGAACCTTCCTCCAGAGCTGGAAAGTCTGATTATGATGTTTAGAGGGAGAGACAGCGAGACAGAGAGAGAGAAACGTTACAATGGAGAGAGAGAGAGAGAGAGAGAGAGACAGACCGTGAGAACGAGAGAGAGGGAGAGAAAGACCAAGACAGAGAGAGGGAGAGGGAGACGGCGGGGGCGGGAGAGGGGGACGGCGGGGGCGGGAGAGGGGGACGGCGGGGGCGGGAGAGGGGGACGGCGGGGGCGGGAGAGGGGGACGGCGGGAGAGGGAGACGGCGACGGCGGGAGAGGGAGAGGGGGACGGCGGGAGAGGGAGAGGGGGACGGCGGGAGAGGGAGACGGCGGGAGAGGGAGAGGGAGAGAGACGGCGGGAGAGGGAGAGGGAGAGAGACGGCGGGAGAGGGGGACGGAGGGAGACGGCGGGAGAGGGGGACGGAGGGAGACGGCGGGAGAGGGGGACGGAGGGAGACGGCGGGAGAGGGGGACGGAGGGAGACGGCGGGAGAGGGGGACGGAGGGAGACGGCGGGAGAGGGGGACGGAGGGAGACGGCGGGAGAGGGGGACGGAGGGAGACGGCGGGAGAGGGGGACGGCGGGAGACGGCGGGAGAGGGGGACGGCGGGAGACGGCGGGAGAGGGGGACGGCGGGAGACGGCGGGAGAGGGGGACGGCGGGAGAGGGAGGGGGCGGGGGACGGCGGGAGAGGGAGGGGGCGGGGGACGGCGGGAGAGGGAGGGGGCGGGGGACGGCGGGAGAGGGAGGGGGCGGGGGACGGCGGGAGAGGGAGGGGGCGGGGGACGGCGGGAGAGGGAGGGGGCGGGAGAGGGGGACGGCGGGAGCGGGGGTCGGCGGGAGAGGGGGTCGGCGGGAGAGGGGGACGGCGGGAGCGGGGGTCGGCGGGAGAGGGGGACGGCGGGAGCGGGGGTCGGCGGGAGAGGGGGTCGGCGGGAGAGGGAGGGGGCGGGAGAGGGAGGGGGCGGGAGACGGCGGGAGAGGGCGGGGGCGGGAGACGGCGGGAGAGGGAGACGGCGGGAGAGGGAGGCGGAGGCGGAGGGAGAGGGAGAGGGAGACGGAGGGAGAGGGAGAGGGAGACGGAGGGAGAGGGGGACGGCGGGAGAGGGAGAGGGAGACGGCGGGAGAGGGGGACGGCGGGGGCGGGAGGGGGCGGGAGAGGGAGACGGCGGGAGAGGGAGACGGCGGGAGAGGGAGACGGCGGGAGAGGGAGACGGCGGGAGAGGGAGACGGCGGGAGAGGGAGACGGCGGGAGAGGGAGACGGCGGGAGACGGCGGGAGCGGGAGACGGCGGGAGAGGGAGACGGCGGGAGACGGCGGGAGAGGGAGACGGCGGGAGAGGGGGACGGAGGGAGAGGGAGAGGGGGACGGCGGGAGAGGGAGAGGGGGACGGCGGGAGAGGGGAACGGCGGGAGAGGGAGAGGGAGACGGCGGGAGAGGGAGAGGGAGACGGCGGGAGAGGGGAACGGCGGGAGAGGGAGAGGGAGACGGCGGGAGAGGGAGACGGCGGGAGCGGGAGACGGCGGGAGCGGGAGACGGCGGGAGAGGGAGACGGCGGGAGAGGGAGACGGCGGGAGAGGGAGACGGCGGGAGAGGGAGACGGCGGGAGAGGGAGACGGCGGGAGACGGCGGGAGAGGGAGACGGCGGGAGAGGGAGACGGCGGGAGAGGGGGACGGAGGGAGAGGGAGAGGGGGACGGCGGGAGAGGGGAACGGCGGGAGAGGGAGAGGGAGACGGCGGGAGAGGGAGAGGGAGACGGCGGGAGAGGGAGAGGGAGACGGCGGGAGAGGGAGACGGCGGGAGAGGGAGAGGGAGACGGCGGGAGAGGGGAACGGCGGGAGAGGGAGAGGGAGACGGCGGGAGAGGGAGAGGGAGACGGCGGGAGCGGGAGACGGCGGGAGCGGGAGACGGCGGGAGCGGGAGTCGGCGGGAGAGGGAGACGGCGGGAGAGGGGGACGGCGGGAGAGGGAGAGGGGGGACGGCGGGAGAGGGAGAGGGGGACGGCGGGAGAGGGAGAGGGGGACGGCGGGAGAGGGAGACGGCGGGAGAGGGGGACGGCGGGGGCGGGAGGGGGCGGGAGAGGGAGACGGCGGGAGAGGGAGACGGCGGGAGAGGGAGACGGCGGGAGAGGGAGACGGCGACGGCGGGAGAGGGAGACGGCGACGGCGGGAGAGGGAGACGGCGACGGCGGGAGAGGGAGACGGCGACGGCGGGAGAGGGAGAGGGGGACGGCGGGAGAGGGAGAGGGGGACGGCGGGAGAGGGAGAGGGGGACGGCGGGAGACGGCGGGAGCGGGAGACGGAGGGAGAGGGGGACGGAGGGAGAGGGGGACGGAGGGAGAGGGAGAGGGGGACGGCGGGAGAGGGAGAGGGAGACGGCGGGAGAGGGGGACGGCGGGAGAGGGGGACGGCGGGAGGGGGGGACGGCGGGAGAGGGGGACGGCGGGAGAGGGGGACGGAGGGGGCGGGGGACGGAGGGAGAGGGGGACGGAGGGAGAGGGGGACGGAGGGAGAGGGAGAGGGGGACGGCGGGAGAGGGAGAGGGGGACGGCGGGAGAGGGAGGGGGACGGCGGGAGAGGGAGGGGGACGGCGGGAGAGGGAGAGGGGGACGGCGGGAGAGGGAGAGGGAGACGGCGGGAGAGGGGGACGGCGGGAGAGGGGGACGGCGGGAGAGGGAGACGGAGGGGGCGGGAGACGGAGGGGGCGGGAGACGGAGGGGGCGGGAGACGGAGGGGGCGGGAGACGGCGGGAGAGGGAGACGGCGGGAGAGGGAGACGGAGGGAGAGGGAGACGGAGGGAGAGGGAGAGGGAGACGGAGGGAGACGGAGGGAGAGGGAGTGAGTTTACAGTGGATCCAATCCAGCAAGAAAGAACACACAAGTACAATGATACATAACACTTACTCTAACATTAACCTTTTTTAATGTTTTGGTTTGTAGAACAAGAGAACGGTTTTGAGGTGAACAAGAGAACGGTTTTGAGGTGAACACCACTCTATCTATCTCTCTCTTTTTTTTGGTATCTAACCTACTATTTCTGTTGCAGGTGTCCAGCGCAGTCGCGTCTCTCCAGGCCGCCACGGCCGAGCTGGAGGCTGGGAACCTGGCCTTCGCCCTGCAGTACAGTCGCGAGGCCACACTGGCTTCTGAGAGGGCGTTTTTCGACCCGTCTCTCTTGCATCTTTTATACTTTCCTGATGACCAGAAGTTTGCCATTTACATCCCTCTCTTCTTACCCATGTGTGTGCCCATAGTGCTCTCACTACTCAAGATCGTCAATGAGATTAGACAGAAACGTGCTGACAAGCTAGCCAAAAAGGACTGAGAGAAAACACACACAAACTTGGTGCCTGAGTGTCGTTTCTATGCACTGATTGTTCAGTACACTGCAAATTGTTTCTAAAGATGGTCTGTTGTGTAGATATTTATTATTTTCGGTTTAACAGTGTGTTTTTTTTTTTTTTTTTTTGTTTTGTTTTTTTTTTATAAAATGTTATTGTCACAGAATAAATGACAGTTTATCTGTTTATTTCCAGAAACCACAAACCAGGTTTGTCAGGGTTCAACACAATTCACAGCCAAGCTAATGCCCAAAAAGTTCTAAGTGGGGAAAAATCTGAATATTAGAAATTTGATTTCAATTTTTTTTGTGTTTTTCTTCCCCCTTAGTCTTTGCAGGGAGTCCAGTTCATCATGGTGTGCACCGGTTGGTTATCTGCTTCACACGATCAATTTGCAACAAACTTTTTTGTCATCACTTCATAAACCTTCTTTCCATCTTCTTTATATACATCTTTGCAGTATATCCAATTATAAAACAGAACCGCTTCTGTATTTCGCAGACACACTCGCTGTTCATTGACGTTTGTCATTTACCGTAGCCCATGGTTATGTAAAGTGATTCGTGTTTTTTTTTCCTTCCATTTAGATTTGCTTCAAAACGAGATTAAATTGGCAAAAACAGTGGGCTTGCTTTTCCACCTACAACATTGTTCCAAAACGAATGAATGTAACTGTTTTCGTAAATTCATCTCTCAAAGGTCGTGTGTAATGGATCAGAATTCTGGTCAGGCTCAGTATTTTGTCCACATTGTTTGATTTTTTTAAAATTTATTTTTCAATAAATTAAAAAATAACGCAACAGGGTGTTGATGGGCAACTAAATATTGTTGCTAAACAGAAATGTGATGGTGTGATTTGCCTCATTTAAACATGCTTAAGTCTGGATTTAATTCTAGACCTGACATTATCTTGATGGATAATAATGTTAAATGTAGCCAGAATGCCCAGTATATCACCATTTCATATGCTGTTAGTACATTTTTGTTGTTTTTATCAGGACAAAAGCCTTTTCTAAGGAAATGATTAAACTAGCCTGCAAGACTTGTGTTTGAGCTTCATTATCACAGCTGGGACATGTTTAATACACTGATCAGGCATAACATTATGACCACCTGCCTAATATGGTGTTGCTCCCCCTTTTGCTGCTAAAACAGTCCTGACCCGTTAAGGCATGGACTCCACTAGATCCCTGAAGGTGTGCTGTGGTATCTGGCACCAAGATGTTAGCAGCAGATCCTTTAAGTTCTGTAAGTTACAGGACTTAAAAGACTTACATGATACTTTTGATAGATACTGACCACTGCAGACCGGGAACACGCCACAAGAGCTGCAGTTTTGGAGATGCTCTGATCCAGTGGTCTAGCCATCACAATTTGGCCCTTCTCAAACTTGCTCAAATCCTTACACTTGCCCATTTTTCCTGCTTCTGTTACATCAACTTTGAAGACAAAATGTTCACTTGCTGCCCAATATATCCCACCCACTAACAGGTGCCATGATGAGGAGATAATCAGTGTTATTCACTTCACCTGTCACTGCTCATAATGTTATACCTGATCGGTGTATTTAACACACACAGCACTGTGGGGCAGGGAGTCATCAGAAAATCTGAAGATTTTCTGAAGATCAGAAGATCTGTTTTTAATAATTTATTGTTTTATGTGATTTAAATGAAATTTGTTTTTATTGGCAAGGCATCTTATACTTTATGTGGGAAAAAAAGGCTGAGTGCTGTAGTCTGTGATCTCAATAGCAGATTGATGTGAGAATCTGTGATTTATTTATTTTTTGTTAATTGTTTTGTAATGTTATGTATTGATTTATTGTATTTTTGGAGTTTTGTTCTTGGACATACAGAGTAATGTAAAGTAAATCTGGCAAGTGGATATGAAGTGTTCACACAAACCTAGAAATCCGCATAACAGTACAGTTCTCTATATGAAAATAGATTTCATTATGAAGGAATTTAAAATTCTTTAAAGGTGCATTAGGTAGGATGTGTGTGTGTGTGTGTGTGTGTGTGTGTACACATACATTGTACATAAATAAAACCTACAGTTGCACCTTTAAAAATATATTAAAGCCACTTAAAATAGACTTAAGTAAAGTGTGGCATTTTGTCCATGCTATTTATGAAATCAACCATTAAACAAATTAACTCTGGAAATTTTTTTCCACACCTTTCACTTTTGAGTCGTGTTTTAAAGTACGTGACCGTTCATATCTGGGTTGAATCTCAAATGGCTCCTTTTTGCGCATGTAGGGCACTAGTTAGGGTGTATAAAACAGCCCCGTATACTTCTGACGTAGTACACCTATGTAGTAACTAGGACGCCATTTTGATTTCAGCCCCTGATTTGTATTGGGTTGCAGCACAGAAGCAGAGGAGGAGCAGGAAGAAGCGCAGGCGCCATCTTAGGTGCGAGACGTGTTTTTGTTTCTACCGTGTTCGTAAGCTCTTTTGCTAATATAACTCTGGTCAGTATTTTATGCCTTTATACCGATAAATCGATTATCGTTAGACATTATTAACGTTTGCTAAGTTGTATTCCAAGTGCGTGTTTGTAAAAGGTTTTGTTTATTTCTTGTAGAATATGTCTAGCGGTGGAGTGATCCGAGGTCCTGCGGGAAACAACGACTGTCGGATTTACGTGGGGAATCTGCCTCCCGATATCCGCACCAAAGACGTCGAGGATGTGTTTTATAAATACGGAGCGATCCGTGATATCGACCTGAAAAACAGAAGAGGAGGACCACCTTTCGCTTTTGTTGAGTTTGAGGACCCAAGGTGAAAATAAATAGCAAAAACACCCTGTGTCGTATTTAGCTAATTGGCTAACGTTAGCTAGGTTACACGGCGACAATGTGGAAGGAGGTGGGCGGAGATTTAAGCTGTAACTTTTAACTTTTTAGTTGTATTAAACTAACAAATTACATTACTTTTTAGTCTGTTTGTGCTTTTTATAATTAGTGGTTGGAATGAAAATTATAGCAATTGTTTCAACTGTTTTCACGGTAATGTAGCTAAATGTTTTGAGCTAATCGTGCTCGAACCACCGGCTAGATGACGCTGTATTGAGTAATTTACATATCATTTGAATATTCATGATAATTTGCATATCGAGCGGATCGCATGGGGAATGGTTTTCTGGATACATTTGGAGTTTAATCCGAATAGAAAACTTGTTTCCTAAGAAAACAACAATTGTTTGGTCATAACAACCACAAATAAAGTAAAAAATGCAAGCAAACATTAATTTTGTAAGTAGCATTGAAATAAATACCAAATCAGAATTGCTAACTTTTTAGGTTCTTCTTTCGGCTTTTCCCTTCAGGGGTCGCCACAGTGAGTCATCTCTCTCCACCTATCCCTATCTTCTGCATCCTCAACACTTGCACCCACTAGCTTCATATCCTCATTAATTCCATCCATATACCTCCTCTTTAGCCTTCCTCTTTGCCTCCTGCCTGGCAGCTCCATGTCCAACATTCTCCTACCAATATACTCACTGTCCCTCCTCTGAACATGTCCAAACCATCTTAATCTGGCCTCCCTAACTTTGTCCCCCAAACGTCCAATATGAGCTGTCCCTCTGATGTACTCGTTCCTAATCCTGTCCAGCCTTGTCACGCCCAAAGAGAACCTCAACATCTTCAGCTCTGCTACCTCTAGCTCTGACTCCTGTCTCTTCCTCAGTGACACTGTCTCTAAACCATACAGCATGGCCGCTCTCACCACTGTCCTGTACACCTTCCCCTTGATTCTCGCTGATATTTTCCTATCACACAGAACTCCCCACACCTTTCTCCACCCATTCCAACCTGCCTGCACTCGCTTCTTTACCTCTTTCCCACACTCTCGATTACTCTGGACTGTTGACCCCAAGTACTTAAGCTCCTGTACCTTCTTCACCCTGTAACCTTACTGTTCCACTTCCCTCCCTTTCATTCACACACATGTACTCAGTCTTACTACGACTGACTTTCATTCCTCTTCTCTCCAGCGCAAACCTCCACCTCTCCAGGTTTTCCTCCACCTGCTCCCTGCTCTCACTACAGATCACAATGTCATCTGCAAACATCATTGTCCAAGGAGACTCCTGTCTGACCTCCTCTGACAACTGGTCCATCACTATAGCAAACAGGAAGGATCTCAGAGCCGATCCCTGATGCAGTCCCACCTCCACATTGAACTCCTCTGTCTGACCTACAGCACACCTCACCACTGTCCTGCTCCTCTCATACATGTCCTGCACCACTCTGACATACTTCTCTGCTACTCCTGACTTCCTCATACAGTACCACAGCTCTTCTCTTGGCACCCTGTCATACGCTTTCTCCAAATCTACAAACACACAGTGCAACTCCCTCTGACCATCCCTATACTTCTCCATCAAAATTCTCAGAGCAAAAATTGCATCAGTTGTGCTCTTTCTGGGCATGAAGCCATACTGCTGCTCACAAATTTCCACTACCTTCTTTAACCTAGCTTCATTGTATGGCTCATCAACTTTATCCGCCTATAACTCTGCACGTCACCCTTATTCTTAAAGTTCGGCACTAACACACTTCTTCTCCATTCCTCAGGCATCCTCTCACTCTCTAAAACCCTGTTGAACAAACTAGTTAAAAATTCCACTGCTGCCTCTCCTAGACACTTCCAGACCTCCACCGGGATGTCGTCAGGACCAACTGCCTTTCCACTTTTCATCCTCTTCAAAGCCTTCCTGATTTCATCCTTTCTAATCTTATCTACTTTCTGTTCCACAGAGTTCACCCCTTCTACTCTTTTTTTTTTTTTTTTTTTTTTTTTTTTTTTTTTTTTTTTTTTTTTTTCTCTTCCCCCCCCTCTCATTTTCCTCATTCATCAGCTCCTCAAAGTACTCCTTCCATCTCCTCTGTACACTCTACTCACTTGTGAGCACCCTTCCATCTCCATCCTTAATAACTAACTTGCTGCACATCCTTCCCATCTCGATCCCTCTGCCTAGCTAACCTGTACAAGTCCTTCTCTCCTTCACTAGTGTCTAACCTAGTGTACAACTCGTCATATGCCTTCTGCTTGGCCTTAGACACCTCCCTCTTCACTCTGCGCTGTAACGCCTTGTATTCCTGTCTATTCTCTTCAGTCCTTTCCATGTCCCACTTCTTCTTGGCTAACCTCTTCCTCTGGATACTATCCTGAACTTCCTCATTCCACCACCAAGTCTCCTTATCTTCTTTCCTCCTTCCAGATGACACACCCAGCACCTTTCTCCCTGTCTCCCTGATCACTTCTTCTGCTGTAGTTTCCCAGTCATCTGGCAGCACTACCTGACCACCCAGAGCCTGCCTCAACTTCTGTCTAAATTCCTCACAAAATTCCTCCTTTTTCAGCTTCCACCACTTGGTTTTCTTCTCTATCTCTGACCTCTTCTTCTTACAGACCATCAGAGTCATCCTACACACCACCATCCTATGCTGTCTGGCTACACTCTCTCCCACTATCACTTTACAGTCACTAATCTCTTTCAGATTGCCTTTTCTACATAGGATGTAGTCTACCTGTGTTCTCCTACCTCCACTCTTGTAATTCACTCTTAAGCTCCTCCCTCTTCTGAAAATAAGTGTTAACCACAGCCATGTCCATCCTCTTAGCAAAGTCCACTACCATCTGTCCTTTTAGGTTCCTTTCCTTAACTCCAAACTTGCCTATCACCTCCTCATCACCTGTGTTCCTCTCACCAACATGTCCATTAAAATCCGCTCCTATCACCACTCTCACCCGTGGGAATACTCTCCATCACCTCATCTAATTCACTCCAGAATCTCTCTTTCTCCTCTAACTCACAACCTACCTGTGGGGCATAACCACTAACAACATTCAACATCACCCCTTCAATCTCTAACTTCAGACTCATCACCCTGTCTGACACACTCTTCACCTCCAGGACATTCCTCACAAACTCCTCCTTCAGGACCACACCTACCCCATTTCTCTTACTATCCACACCATAATAAAACAGCTTGAATCCTGCTCCTATACTACGAGCCTTGCTACCCTTCCACCTGGTCTCCTGTACACACAGTATATCTCAACTTGTTTAACCATCAGCGGTCAGATTTTCGAAAAGTCTCAAACCTCGCCTGCTGCCTCACTCACACAGTTTGAATTCTTTACATAACAGCCAGATAAAATTTTACAACAGACTAGCCAAGTGTAATTTTGAGGCTCAGTATTGTTCCTTTTATTCTTAAATTGTACCAAATTGGTTTAAATTCATCCTCCTATTTAGATTTCTGTGCTGTGGAAATAGAATGCGTTTTATTTTTTTTTGTTTTTGTTTTTTTAACTGGATTAACGCTAGCAAAGTGCATATGGATGTCCATTAAATATGTTTTGATCTTTTTTTTTTTTTTTTTTATACAGAGATGCAGAAGATGCTGTCTATGGAAGAGATGGCTATGACTACGATGGCTATCGTTTGCGGGTGGAGTTCCCCAGGAGTGGCAGAGGTGGGGGAAGAGGTGGAGCTGGGGCTCCCAGAGGCAGATACGGCCCTCCGTCCAGGCGCTCAGAGTACAGGGTCATAGTTTCAGGTCAGTGTATTTCCTTGTTTCTTGTGTTGTAAAAAGGGTGCAGTGTTTAGACATAAAAGCAGCTTGATCTTTCATTTATTGTGATGGAAGGCTGTCAGTATAGTAAGTAATATTTCAATAAAATGCAACACACTTGCAGTGTTGATACTCTTTATGATCTTTTAAAATCTAATAGCTTCTGTGTTGACAGTTTTAAGCATATTTTATTCAGCTCTTTATACTCTAACGGCTGGTTAATAAAGAGAACAAATCGGTTGAAGTACAAGCGCTTTGTGTTACTGTGTTAACACGCCCCTGTTTGTCCACAGGGCTCCCTCCTAGCGGAAGCTGGCAGGACCTAAAGGATCACATGCGTGAAGCAGGTGATGTATGTTACGCTGATGTTTTCCGAGATGGCACCGGTGTTGTGGAGTTTGTGCGCAAAGAAGACATGACCTACGCAGTGCGAAAGCTGGATAACACTAAGTTCCGGTCCCACGAGGTAGGTTTGAGTTTCTGAATAGGAACCGCCATTGGGAAGGACAGGACAGGACAGGGCATAGCTTAAGGATTGGGATGTTTCAAGGTAAGGTTGTCAGAAACCCGTGGTGGAGCCACATGGACTAGGAGGATCCAAGGAATGGCTTACTTGAATGTAAGTGATTTTGCTATTGGGCTGTGTATTTGACACCAAGATTTGTACTAGCTCTTACTGTTCTCGACATCCCTTTATTACCACTCCTATGCTGTTGATTCCTTTTTTTTAATTTAGTTTGTTGCTTCATTATTTTGGGGGGGGACGACACTATAGATGGAGCACCTGGAGCATGATTAACCATGCTCTCACTCCTGTCAATCAGTGACATTAAGCAATCATGGCATCTGAGTGGTCATGCATGCAGAAGAGGGCGAACAGCACTTTCCTCCAAGCGTGTTGCTCCTCCTCCTGACGCAGTACAACCCAACAGATCGAAAAATTGCGGTCAGCAGGCTGCACGTGTCTCGGAGGAAGCACGTCTTAGCCTGTTGTGTGAATGCTGGCTGAATTGTCAAGTGATATAACGGTTGAAAATGTTTAACGTTTTGTTTCAGGTCTGCAAGCGGTAAGTAATTCCTGAATTAGTAAACGTTTTAGCTGGTTCTGTGTTAGAAAGTGGTCTGTTATGTGTCTTCCTAGGGCGAGACAGCTTACATCCGTGTAAAGGTGGATGGCCCACGGAGCCCGAGCTACGGGCGCTCACGCTCTCGTAGCCGCAGCAGGAGCCGGAGCCGGAGCAACAGCCGTAGCCGCAGCTACTCGCCGCGCCGCAGCAGAGGATCCCCGCGTTACTCGCCCCGTCACAGCCGCTCTCGCTCCCGCACTTAAACTCCCACAATACAGCTAGCTCTCCAACCACAACCACACACCCCCTGCGTCGCCCGCCCCCACCGGACCCACGCTTTGTACTTCACCATCTTGACTTGCCTCGTCTACTTGTGGCCCGAGTCGACGACTTCATTGGTTTGCAGTGGAATTTCCAGAAATGAGTCTTTTCATTTTAATCATTTAGCTAACGAGATCAAATGAAATGTAGCTAAGTGGATGTTTCCGTTTGTCTTCCTCCTCCCTCATCTTAAAAAAAACAAACAAAAAAAACCAACTGCCTTTCCTAGTGTTCTGTCCTGTCTTATCCTTTCCCCCCTCATCCCTTGTGTCTTTTGTTCTGCATCCATATTTTAACTGGTGTTTCATACCCCATTGTTTGTACATGTGTAAGACACGGTAGATATCCAAATGCTTTAAAAAATGTCTTGTTTTTGAGAAATTGGCTACTATTTTTGTTAACAATAGGGTTTTGGGGTGGGGTAAGTTGGGTTTTAATTTTGATGGTTAGGATTTTTGTTGCAAAACTGTTCTATTTTTACCTTTTCATGTGTCTTTCTATAGACAACAGAGGAGCAGGATTAAAGAATGCTTTGGAATAAAGGATTGTCAAGCACAGTTCATTCATATTAGGATAAAGCGTTTTTGGAGGAGGAGGAGCAGGCATTTCAATTTTGGCAATGGTATGATGACCAGCGTCTTTAGTCACCTTCAAACAAATTGCAGGTTTTTTTTTTTTTCTCCCCTCAGACTTTCAGTAACTTAAATTTTCTTAGTGAAGTAACACATTTTGTTTTTGCTTTGCCATTTTACCCTCCTTTTATAGTTTCCTCTCCTTTTTATTTGACCTTTTCTTCATTGGCCTTTAGTGCCAAGCATGCATGTGTTCTGTCTAAATGCCATGCTCGTGCATACATCAATATATATATTTTTTTTGCTTGTCCCAAATATAAAACATTTGTCATGTAAAGTGGACATGCCTGGACTGTGCCATTCTAGAGCAACCACAGAAACATCTCAGGAGATACTGATGGAAGAAGGTTTGCCTTGTGCACTTGTATCAATGTGAATTGCAAATTCTTTAAGAAAATATTGCTCTTGTTGTTGCTGCTGTCTGTGACGATGGTACAATGTAACGTTAATATGGTGTTTAAAGGTTATGTTAGATCATGTCATAGTTAAGTAATGATTTATGCTTTGGAAAAAACAAACAAAAAAAAATTACACCGCTCCTTTGATAATCTCTTAGAAGCCTTTGACATAGCTGTGATTCTAACTTGATCCCTCTTTTTGATTTTGCTGGTATTCAAAGGTTTGGATTGGAGGAGGGACACACTGTCTCCCGATCCTTGGAGCCGGATCATTGGATCAGTTCAGGATCAGGAGCAGGATTAGGATTAGGATAAGGATGGATACATACATGGAGCAGGATCAATTTACCGGGAGCGGGAACCGTAGGAGAGGATCCCAACCCCCTCACCAAACCGCACTTAACGGAGATAAACAAACTAAAAAAAGCAGAAAACATTTCAATTGGCTTTTCTAGAACTAAATTTATTTTTTAAATTTTTTTCCCTTTTTTGTTTTTGCGGAGCCAGACCAAAGAGGCGCACACTGAAGGGATCCTGCGGTTGTTTTTCTTTTATGAGATGAGTTTTTGGTATAAAGTGGAGCAGAGCCAGGAACCGGGAGGCTGGATCAGTTGCTTTGGATGGAATCCACATGAAGGAGCTGGGTAAATAGAAGGATTTAAGGTTTTGGGAGGGTGGGCTGGGAGGTTCATAATAAAGGGGGATTTTGAAGTTTATTTAGGGATTCAAATATACAAAGTGGTTCTGCATTTATTTTTTTTTAGATATTGTGTGTTCGAATTGGTGGGATTTTCTGAATTGGCTACTTCAGATTTGTAGTTTGTAGTGTTAACTTGTTTTTCTTCTCTCTTTCAATAAAGTTTGGAAATCCAGCATATGTGATTGTTTTCTTGATTTTGGCCTTCACTATAAATCTAGATCAACAGCAACTGTTAATATGCCTGTGAAATAAGTTCATCTAGATTAGTAGTTTGTGGGTATTCCTGGGATATTTTTAATACTGCACTGTGCTATTTATTGCAAAAGCTGGGCTAAAAGATCTCAACTACAGAACTGCATGTAAAATAATACCTCATGAATGATAGATGAATACTAAGAAAAGTCAGCTTCCTGTGACATCAAGCCATGCTCTTGTCTGCAGTTGTACATGCTCATGTAACTGATGCGCACTTAAATGGCTCCAGTGTACAGCTTCTGCAAATCAGTTTACTGTAATTGGAAAGGATTTGAACCTAATTTTAGAGATGTTACACACATTTCTCAGCATGGACAGAATACAGAATCCAGACTCACATGTACATATATGGCCAAAGGAGAAGAACCACACGTGGTTCTTTCCCAAACTGAAAAAGCTGAAAGAACACAGTTACAATTTCCCTGTACTTAACTACAATTTTACTTAATTACAATACTTCATTACAATTTTCCCTTTACAATGAACCTGTTCCAGCATGATGATGGATTGCCATGGTTGGAGTGGAAGAACTCAAGTGTCTTGCTCAGACCCCTGACTGGCTTGACCCCACTGGGATGAACTGGAACACAAAAAGTTTTTTGGGGCAGTAAACATTCCAACATTCACACCCTGCAATAATGAACAATGGAATGAGATGTTCAACAATGTCCTTGTAGACTGATCAGGCATAACATTATGACCACTGACTGATATATATGTGTATGTCTGATCGGTATGTATGTATACATACACACACACGCACCCCGATCAGGCATAACAATATGAGCAGTGCCAGGTGAAGTGAATAACACTGATGAGCTCTTCATCATGGCACCTGTTAGTGGGTGGGATATATTAGGCAGCAAGTGAACATTTTGTCAAAGTCGATGTGCTAGAAACAGGAAAAATGGGCAAGCGTAAGGATTTGAGCGAGTTTGGCAAATTGTGATGGCTAGACTACTGGATCAGAGCATCTCCAAAAATGCAGCTCTTGTGGGGTGTTCCTGGTCTATAGTGGTCAGTATCTATCAAAAGTATCCCTTGAGTTAAGTTTAACTTACAGGACTTAAAGGATCTGTTTCTAACATTTTATACCACAGCACACCTTCAGGGATCTAGTAAAGTTTTGGCAGCAAAAGGGGGACACAATCAATATTTGGCAGGTGGTCATAATGTTATGCCTGATCGGTGTGTAGCGTAACATTACCATGAGTTAAAACTTTGAGTCCGGGCCCTTTGGCAGTTTTCTCAACCTAGGGTTCATGAGTTGTCTGTTCCAACCATTTCACAAATGTAATGGCATCACCAAGTCATATTTTCAGAAGGGTGGTGGTGGCGGCTCAAGTAGTTAAGGCTCTGGGCTGTTAAATAAGAGGTTGGGGGTTCAAGCCCCAGCACTGCCACTCTTGAGCCCCTTAGCAAGGCCCTTAACCCTATCTGCTCCAGGGGCACTGTATTTCCGACCCCAACTTCTAAAACTGGAAAATGCAAATAAATAATTTCACTGTCCTGTAATGTATGCACAGTGAAATTCTTCTTTTTTGGTTGTGAGTCCTGCTTCCTCTCTGTATGGAATATTGCATGGCCTGCTTGTGTTTGTGAGTTTCTTCCGGGTTCTCCGGTTTCATCTGACAGTCCGAGTTGGATCGGCTCTGCCTTATTTGCACCTCGGTGTAAATGTTTATTTGGATGCTGCCCTGACTGTGGTGAATTCAGGACAGGCTCTGGATCCACATCAACCCTGACTAGGATACTCCAGATGAATGAACAAAAAGCATTATGTTTAGGTTTATGCATTATATCTTTGGTGTTTCCAAATGAGCAATTAGGAGGCGAAGTTAAAATTTGTAGACATACACTACATTATATCAGCACTTTATTTACATCACACAAACGATTAATAAAATGAATATTTATGATTGTAACGTTTTCATAAATATATATAATATAAGTGAATACATTACGTAAAATATACATCAGTCTTAGGTAAATGAGGCCTGAGAGAGAGAGAGAGCTTGTCAGCGTCTCCCACCCTAATGCATTATGGGATGAAATAAAACGCGGGCAGTAGGAAGCTAGTGGAAAACGCTTGTAACGTGCTGGGAGAGAAGACGCCTTAGCCAATCAGCGTGCAGGTGCAGTGAGGTGGGCGGAGCTTATATGTTCTCACCCCAACCCCCTGCCTCTCCCCTCCCTCCACCCCCACCCTCAGGATACGTAGTTGAATATGAGTGAAAAGCGCAGCCGTTGTATGGACAGTGGAGAGAGGTAAAAAGCTGTCTGTTGGTGAAACGTGGCGTCTGGTGGTCCATTAGAGACAAGCTTGAAGTAAAACATCTCACTGGTGCAGAATTTGTCAACACACGGTAAGCTGTACGCGCTTTGTTCGCCGTGTGTCATTACATTTATGCGGCATTTTGAACCTTTAATCCGTGAGAGCGCACAAGTTTATTCGAGAAGTGCGTGAAGAGAGCAGGCATGACCTGCAGATACACCATGAAATGGCAGCTCTGTGCTGAGGACACATTTATTCCGGTTATTTCCCTGCATTAAATACGCTTCAAGTCTTTGTGTGCATTTTTTGGTGGGTTAATCCTGATTTGTGAACTCAAGTGACGTCTACTGTACGTTTCAGGGGTTTTTTTTATGGGTACACTTTTTAAAAGTTGACCTCACACATGCAATTCATTACACATTTCATCATAAATGATCAATTTCTTTTTGCCTGTCAGTTTAAATCATTGCTCTGAAATTTCTCTTCAAGATTAGATTTTTTTCCCCCCAATGCAAATCTCATCCATCACAATCCAGGCAGGTTTACTCCTAAGCAAAGCTTGAAACTGGATTCAATTATCATTTATTTTTCCATCAAAAACGTCCATCTATATTTATAATCCATCTAGATCATTCTATTGTGATATCAATACTACTTAGTCGCTCAGGTTGAAGCTATGGCATTTTTGCAATTCAGATGTATTTATATAGCACTTTCAACAATGCATATTGACACAAATCAGCTTAGAAATCTGATATCGATGTAGATTTCGATTGATCCCTAACCGTGTCGGAGAAAGATGTCAGACATGAAGTCATGAGACGACATGAGGAAACCTTGTGAGGAACCAGAAAGTTCTACAGCTGTTTATTACAGTGTACAGAAGTGCCAAGTGTGTTGAAATGATCTTCAGAATAAGCACAAGTGGTGTTATTTTTTATTGATAATATCCAGGTGAAGTTATTGACTGTATAACGAATGATGCTTGAACATAGTTTGGAGGCCAAACCCCGAGTCGGAGGGTAGAGGCTGACTTCTGTTAGGGGTCCAAGCACTGAATCATAAATGTGATCATGATTATTGGGTTATTCAAACAGTAGATTTTTTTTTTTTTTATAGCCTATATCCTGGTAATCAGAGAGCACAGCAGTGGATGATTTTGATTTCCAAACTGTATTAAAATGTGTTCATCTAGTGGTTGGGGCTTGAATGTCCAATTAATCGTCCAATCAAATGTATGGTTTGGTGCTTGGCCCCCTGTAATTGTGCTCTATGATTCTATTAGATGGATCATAATAAAGCAATCAAATGTATGACAATTTCTCAACCTTTTACAAATCAAGCTCTATTCATAGGCCAGTCAAACCTGCTGCATTGTTTGTAGACCTATTTTGTGGTGGTGATTCTGTCAGAATCTGAACAAAATCGGTATGCTTTGGACCAAATAATTTCTCTCAAGATACTGTGCTGACGTTATCAAATTCCGTTCCTTAAAATTGTTTGTATGTTTATTTATTTATTTATTTATTTTTGCCAAACCCTGTTTATGAATAAATTCCTTATAATTGTGGCCCTGGATTACCTCTTGAGTCGACCTCAGTGACCCCAGCCTGCCCCCTGTCCATTAACATAAACCTCATACAAGAAGCGTACGACTGTACATGCTCCTCTTACACTGAATGACATTTAAATCCGTCTGGTTGAACAGGACGTGGCCTTGCACTGCCCACTGAAGCTCGAACTACCCACTCGAATTCAATAGCAGCTTATTGTATTTGTCCCTGGACCACACGGAGTGTATAGCATTGGGTATTTTACTCTGCAGGAAATCCAGTATGTGATTTCCTGTGTTGTCGTGAGACCCGGATTAGGTTTGTTGGGAACACGGGAGGCACTCGGATTGTTGATCGAAGTGGCCTTTCTAGCGGTTTGTTTTCTTTATCAAGCTGTTTCTTAATTAGTTAGTTAAACATACACGAGACAGCCGTAAACCTGAACATGCCCAAGACTTTCAATTTCCAAGAAAAGAGATGGCTGCCTGGGGTCCAGTTATGTTCGTAATTAGCGTCAATGTAAATCCTGTAGTGTGCTTTTTGAACAGATGCAGATGAATCCGCCGGTTTTGCTTTTGAAGCTTGGCTAAGATCTAGTGCATTTTGCTCATACTTGCATTTTGTATGACTGCAGAGAAAATGCAGAACATGACACCGATTATCCAGTTCGATAAGTGCAACTCTGAGAGCGTTCTGCAAAATACGAGGGGGAAAAGCATTCACATCAGAGCGTTCTCATTTAATATAAAACAAAATGCTGATTTCTTGGATTTCTGATATATTTTACTTGGTGGTATTAATTACTCTGTATGAAGGAAGGTCTGTAGTTTACATGCCAGGCTCAAATAAAGTGTAATAGAGGCCCAAACTCCGATCCCGGTGACCTCCTTTATCTCACACTAAATAATGTTTCTAGATAATTACTGGGTTTAAAAGCAAAAGCATGCGATTTTAAATTTCGTCCATCCGGGCAAAGGCATTGAGTTTCACTTGGTTGGTGTGAAATCATTAATTGCCACTAACTGGGTATAACTGGTCGATTTGCTCTCTGGTAATCGCAAAATTGTGCCACTTTGCATCCAGATAACAGCTGGGTGTTCTGCTAACGGCCCTGGAAAGTACTACATCGTGTAATCCGACCCTGCAGGTCTGCTTTATACATAATACCACAAACAACAAACCGCGTTTTTGTAAGATCTCTTTCCACACAAACATTTCCCTGAGTAATCTCTCAGTAGCACCTTCTCAGACTCTTCATTTTCTTTATAAACAACTGAAACAAACTCTCTTTCAGTTTAATCGGCATGAAGCAGCTAGTTAATGGTTTTTATTTTCGATTAACCCCAGTCAAAGGAGCCATTATTGGATTTAAACCCGTATCTCGTTAAGGCTGTGATTCTTAGAGGTGTGTGTAAAGACACTAATGGCTTTGCTTAGTGGTGGGATATATGGATGTTATCTAGTGAGAGATGCTTTAATTGTCATCATTATTTACTGCATTTCATTGGTTTTGTACATGAACTTTCCACAATGATGAAGTCGAATCTAATCTAATTTGGTGCTTGACGAACACAAAATGTATGCGGAAGAGGGCTGATGTTTTACCTCGGCGTATTACATCAACATGTTATACAGCAGTTGTGGTGATAAAGATGGCTGGCTTCATACAGCTCAGATAAAACAGGTGTTGGTCTTCACACTCGCCTGTTAGTGGTGGTTTTGTACGATTGCGAGAGCTAACTGTTGGATGGGAATTGGGGAGAAAAAACAATTGGGATTTGGAATTTGTTCAGAGTATTTCTGGAGTCCCAATGTTCTCTAACGTTCTCTAGAGACAAACCTTTTCTCAGAGTCGTCTGTTGCAGCATCAGAGCTCGGACCACCATGTGGCTCGTCATAACTGGCCGCGGCTTCCACAAGAAGGAAATCGCAGCAGGGATCCACTTGAGCCTGTCGCTTAGCAATGCACCCATCTGAGGGGGGGGGGGGGGGGGGAGGACGTGGTGCCTTCATGTGCATGTGCAGCCTTGGCTTTCAAAGAATAGCCGTGTTCGTGATTGGTCCTAATGAGCTGAGAAGTGGCGATTTCTAAATTGAGAGGCGTAAGGGAGAAAATAGTCCCGAGCTGCTTTTAAAAATAGCCTTGTTCTCTTGTAAGAGAGGGATTTTTATTATTTTTTTTAACTGAACAGATGTGTTGCATCTTTCCTAGGATATAGAAATGAAAACCCCGACTGTACTGATGCACTTATGTGATTTAGGTTTACGCTGTTTTTCTGTTTCTGACCCGTGTTCCTTCTCGTGTTTTTTAGACATCATGACTGACAGAAAAGCCGTGATTAAAAACGCTGACATGACCGAGGACATGCAGCAGGATGCTGTGGATTGTGCCACACAGGCCATGGAGAAGTACAACATCGAGAAAGACATTGCTGCCTACATCAAGAAGGTACGTGCAGGTTATCTGAGGTGTACATGCTATTGAGTGACCGCATCTCTCATAGAAGTGATGGGTGGACATGTGGCACCAGTTGGTATATTGAGCTTCCTTAAAGTTTTAAGTTCCTGCTGATTTTGTTTTTCTTTTCCTTGGGAAATAATGAGCTCAGGAAGTGTTAATGACTTATTTATTTTTTTTCTGACAGGAGTTTGACAAGAAGTACAACCCCACGTGGCACTGCATCGTGGGACGGAACTTCGGCAGCTACGTGACGCACGAAACGAAACACTTCATCTACTTCTATCTCGGTCAGGTGGCCATCCTGCTCTTCAAGTCAGGCTGAGAAAGGCTTTCCACTTTCCATCGCACAAATTCTGAGCTCAAGCTCCGAACCTGGACTGTGATGCACTGATGGCTGATGCCACACACACACACACACACACACACACACACACACACACACACACACACACACACACACACACACACACACACACACACACACACACACACACACACACACACACACAAACAAACAAACAAACAAACAAACAAACAAACAAACACAACCATACTCAACCTGAGAAAATTGCTATGGAGTCTGTCCATAAGTGCATGGACCGTGTACAATATTTAATTTGTATATGTTGCTTTTCTGTAGTTGCTCTTGAGTTAAAGCAACTTTTTTTGCTGAGTATTTTTGCAAAGTTTTGTTTTTGCACTAAAGTTGTATAAACTGCTTTGACTGCTACCTTTAAGTAATATTAAAGAATAAATACATCATACATTGAGTTAGTCTTTTTTTTCTTTCTTTCTTCCTTCCATGTGTTTGTGGAAACATTCAGTGAGTGCCAAGAGAAGGTTATTGCCAGTATCACCATGATGCCAGTGTTTGGACTGATGTGATTGCTAATAATGGTTGAAGGGAAAGTATAACTTCTTTTTAAAGCCAAGGGTCCAATAGACATGCTTATCCTAGTGGTGTCTCTTCTTTTCACTCTGCAGTAATTTTTTAATGATTATCCTGGAAATGTACTCATTTCAGCTGCATCGGGTCTCTCTCTCTCTCTCTCTCTCTCTCTCTCTCTCTCTCTCTCTCTCTCTCTCTCTCTCTCTCTCTCTCTCTCTCTCATTCATATATATATATAATATATATATATATATATATATATATATATATATATATATATATATATATATATATATATATATATATATATATATATATACATTAATCGCTATTGATATATGTAAGTGTAGTTCTAAAAAAACCTAAATAACCAAAAGTGTCTGTGAGAATCACCAGGAAAAATATGATTGCTTCAACATGTACTGTTGCCATGCAGCCATTTTATCACTGGAAACCTTTCACAAAGTTGAATACGAAGGAACCTTTGCAGTTACAGTACATGCTCTAAGGATTGAGAACCAACAGAACGACCACAGAAAGGTATTTGCAGATGACTGCAGCCCACATGCCACTAGAGAGTCGATGCTGGCCTTGTGGAGCATGGAGAAGGTACACGATGATGCCGCAGCAGTGCAGAGGTTCTGGAGTGACATAACTGAGTCATGATGATGAGGTGGTTCTTAGAGAGTGGCCTGTCATGGGAGGGACTGGATGGTGGAAACTGCTGTGCCAAAAGAATGTGGACACCTGAGCATCTCATCTATATGTGGATCTTCACCCTAAGGTTATGTAGAATGTCTTTGTATGCTGTAGCATTACAATTTCCTTATAATTGGAACTAACCGGGGCACGGTGGCTTAGTGGTTAGCACGTTTGCCTCACACCTCCAGGGTTGGGGGTTCAATTCCTGCCTCCGCCATGTGTGTGTGGAGTTTGCATGTTCTCCCCGTGCCTCGGGGGTTTCCTCCGGGTACTCCGGTTTCCTCCCCCAGTCCAAAGACATGCATGGTAGGTTGATTGGCATCTCTAAATTGTCCGTAGTATGTGATTGCGTGAGTGAATGAGAGTGTGTGTGTGTGTGCCCTGCGATGGGTTGGCACTCCGTCCAGGGTGTATCCTGCCTTGATGCCCAATGACACCTGAGATAGGCACAGGCTCCCCGTCACCCGAGAATAGTTCGGATAAGCGGTAGACAATGAATGAATGGAACTAACTGGCTTGATCCTGTTCCAGCATGACAATGTGTCTGTGCACAAAGCAAAGCTCCAGGAAGAAATAATGTGTTAAGTTTGGAGTGGAACAACTCGAGTGTTCTATCCAGAGCCCTGACTCTGACTCAACCCCACTGAACGTGGAACACCGACTGAACCCCAGACCGCCACAACACAAATCCTCACAGCTACGAAAGATGAATATGGATGAAGCAAGAAGATGTGATGAGTATGATGGCTAAGTGTCTTCAAACTTTCAGCCAGAGAGTGTATGAATGCAAAGCTGAAGGAAAATCATACTATAAAAAATACAATATTTTTCCCCAACAAGATAACCCTACCGAGTACACGATACCTACGATATAGGCTTAATGACTTTTAGTTTTGAAAAAAACAAACAAACAAAAAACTTCCGGTTGACACCGGCAGTGAACCTCAGTTACCATGGCAAAGCCACTATTTTCGCCCCTTTCAAGATGGCCGCCGGGGTAACTTCATGCGATCTGAGCTCGATTATATCTTGTGATCGAGCTTTACCTGGATTTCAGCCCGCATCTTCTTCCACACATGCGGCACGGAGCACTTTAATGTCGGCGGAAGTTCAGTTCAGTCGCTGCTTCAACAAACTAAAAGCGCTGCGACCCGCTGATAATCCGGGCTTCAAAACCGAACTGAACCTACTGTTCGACCAGCTGATCTCCGAGAACTACAGCAGCAGCAGCAGCAACAGTAACAGGAGCTTCACAAATGAAACCATACGACCACAAGTACTTCAACACTCACTTATTTTATCCTTTGTGTTTTATTTTAATTGTCATTTTTATCTTCGTAAACACAGAAATGATCATTTCATCCCACAGGGCCTTAATCCACACTGCAGAAATGTGGCTCAGATATTGACACTAAATACTGAATATTTACAACAGCTTCTAATATGTTTGAATTATTATAAACCCTTAAAAGATTCTTCTTGATGTCAGGCTCCAAAAATAGAAACTTTCATAGTACCTTAGAGCTTTTTTTCCCCTGAAGGTTGCTTTGACATTAAAAAAAAAAATAAATTCTAAAAGATTCCTTTAACATTAAAGTGAAAACATAATATAAGCTCCCCTTTGCAAGAATATACCACTTATTATTCGAGTTCCATGAGAACCTGAGGGCTTCAGAGCAAAATCTCTGAAACAACTCTTTTAATCCTTTTTAGGACGTGTGTGCGCTGCTTGTGCACGCGAGCCGATTGGTGTCTCACAGCCAGGAACATCTGGTTGTCAAACTGTGCCAGTTGATGCACCAACTTCTGAACCAGCTACAGGTATGTCAGGGTTACAGAGACACTCTGGATCGTGCGGTGATCCTGAATGAATGAAGAGTTAAACGAAAGCTATTTAGTTCAACCATTTTTCCGTTCACAGATAATTGTGGACGAGGAGGCGCTGGTTGTGCTCGTGTCATATTGTATACGCGCTCTGCACATCTGCAGCCCATGGACACACACAGAGGTTCTGCTCGCTCTCTCGTCAGTGCTGTACGCCAACGGAGCCCGGTGTCATTGTGTAAGGCTTGCTTATTCAACCAACATCGAGTCAAGCTGATCTCTATACAGAAGTTTTTCTCAACCTGATTTCAATCTCGATTTCCTCTGTTCCTTCAGCACCTTCCAGATCTTCTCGGGCAGAATGGTATTCTTTTAAAGTATGCCGACCCCGGGCAGAGTGATGTAGAGCTCCGACGCTTTGCTCTACATTGCATGGCCAACCTTTGCTTCAGGTTAGTTCAGAAATGTACACAAAAGCAAAGACGTGATACATACATGTCCTGCTACTGTATCATATGGTGTCCCTCAGGGCTCATTTCTGGGTCTGCTGTTGTTCGTTAGCTTTTGTTAGGGCTAAACCGAGTCAGTCAAGGGTTCTCTTTTAAGCTTCAAGAATTTCTCTTGAGAAATTCTCTATAATAGTAATTATTTTGAGGTGTAATGACTTATCCGTATGTCTTTGTTTAGTGTTCCTGGTAATCCCTTTCTGGAAGAACCATACAAAGGATTGTGTTACAGAATTTTCCTGCAGACTCTTCTGTCACGGAAGCCATCCAGCGTGGAGGATCTTGTCTTCTGTACAGTCAGTGCTTAACACAACTGCTCAAGATTTGGTGTAAATCTGATTAAAAAAACATTTTCACATTTTTCGCCAAACATTTTTAATCTGGTGTTTTTTTTTTCCAGGTGCTGCAAAATGCTCTGAAGGGGATGCAGTATTTCCTGAATGGAGGGAAATGGAAGGCGGGTCCTGATCAGGACCTGGGCTCGCTGTTGGCTGTACTGAAGGTAACACAACAGCAACTAATGTCTCTCAGAAATGCTCCTCGTGTGACAGTGTCACAGACTGTCTGATGTCTTTTCTGGTACACTTTTCTGGTTACGCAATCAAACAGAGAGCAAGATCATGTGTGTTGAATCAAATTGCAGGAAATGCAGCAAGCATGTTGTCTAGTTTGGGTTGTTTAAAGCCACAAGAGAAGAGTATTAAAGAAAATAAAAAGCTGGATGTGAGACACATAAGGGCTTCTCACACTTGAAATGTTTCCCCTGGGTCCTAGTAAACTCCAGGTTAACTCCTAGTTTTCACCTGATATGAAGCTGAAGCGCTGTTCTGTTTCTGATTGGGTGTCTGTTGCTAAGCAACAAGCTGTAACATTCTAACAGCGCATCCTTTCACACTGTACACTATGAAAAGCTCTCGTGTCTTTAAAATGTGTTTATATAAGAATCTAATTATTTACTTGGCATCATTTCTATATTTCGTGTGCTTGGGTGAAATTTGCGATATCTCCACACACAAGATTTATTTTCCTTTTTTTTTTGAGTTCGAGCTTTACAGATTCATCATCTTTGTTTTTTGGGTTTTTTTAATTGTTGAAAAGCAGACTACTATAGCAAATAAAGCTAAAGCTTAAATTTCACAGATAGTCGTTCGATCGGTGGTTTGAAGTCGAAAATATCGCTTCAAATCACGTCTTTCTGTAAAAGTGTTATGTTGTTGGAAACAAAAGAAAAGGAAAAAAACCAAATTGTGTATCTTCAAACTTTAGTAACTGTTGTAAATATTCTTAAAGCAAAATTTGGGCGAAATAAAAATTGCATTTACACAATTCTCCATCATCACATTCAACTCAAAGGACATTGCTTTGTTTAGTGATTCACTTTTTACGTAAATATAATTATAGTCACATAAAATAACATAAAATGTGTCCATTTAAAAGATAAATACATATGGAATTTGCTATTGTGTTATCATCCAAACATTCCCATTTTTAATTCCATCTCCATCTCTTGAAACCAAGCTTCGAACGCACTATACTCCTCCTCTCCCGGAATCTGCTGCTCGCACGCGGCTTTGTATCGAGGAAGAAAGTGATTCTGGCATCAGGTTGTCCGCTTTGATTATTTTTAGCTCTGCAACATTCACGTTCATGTGCAGGATAAGTGTCAGGAAGCACATCGGCTCAGCGTCTCGGTGAGATTACATAACATTACATAACAGCGGAGCAGGCTTTGAGGCGAGCGTGTGATGAGCTCAGTATGCAGTGTGAACGATGGGGACAAAATACACCACTTTCTGCTTGTGACCTAAGCCAGTTTTACTGATTTATTTATTAGAAACCAACACTTTAATCCCACTTCCTCTTTCTAAATGATAGTAGTATGAAAGGAGGTTGCTAAGATGATATGGTTGTGTCTGTCAAGAATAAAGGGATGGATGGATGGATGGATAGATAAATAAATAGATAGATTCTTTGTCATTGCACAGAGTCTGTCCTTATGGTGTAAAAAGAGAATAACAAAAAAAGGATAAAAAATAAATAAAAAGGTGTAAAAATATTGATCTACCTGATCAGATTGGACTGTTCAGTCGAGAGATATATATACTTTATATATATATATATAGCAGCTAGTTATTAGACTTAAAAATATTTCACATATGATAATATTTATCATATGTGAAGTGGATAACACTGATTATCTCCTCATCATGTCCCCTGTTAGTGGGTGGGATATATTAGGCAGCAAGTGAACATTTTGTCCTCAAAGTTGATGTGTTCGAAGGAGGAAAAATGGGCAAGCGTAAGAATTTGAGCGAGTTTGACAAGGGCCAAATTGTGATGGCTAGACCACTGGATCAGAGCATCTCCAAAACTGCAGCTCTTGTGGGGTGTTCCCGGTCTGCAGTGGTCAGTATCTATCAAAAGTGCTCCAAGGAAGGAACACTGGTGAACCACTGACAGGGTCATGGGCGGCCAAGACTCATTGATGCATATGGGGAGCGAAGGCTGGCCCGTGTGATCCGATCCGACAGACGAGCTACTGTTACTCAGATTGCTGAAGAAGTTAATGCTGGTTCTGATAGAAAGGTGGCAGAATACACAGTGCATCACAGTTTGTTGTGTTTTGGCAGAAAACGGCAGACCAACACAATATTAGGCTCATAATGTTATGCCTGATCGGTGTATGTATGTAAAGTTAAAAATAAAATTTGAAATAAGCAGATTAATATATGTGAGAAATGAGCACCTGGGATATTGCACTTAGGAACAGCGTGATCTGACAGGATTATACCTTGTTTTAAAGAAAACGTGTATGTCAATAACTATACATAAAATACAATTCAACATTAGCAATTTAAAACAGAATAAAGAATTTCTTTAGAGTAAACGAGCATATGAATGTCATGTCGTCGTAAGCGAAGCTCTTATATAACCATGAATCTGTTTCCTCGGCTAGAAATTCATGTTTCACGGACTGCCAGGGATAAATGTGGAAATGCCTCCGGTTCTGTACCCGGCGCCTCTCCCTCAATACGATGCCGTAACCAAAACCGAACCCGCACAGGACATGCCAGCTGCGAGGAAAACACCGACGGTATGTAGGTGGTTTAATCTAAAGCGTACAGAAAGCAAGTGCTGTCATTATTACATGGCTTCTTCTTCCTCCTACACTGCAGTCCCAACAGAATAAAAAGCGAAAGTCTCGCGGGAAAGGGAAGAAAGCTAAAGAAGAGAGGAAGACGGATGACGGAGCAAAGGACGGTGAGGACGAGGAGCCGGGATCGAGGTCTGTCAGGAACGGAGCGAGCGGAGAACCGGGACGAGGAGAGTTACAGACTGTCTGGTCTCAAAAGCCTACTGAAGTTAGTCTGCCTCTCCAGCCAGGAGCAAACCCTCAATTCTACCCCTCCTGGAAGAAAGGGAGCTCTGACTCCGAGTTCTCCGATCCTGAAGGGGGAATGGCCTCCAAACTCAGGTTTGTTCCAGTCAAACTAGATGAAAAAAAAAAGTCTGAATGTAGGTCGTGTAGTACAGTGAGGATTGTTTACAGTGCTGCACAAACCGCATGACTAAATCATCCAACAGTCAGACTACTGCCTGAGAAATAGAGCTAACGGCATGTAGCATTTTTACATAGATAATCCTGTAACATCACATGCGAGTTGTGTATTAAGAAGAAGAATTTAAAAAATCCCAGATAAAGAACTGAATCTTTAACGCTGCCAGGAATCACGGTAAGGTGAGAAAAGTGGCAGAATCTCTCTTCCCTGTCAATCACAGAGAAACTAGCCAATCAGTGGTGTCTGTGAGCTCATATATGTGGAAGAGGGTGGATAGCGCTTTCCTCTGAGTGCGTTACTCTGACGTGACGTAGAATGAAGAGCAGTTGGAAACTATGACTTGGAAATGGTTGTCTTGGAAACATGTGTTGGACTTTAAGCTCTCTGTTTGGTAGCTGTGCATGATATCCACTATCCCCTATGCCCTTCCCCCGCCCCACCCCCTTTCCGCTACCTTCTACTCCCTATCTCCATTTTCCTATCCCTATCTGCTATCCCCTGTCCATTATCCCCTATACTCTGTACACTACCTTCTACCCCATCTCCTATTCCCTGTCCACTACCCCCACCCCCTCTCACTTATTTCCTGTTCCCTATCCACTATCTCCTGTCCCCTATCTCCTATACCCTGTCTACTATTCCCTATCCTATATCCAGCTAGTGGGTGTGAATTGGCAGGTGCCCAAAATGGGAGGAAAAGTATTTTTATACCATTTACAATTTTTGCCATGCAGTAGATCTGGCTTTACTTGATTTCAGTCTCCTGTTCACATCTTTCTGATCCAGAATCTGTAGTCTCTAGAAAATAGACTTGTCAAATTTCCTCCCAGACAGGGAAATCACCAGCTGATCATTTAAAATTTTTAAAGAAACAGTGTTGTTGATGTAGTTGTATGATAGTAAAGATAAAAACTATCACTCTTTCTCATGTAGGTTGTACCTGGCTCGAGTGCGTCAGAGCGCTCTGAACTGCTTCCTGGCCGTAGTGAAGTGTGTGGAAAAGAGGGTTTTGTATGGCTACTGGTCCTCCTTCATCCCCGACGCTCCAGGCATCGGAAGTCCTCCTTCTCTTACCCTGATCACTATTGCTCTCAAAGACCCATCTCCCAAGGTAGCGTATCATGCCAATCGATCTGGATTAAGCGATAATGTGCCAGATATAACGATACCTATGGCTCCCGCAGGTGCGAGCAGTGTCTCTGCAGGTGCTCTCCGCGCTTCTGGAAGGTTCTCGTCAGTTTCTCTCAGCGGCCGAGGATATCAGCACACTCCGGCAAGCCTTCACGCCGTTCTCTGCAACGCTGGCTGCCAGCTTGAGGGAGCTGCACCGCTGCCTTCTGCTCGCTCTGCTAGCCGAGTCGTCTTCTCAGACCCTCACTCAGGTCATAAAGGTATTATCGAGAGTGTGAGATCTGGATACAACACGTATCCACAAATGTATCTATTTTTGATATAAGCATTATATAATGGTGTGTGTGTTTCAGTGCCTTGCCCACTTGGTGTCCAACGTGCCCTATAGGCGCTTAAGGCCGGGTTTGCTCAGCCCCCTGTGGAAACAGATTCGCCCGTACATCCGGCATAGGGGTGAGTCAGCCGCGTTCACCCACTCGCACCATGTGTAGAGCGCAGTACAAGCATCATCCAGTCAAAACCACAGAAACAGAAGGTCACATAATGAATCATCTGACGTGTTTAAAGACACATTTCAGCAATGTTTATGTTTATATGTAATTATCATACGCTCTGGACTCTTCTACATGAAGCTTACATTAAGTTGCAGCAAAGGTACTTTAAAGAGTTACATTAAAAAAAAGGAGAGAAAGTGTCCAAGGGATCGTGGGAAGTTGACAAGAGGGATAGCTTAAGTCAATTAAAGTGCTGATACAATTCGGTGTATTCAGGTACGACCTGTAAAGTGGCCACTGAAGCATTTTAGACATTGCATCTGGCGGAGGAACGATGACGGAATGATGGTGGCAGTAGTTTACAAGTCTCTTGTCATCACTCTGCAGATGTGAATGTACGTGTTTCCAGCCTCACTCTGCTGGGTGCGATGATCTCCTCTCAGGCCCCGCTGCCGGAAGTGCAGCTCCTCCTGAAACAACCGTCTTCTGGAAGCAGAGACAGAGACGCTAACACTTGTGGAGACATCAAGGGGGCAGAGGAGGCTCCGTGCTGGCTGCTGCAGGTGTGTGTAGCTCTGGTTACTCAGCCCAGAGAGGATTCCTGCTCCGACAGCGACACATCAGCCGCCACCTCTGGCTTACTGGAGCCGTCTCCCGTCCGGCTCGAGGCGCTTCAGGTGAGGAACGAACAGGGATGACGGGATGGAAGAGAGGATTGAGTGGATGGTGATGGTTTGTTTGTCATCCTCAGGTCCTGGCACATCTGGTGAAGGGTTATTTCTGTCTGGCTCAGGCGTCTCTGCTGGAGTTGGGGCAGCTCAGTGCACGCTGTCTCAAAGAACAGGACCCGTCTGTGCAGCTACATGGAGCGAAGGTGAGTCTCTCTCTCTCTCGCTCTCTCTCTCTCGCTCTCTCTCTCTCTCTCTCATCTCTCTCTCTCTCTCTCTCTCTCTCTCTCTCTCTCTCTCTCTCTCTCTCTCTTTCTCTACTCCTTCTATCTCTTTCTCACTGTCTCAACCACCGATTGTGGACAACATCGATGCAAACTGACTCCCACGCTCATATAAGTAACCAGAACTCTACACGACCTAATAGCAACTCTTCTGTTGTTTTGTCACTTATAACCTTATGTTTGTTTTTTCCCACATTATTTTTTCTGCCTTTGTTTCTTGGTAGTGTGTGATATGATCACATTATCAGTATAACTACAAAACAACCACAATTCGCAGATTTGAGCATCCAGCTAAAATTAGATGCTTAAAAATTTTACCTTTAACATTTTTAAGATGTGCTATTACACTGCATTATCTCATACAAAAATTCTTCAGTGAATATCATTCAACTTTAGCAGTAAGGGTTTTATCCGGAACCAATCCCAGGAACGTTCAGGACCCTGAATTGGACTGAATGTGTAAAGATAATGACTTGGGTCCAATGTCAATCATTGGCACAGTCAATGACCCAATCATCTGTCTGTTTAAGAGCAACTTTTTTAATCTTCTGTGTGTTCTTGTAGCTGTTAGAGGAACTGGGCACCGGAATCATCCAGCAGTACCGAGCCGATCCCAGCACTTCTGAGCGCGTCAGCCCTGTGCCAGTGAGCCAGGTAAGTTAGCACAGGACCTGGCATTGAAATCAATTAATAAAAACCTCATAATGTTTGTAATAATAATTCTCATGGATGTTTGTGGTTTGTTTGTGGTACAGGTTGTGCAGTTCTGGTCAGAGGTTCTGACCGGGCCGTTGATCGGAGCCTTACAGAACGAGCAACACCTGACGCTGCAGACGAGCGCATGTGATGCGCTGTCCTCCATCTTACCACAAGCCTTCAGCCAGCTTCCGGTCAGGATGTGTCTCTCTCCTCCTCTTTCTTTTTTGAAATTTAATTTTCTGCTGTTTGTTAATATTTAGATCATATCTTTGTACTCAAAATCCCATCTTAGTCCGTTTTTAAAAAGTTTTTTGGTTGTATTTTGGCTTTTAGAAGTATTTTCTAATGCAGCTTTCATCAGCCTCAAGAATTCATTCAATAAATTGTAAATTCCATTCTCCTGGTCATGTAATGCAGCGTTTTATGTCATACCCCACGTGGTGAACATGTATAGTTAGTATAGTAGTATGGAGAAAAAAAGCATTCAAATGAGGATGAGCTCAGAGGCAGAGTAACAGCATGTAATTCTGATTTCAGAACATTTTCTCACGTTTCTGCATCTGTTATATGTCCGAAGGACAAGACTCAGGTTCTGTGCATCACAGTTTTGCTTGGGCTGACCTACAGCGAGAACTCCTTGGTGAAAGCAGCAGCCGTGAGGGCTCTAGGTGTCTATATTCTCTTCCCCTGTCTCCGAGAGGTATGAAATGCACCAAGTGACAGAAACCTTCCTGCTGTTCGCTCCAGTCAGCACTGAATACAGAGAAACACTCTTCACTGTGAGTACAGATCCGTATCTTTTCTTCTTCTCAGGACGTGATGTTTGTTGCAGACACGGCTAATGCCATCCTCACCGTTCTGGACGATCGCTCACCCAATGTCCGTGCCAAGGCTGCCTGGTCGCTAGGCAACCTCACCGACACACTCATCGTCAACATGTAGGAGATTAATACATTTGCATACTTGTACGTTTGGTTTAATCAACTGGTTTTAACTAGTGTAAAATCTGGTTTAGGGAGACTGTTGGACTGGATTTTCAAGAGGAGCTCTCTGACATGCTGCTTCTGAAGATGCTTAGATCTGCCACCCAGGCTTCCAGTGACAAGGACAGGGTAATCTCTAGAGCTTTATTACTGCCATCAGGGTTTGTCTGAGGAATCAAAAAAAGCATCCTGAATAACAAGGAACATTGAAACAAGTCGGGGACAACATTCTGGAAAATGAGCAGTCAGGGTTTAGTCACAGCTGCGACCCAGAGCTTGGACACGATTGAAGATTCTTTTATTGTCACTATACTGAGTACAGTGAAATTAGAGCAGTCTTTCCAGTGCAATTCTCATATGATGTATATAAAATAATGAAATAAAAATAACTGCAGTCAGGGCAATAGTGATAAATAAGTTGATTATTGTAAAGATGTATATGGTATAAATAAGTATGTACTATTTATATAGATATAAATAAGTTATTGCACAACAGTTCAATATAGGGAACAGAACATAGGGATTGCATATAATACACACCACAAAGCTGGACATTATGGAGGTGTATCCTTTAGAAGAAAGCCGTTATTCTATGTTGGAAAATTAGCTCTCTGCCCTGAAGAGACCGAACCAAACCAAATGTTTTGGCTTTTAACAATAGAAACCCAACACAAACATCACCCTAAGATCACCAGTGAAGCTCGGTGGTGGTAGCATCATGTTGCTGAAATGCATTTCATTAGCAAGGTGCCGGGGAAATGGTCAGGCTTAAGACCAGTTCAGTTCCAGGTTTAACACTGTAACGTGGAAAAGTTCAAGGATGTATGTCCTGTATTCGGAACTCTCACACTGACCACTACCAGAGAACTCTGATCAACTGAAATTGGGGAACTACATAATACATGATTGATAATTGATAAAGATTGATTGATAAAGTACATCAAACACTATCTCTCAGGTTGCTTGCTAGTGTGAACGTCAGGTTTAACGTAAAGTTTTATTCTTTTTCTCATTTCTTGATGATTCTTGTTCATCGTAATTGCACATAAACTCCAGATGTTTTAGCTAATGAAATCATTTGAGGAAGTGTTAATGATCAGGATTGAGTGTTTTTTGTTGTTGTAATGGTGTTCTGGATATTTTGCAGATAAAGAGTAATGCAGTGCGATCTCTGGGGAACCTCCTGCACTTTCTGCAGCCAGTGCATCTGAGTAAGCCAGCGTTTGCTCAGCCTCTTGATCAGGCCATGAGGGCTCTTATAGACACAGCCATAGGAGACGCTACCATGAAGGTGCGCTGGAATGCCTGCTACGCTCTGGGCAACGCTTTCCAAAACCCTGCCTTGCCTCTGGGTGAGTGAAGAGACTTGTTCAGAAATTCTACAAAGTGTGACTGTTCAGTAATACGTAAAAGGAGATAAAACAATGTTGTGGAAAAGCGGGTATTCCTGGGGAATGGGACGTTTTGGGGAAAAATAACTGATGAATCATTGACTTGTTTTTAGGAAGGTTCCACATTTTTTAAATCTTTAAGTGATTATTATGGTTAAGGCTAGTCTGAATCTGCCAAAAAGAAATGCGTATGTGTGGATATAAAAACGCTACACAATGAAATCACACCAAACTATATGAAAGAAGGTGTTCGGGACAGAAACACGAGAGCTCATCACTTCGAGATCTCCAGAGCCACAGTGAAACAAGGTGGGGGCAGCATCACGCTTTTAATGTGGTTTCTCTTCAGCTGGGACCGGGGCAGTAGTCCAGATATTTGGTACTATTTTATAAAACCTGCAGGAATTTGTTAGACAGCTGAAGATTTCACTTTCCAGCATGATAACGACCTAAAACACAAATCCAGGTGGGTTTGAGAAGAAGATGATTTCAAACGTCCTGATTTACGTCCTTTTGAAATCCTGTGGAATGACATGAAGAGGGCTGTGTACTGAGATCTGGAAGATCTGGAGAAGTTTTAGTGGAATAAAATTTGGCAAAGCAAGATGTGTTTAAGATGGTTGACATGATTAGGAGGTGCTTTAAGACAGTATAAGTTAAGGGGTGTGAGCACATGTGCTAGCTGGTTATTGTTAATATAAAATGTTTCTTTTAGATCGTTTTCGTCTTCAGGATCCGTCCTTGCGAAACGCTCAGCAGGAAAGGATGACTTCAGCGTTGCCTTTTCATACTTGTTGCTAACATCTACCAGCGGGTTGAGCAAAATGTGGAGTCGCTGGCAGAATTATTCACACCCTTCATGCAAATGAGCCCAAATGAATGTCACATGCAGTGGATATGTTTTTTTCTGCCTGATTTATTCCCTGGAGAATGACATCACTGCTCGTGTTGTGATGTCTTACAAGATTGTAGAGATCTTTTATGAGCTTCTTTATGGATCTCTGGTGTTAAATTCAGACC
>JAUCMX010000014.1:18341249-18461249 GCA_033459395.1 Hemibagrus guttatus | reverse complement strand
CGAGCTGAAGGACAGATCAGGCAAGCGTGAGGTTCAGAGGGAGCAGCAGGGGGGCAGAGTCCATTATGTCTGTAACGAGGGGGAAGGAGGGAGGGAAGGATGAAGGGAACGCTGAATCAGGCATGTCCCTGGGCAATCAACCCCATCCTCCTATCCCCGTGGGTGGGTGAGTGAGTCGGCAGACATCGTTCCACATTTAAGAAATGACTAAAGGAATCAAGATGTGTGCTGATACTGCGTAAGCAGTGGCCTTTGCACATCTAGCGCCATTGTTGTCTCTTTTTAAAATGCCTCCAATGCTCTAATGCGCTAGTTTGACTAGTTGAAATCCACAGCTCTATCAGCTCTATGTGAATGTATAGAAATACCAACAACAGTAAGGACGCTTACATGACATAGCTATTTGTTGAAGTACGTTACTCACGAAACAGTCAATTAACCTGAGTTACTGTTTAGCCAAATGGTTATGGCTTGTAGTAAGAACCTAAGAACCTTCTCACAGGGGAGAAATCGAGGGCAAATGAAGAATGAAGAAGAATGAAGATGAAGAGAGGAAGGCCTTGAAATCAGTATCGGAAATGAACGCCCTTTAAACTGCGGCAGAATAAATAAATGGAAGTCTCATAAATGACGTGACTATGTACAGCACATCTGCCTCAACAGGCTGACAACAAGCTGCATGCTCTCTCATTCAGGATCTTTTCTATCACTGTTATAAAGTACAAAATAATGGCTAATATTTTCATCCCTGGATGTCTGTAAGACATTATAAGGCACTCAGAGTACATTTGAAATAAATTTCTATTTAAAATTAAGCTGAGAGGCTAAAAAAAATCTTCAGCAGCAATGTATAAGACTGTAAAAACCCTATCTATCTATCTATCTATCTATCTATCTATCTATCTATCTATCTATCTGTCTGTCTGTCTGTCTGTCTGTCTGTCTGTCTGTCTGTCTGTCTGTCTGTCAATCTGCCTGTCTGCATATCTATCTATCTGTCTGTCTGTCTATCTGTCTGTCTGTCTGTCTGTCAATCTGCCTGTCTGCATATCTATCTATCTGTCTGTCTATATATCTATCTATCTATCTATCTATCTATCTATCTATCTATCTATCTATCTATCTATCTATCTCTCTCTCTCTCTGTCTGTCTGTCTGTCTATCTGTCTGTCTGTCTGTCAATCTGTCTGTCTGCATATCTATCTATCTATCTGTCTGTCTATCTATCTATCTGTCTGTCTATCTATCTATCTATCTATCTATCTATCTATCTATCTATCTATCTATCTATCTATCTATCTATATATCTGTCTATCTGTCTATCTATCTATCTATCTATCTCTCTGTCTGTCTGTCTGTCTGTCTATCTGTCTGTCTGTCAATCTGTCTGTCTGCATATCTATCTATCTGTCTGTCTATCTATCTGTCTGTCTGTCTGTCAATCTGTCTGTCTGCATATCTGTCTGTCTGTCTATCTATCTGTCTGTTTGTCTATCTATCTGTCTGTCTGTCTGTCAATCTGTCTGTCTGCATATCTATCTGTCTGTCTGTCTGTCTGTCTATCTATCTGTCTGTTTGTCTGTCTATCTATCTATCTATCTATCTATCTATCTATCTATCTATCTATCTATCTATCTATCTATCTATCTATGCGTTCAGCATTGTAACTAACAATCCTGTGGAGATATCAGCAGCATTTCACGGCTAAACAATCAACCTGAAATGTACACGAGCCATACGCTAGCTAGCCAAGAACGAAGTTAGCTAGTTCTTTTGATGTTTTACAGTCTTAAGATTTTGTAATAAATCAAGATATCGCTTCTATGTAGCTAGAAACATATACAAATGAACCTACCTAGCTAGCGATCTCAGGAAACAAATGAGCAACAGAAACGCTAATTTCTAGTTATTTAGTTTGGCTAGTAACTCATTTAGCTAATGTAACCTTTCATTATATACTGTTGATAATGGAGGTGGTGTTTACGTTAGCATAGCTCACTCAGCTAGCTAGCTTAACTAATAGTCATTCAGGAAGGAGTTCCTCATGAGGTCATTTTCTCGATTGCTACTTTGACTTTTTCTCTGATTTATTGCTCTTTTATTTCCATCATTGCACACTGACACATATCATTTCTCTCTTTTCTTTATGGTTGTTTCTTTATAGCGCCTTCTACAACCCAGAGGAGGAATCTCTAAATTCTGTCTCACAGTGTAAGTCAATCTCTTTCTGGTCTTTAGTATATCATAAAAACAGTGTTACTCGGTGTCAATGCACTTCACTGGAACAATAAATACTCTATACATTTCCACGCTATGGATATTTTCATGTCTGATGTTTAGACTGACTCATGTGTGTCTATTCTACTGTAAAGAATTTCTGTCATTTCTACTTTATACACTTCTTTATTTGAATCACCATGATACTTTAAGATGTTTTGTAGCTCAGTACTATAAATTATTCTACTCTGGATACTCTGGATACTCAATACACAGGACAAAAAATACACAAGACAAATTCAGTACAATAATTAATCTGGACAATCAGTACACAGGACAACAAATACTCTGGACAATCACTGTAGAGAGCAACAAATACTCAGGACAATTAAAAGTTCAGGACAGTAATTATAAAGGGCACAGGAGAATAGATACTCAGTACAATAAATACTCCAGATGTTAAATATAGGTTAAAAGACAAAACAATAAAAACAAAGGACAATAAATAGTAAAGACAATAAATGCACAGGATCGCAGACACTCTGGAAAATAAATATTAAAGACATCAAATAGACAGAACAAAAAATACTCAGGACAATAAATACCAAGTACAGTAAATATTCGGAACAATAAATACTAAGTACAGTAAATACTCGAGAGAATAAGTACTAAGTACAGTAAATACACAGGACAATAAATACTAAGTATAGTAAATACTCGGGACAATAAATACTTAGTACAGTAAATACTCGGGACAATAAATACTTAGTACAGTAAACACTCGGGACAATAAATACTAAGTATAGTAAATACTCGGGACAATAAATACTTAGTACAGTAAACACTCGGGACAATAAATACTAATTATAATAAACACTCGGGACAATAAATACTAATTATAATAAACACTCGGGACAATAAATACTAATTATAGTAAACACTCGGGACAATAAATACTAAGTACAGTAAATACTCGGGACAATAAATACTAAGTAAAGTAAACACTCTGGACAATAAACACTTGGGACAATAAATACTAAGTACAGTAAATACTCAAGACAATAAATACTCCAGATATTAAATACTCCAGATATAACATACTCTACACATTAAATACTCCAGATATTAACGTGTTAATTAATTATAATAATTAATTACTCCACACATTAAATAAATAAAACAAGTAAACAGAAGACAATAAATACTCCAGATATAAAATACTTCAGAGATTAAATAGCATAGCATTAAATATGTACAAGATAGCAGACACTCTGGAAAATAAATATTCAAGACATCAAATAGACAGAAAATCTCAGGACAATAATTACTGATACACAGGAAAATAAATACTGAGGACAGACATTGCTAGCTGGACAGGACAACAGAACAGTACTGAAGAGAAGAAACCATAATCTGTTTAGTTTATTATGCATTTGGGTAGAAAATCAGATGAAAACGGTGGATCAGTAGTAAAAAAAAAAACAGATGTAAGAAACACACGCACACATACTGTTGAGAACTATCTCAGATTATCATGTGGCAAAGAATTAAAAATCGTTAAAAGTTTTTCAACAGACTTTTGTTCAAATACCAAAGATAAAATGCTTAAGACTGGCGTGAGGCCTTAGGGGACTGGAACAGCCAGGTTTATGTGTGTAATGTAGCGATGAAGATAAAGTATTGATTACAATAATGGATAAAATAGCCTGTGTGTCGAGTGAGAGAGAAGTGAGCAGCGTTTTTGTGATTAAGTTAAATATTTCTGGCCAATTATGTCTCAACCATCATGAATGAATGACCAATATAGCACAATCCTGCCAGCTTATACATTAAGTGAACTAAAGTTAACTCGATATCTAACTTTTGCTCAGTATCTCTATTGTCCTTAGACAGGAAGATTTGTTTAGGGAACACAAGCATAGGATTTTGCCACTATGCCATCTTATTTACCTCATCTACCTCAAGGAAAAAAGAGCCTTAACAAATCATTCATCCAGCACCGTTACGCTCTGCTGGTCCTTTCGCAATGAGGTTAGTTTCACATCCTGGAAAAAAATATGTAATTTTGTTAAGTTTCTTATTAACTACTGTTAATCATTGAGCATCAACCTCTCGCTGCTAGAATATGTGAGAAAGGTAGAAGAGCGCACTGATCTCCTCTATCGCAATGATGTCGGTGTCAGAATGTGACGATAATAAAAGAGATAGAATAACAAGTCTGTATGAATTTCATCAGAAAAACTTCATCTCTGTTTCTGCTTCGTTAAAGCAAACGGAGATTTGGGTTCATGCTCTATGAGAGCTCTGTGGTCTAATAATTACTATACAGCTTGTGTTAATAGCGGATCACTAACTTATTAGTAAATAGAAAGTACTTTGAAATGAATTAGCCTAAATATTGGAGGGTTTTTTTTTTGTATCACATTGGATTTAAGCTCTGAGATCTAAAGCAATGTATGACTAATTCTTATCCAAGACTATTCTTAATTCTTGTAGTCCGAGCTAAATACAATTAAAACAGAAGAGACTGCACCTGCATTTTGTAAATTTATTTTTATTCACAAAAGCTTACATTATAGTTTTGACATTATTTCATTAAATATATAAAATCTGCATTATCGTTGTTGTTTATTTAACCGTAACCATTTGGCTATCAGTAATAATTTTACAGTTTCCTTATTATTATTTTTTTAAACTAGGAGTACTATAGGATCATGTTAGTTTGTCTATACGAGTATGCTATGTCTTGAAAGAAATGTTTATTTAATTAAATCAGTGAACCCATTTTAAATATCTCAGTAGGCAGAATTTTACTCTTCTTCTTCTTATTATTATTATTTTACTATTACATTTCAGAGCTGCAGTGCAGGTAAATAAATAAAGTTAATATTTGTTTTATTTCATTTTTTCCATCCAGATCAGGGGTTTCTCAGACATTCTGCAGACAGGAACTGCTTTAAATGTAAAAGAAACAAATCCAGTGACTCCCTCAGTACAGTTTCATATAAAAAAATCAATAAAAATGTGAATGAGTTTTTTAATTTTCTAAATAAAGCAGAAAGATTGCTATAATTGCACACACACACACACACACACACACACACACACACACACACACACACACACAATAAAAAAAACACATACAAATGACCCCACAACAAAATTCCTGTTCCAGTTGCCCTTCCTAAGGTGTTCAGTGGGGTTGAGTCAGAGTCAGGGCTCTGTGCAGGACACGTTTACGCCTCTTAGTTCCAGTGAAGGGAAATTGTAATGCCACAACGTATTAAAACATTCAAGGAAATTGTGTCTGAAGCAACAATTTGTACAGGAACCACATCAAGTGTGATGGTCAGGTGTCCACAAACTTTTGGTCGTATAGTGTAAGTAGTTCTGCTATGCGTTAGAAGCAATAAGTATTGAATTTGCGCCTTTTTGCTTTAGCCCCGCCCACAACACACGGTGCCCCGCCCCCTCGGCAGGTGCGTTATCACACCACAGTGCGGTTTCGTAGTCGACTACAGTCCAGAGCAGAAGTGTTACTGTAGTTTTACTCACTCAGCTCAGCCTCATTCCCCCGAGCTGCGAGGATCTCGTCGCCACCGGCTTCATGTTTGCTGACATGGTGTCGCAGTTGACGTCTCTTCAGCAGGAGTTACTGAGCGCCTTGTTGGACTCGGGACTGACCAAGGACGAGCTCGTCCAGGCGCTGCACGATCTAGAGCCGCGTCCGCCAAACTTCGCGATCAAAACCGAGAAGCCTTTATCCCCAGCCAGCGCTAACGGTGCCAGCGATACGGACTCCAAGCCGGTATATATGACCCTGCAAGCCAGAGGGAGTAAAATGTCCGGGGATGAAGGTTCGGAGTCCGGGGAGGAGTTCGACACGCCGCCCATCCTGAGAGAACTGCAGGCGCTTAACACCGAGGAGGCTAACGAACAGCGCGCCATGGTGGAGCGCATGCTGGCGTGAGCGCGCATTCACTTCATCACACACACACACACACACACACACACCCTGATCACTTCAGATTTATGACATAAACCTACACACACACCAAATACACCACAAACACCAAATAATGACTTACCACTTACCTACCTACTTGGACAACACTTACCTACGAGACACACACCTAGGCGTTAAATAAAGTCTTGTTATATGCGTAAATGTTTATTCACCATAGACGTATACGCCTTTAATGCTACATAAATACTCTTCTGTTAGATAAAACTGTTATACAATATAATTAAACTCCCGAGCATGGCAGCATTCACAGCCTAAATATGTAGCTAAGATCTAAAAGAAAGTTGAATGAATCACTAATACACTACTATATCTTTTATATGTTTATATTTTAGAACCTAAAAACCTTTCAGCGTTAAGACTGGGTGTAGTTTATTAATTCATGCTCAGTAGCTTGTAGTTATTGTATAATAATTATGCAGTTATTAGTTGTTAATTACATAGCAGTGTGGGTTGTGTAATACACAGTGAATAAACATTTTACAAGCATCAAATAACAAATAACACAATCTTTATTCTCTCTTCTATGTGTTCCTTTCGATAAAGTATACTTAAAAAACAACTCTTTGAACACACAAGAAGAGCTCAATTCTGAAGAATTTCTACGTGTTGTTGAATCAAAAAATGTTTTAAAAAAATAAAATAAAAATTTGTACATAATTTGTAAATCTACAGCTATACCGTTGTAACTAAGCCGCCTATCGTATTTTACAGTTTCTAGCTTGCTAGATACAGACATAAAGATATAACAACCGTCGTTACTTCAGAATAGTGGACATAGGCTACTAGTAGGCCTATCGCGCTTGACATAATAAACATAAACCATGTCATAAACATAAACCATAAAGTGTAGTATCATGGTCCAGACTTTGATAGCGTGTACGAGTCATAAAGTAAAATCGTAGTAACACAGTAAAGCAATGGAGTTTTTTTTTTCTTAAAAAACTATAATGCTGAGTTGTTGTTTTTTTTTTATTTTATCTTACTCTAAGATACTTCATAATAATATTGAATTTAACTCATTAACTCTTGTAGTGTTAATTTAACACCACTTATATCTTTAAATCGGGACATACGGTATATTGTTTTTACTTTAAAAATATGAATTCATTAGTTTATTTAACTCTTAAGACATTGGTGTGTATCTGCACTGTGTTTTTTACTGTCGACCTACACAATTATTTTAACAATTTTACAGCTTAATCTTTAGAAATTTATTTTAGGGAAAAAAGTGTACACTGGAAAAACATTCTAATAATACATTAGTTTATTATTATTAATAATAACATTTTAATTGAGAAATATCTAATACTATACATTTTTCTAATACCGAAATTTAATATTATTCTATAAATTCTAGTAAACATTATTTCAGAAAAATAAATTAGGCCAATATATTAAACACTAATTATTATTATTATTAGTATTAATTAATTAATTAATTAATTAATTAATTAATTAATTAATTAATTAAAATTAATTAATATTTATTAATATTTATTTATTTTTACAATTAAATATTTTAGAATTCTAACAATTAGGTACACAATTTTAAAATCACATCAGCTGCTACAAGTCATTTTTTTTAATATAATAAAAATTCTATCAGGATATCAATGATTCACATTTGTGATGCCGTATTGCTCGGCTCTCTTTGCTCAGGATATTTTTTAATCCCATTTCTTCCTGGAATTCTGAGCAATTCCTGTTCCTGTGGGTGGTTCTATTTCCCAAAATATAACCAGGTTAGTAATTGAAACCACAGCGACCCAAAATGAATAAATCATTTACTAAAGAAGAATAAATGAATAAGTTAATGCGTCCAGTACATTCTTCATCTTGTGAGGTTCATATCTGACCCCCCAGACCCTGATCCCGTCCACATGAAATTAAAGACCGTCTGCTCTCTTTTTTATTTTGGTTCTCACAGGATCCCAGACTCTATTCACACCTTCGCTGAAGTGACACCACGTGCAGTTGTTTATATTCATTTATTTCTATAAATCATAAACAGAAGGATACACAGTCTCCTGATTGGAGAGAAAGGACGTCTAGTTATTCATTGTCTAAAGCTATAGACATTAATCCACACACTTCTGAGGGCCTTTTTCCTAAAACAAATAATGTCTGAGGACTAAAGTGAAGTGTCTATACTGATCCGCTGGAATTCAGATTCCATTATTATTATTATTATTATTATTATTATTATTATTATTATTATTATTATTATTATTATTATCACAATACCACACACACACACACATATACACACATTACCTACTGTAGTCTTAGCAGGTGTCTTTCAGTAACAGTGGAGTGTAACACTGTGAAAGATCCAGAAAATGTACTAAATAACCAGGAAACTAGAAGAATTTAATTTAATCATTGCAAAAATCTGTTTTTATTAGTACCTATTTTATTAAATATAATCAGCAAAAATTCCTTATTTGAGGAATATTTAATAAATATATGCAATAAAATAGGTAATAATAAAATATATACAGTATAGATACACAGTATAAATTAAATAATTAAACAATTAATTAATTAATGGATAATGGATTAATTAAATTATGAATAATATAACATGCATTAATTACAACAAGGGGGCACGATGGCTTGGTGATTAGCATGTTTGCCTCACACCTCCAGGGTTGGGGGTTCGATTCCCGCCTCCGCCGTGTGTGTGGAGTTTGCATGTTCTCCCCGTGCCTCGGGGTTTCCTCCAGGTGCTCCGGTTTCCTCCCCCGGTCCAAAGACATGCATTGTAGGTTGATTGGCATCTCTAAATTGTCTGTAGTGTGTGAATGAGTGTGTGTGTGTGCCCTGCGGTGGGTTGGCCCTCCGTCCAGGGTGTATCCTGCCTTGATGCCCAATGACGCCTGAGATAGGCACAGGCTCCCCGTGACCCGAGAATAGTTCGGATAAGCGGTAGACAATGAATGAATAATTACAACAATAATAATAATGAAAATAATAATAAATATTATGGTGGCCTGGTAATTTATATTTTCTAATTTATTTATTATAATGATATATCTAATTTATTTATTTATTTATTTTTAATTTTCTGTAATAATAAGTCATGTATATTAATAAATATTATTTATTCTAACAGAATAATTAACCGTGTGAAGTATGCGATCTGAAATTAACAGCCTGTAGGCTTATATATTGTTGTACACCTTATAACATTTTATCTCCTGTTATTGTAGTGTAAATCAACATTATTAGCAGTAACACAAATAAATAGTATAATATAATAACACTTTTAACTGGGTTGTAGTAATAGTAATGGAGCCACCAATGCCACAAATTTTGACAAAGAAAGAATAATAATAAACTGTTTACTGTATATTGTAATTTAATAAGAAAAAGAATAAGAATTATCAATGGGATATTCATCTTCTTCTTCTTCTTCTTAATGTTAATAATAATAGTTGTTGTAGTAGTATTTCTGTTGTCACTGATATGGGTTGCTCTGTGTTGGATTAGGGAGGATCCTTGGCGTGCTGCTCGCACTATTAAAAGCTACATGCAGCAGCACAACATTCCTCAGCGCGAGGTGGTGGACGTAACAGGATTGAATCAGTCTCACCTCTCGCAGCACCTAAACAAAGGAACACCAATGAAAACAACCAAACGAGCCTCGCTCTATGCCTGGTATGCCCAGAAACAGCGAGAGATTGACCGACGTAAGTCAGCCATTATTATCCGTCTTATGCTTTTGGAGCACATTCTGTACACTAAAGCCTTTTTTTGTTTTATTAATGATTCCCATATACCATGTAATATAACGTATAATAATGTAATGATACTTCCCGTTTGATCCAAAGCTCCTAGCAGTGTTATTGTCCTAGGTGCCAAAACTTATGACAGGTCTTGTTATTTCCACAGAGTTTGATCGTGTTCAAAGCTCCAGTGACTCAAGCAGTCAGGATCAGGTGCTGTATTTTTTCCCAGAATTCCACCACGGTGGGCAGAACACAGTCTCCACGTCAGGGACAGTCCCTGACGAAGGCGTCCCGGGTTCAAAAAGACTGAGACGGAACCGTTTTAAATGGGGACCGGCATCTCAGGAGATCTTGTACAAGGCCTACGAGAGGCAGAAGAACCCCAGCAAAGAGGAGAGAGAAGCGCTGGTGGAGGAATGCAACAGGTACGTGTTTATTAATTGATGAATTTATATAGAAATATACAGCAGATTCAGACACAGAGTCAAAGGAAGCTGTTCTGTCAAGGTGAGAGGGATGACTGTCTGATTGATGGGCTTCTGTGAGGTCACGTATGAAGAAGAGGTTTGTTAGCGCTTTCCTCTGAGGATGCTAGCCGTCCTGCTCTGCATTTATGAGCTGTCATGTGATAGGAAAGAACTAACTTTGTTGGGAGAAGGAAAGTAAATAAAAACGTAATGAGATTTGATATGCTTTTTTCCCCCCTTCCAGGGCCGAGTGTGTACAGAGGGGCGTGTCACCTTCTAAAGCTCACGGTCTCGGCTCGAACCTGGTTACGGAAGTTCGCGTCTATAACTGGTTTGCTAACCGGCGCAAAGAAGAGGCTTTTAGACAGAAGCTGGCGATGGACACGTATCCGGTTCACAGCTTGAACCCCTTACTGCCTCCCACACACAGCCAGCACCATCACAGCAGCCCAGATATGAGTAAGATTCACGCCCACTACACACCTACTATACTCTTCTGTCTTTATTTATTTATTTTATTTTTTTATTTACTTACTCACTTATTTGTTTATTCTATTTATTTGTTAATCTATTTATTCATTCATTCATTCATTCATTCATCTATTCATCTATCTATCTATCTATCTATCTATCTATCTATCTATCTATCTATCTATTTATTTATTTATTTAAAGAGGAGACAGTACACAGGACATTTTTTGTGAGGAGGAAGGAAACCCGAGAACTGGAGCATTTCTAAATTTACAACAGATAAATATTACATTTTGCTCAGTGTGATTTAATTAACACCATTTACCAAGGGTGCGAATAATTCTCAAGCTGTTACCTAATAGAGGTCAGAATTAGAAATGTGAAAGGGGAAGGCAAATAAGGCAAGGAGGACAATGAACACTGCATGTCTGTGTGTTTTCGTTCAAAATTCCTCTCTTTGTTAACACACAAAGCCACACCTTTAGACACCTTTAACAGCGGAACACATAAAAGTCTTGCCTCATGCTTGGGGTCAGACTTCGGTTAACTCGGGAATCAGGGCTTGGCAGATACGAGTCAACACACACTCACACATAAATCACTCACTTTAAAGAAACGGTTTTAAGAACTTTTCAACTTGTACACAAAGTGTTAATTATACCTGGTGCGTCTCTGCATCTGTGAAATATGGCGTATTTCGTTCGGTGTTTGCAGTTGGATTGTGTGTTACATCAGAAGTGTGTGAGTCACTGGACTGTGAGTTTACTTATACTGTGTATTCTGCAGCAGCCCATGATCTTAGGTTGTGTGTTTATGTGTGCAACTGATTAGAAAAAAATAGGAATATCAGGAGATAAAGAGAGAGAGTTTTGTAGAGAGAAACTGAAAGTAAGCTTAAGAAAAGGTTACAACTGACGTGTCGGTATACTAATTTAGAATGAACTGATTGTAAGGTATGTAACAAACAAGACGGCAGATACACGGAGAGTATCTGTGAAGCTAAATCACCGTTTTGTTTGCTTGCTGTGTATGGAATATATTATTGTTTTTTTCTCCGTCAATGCAGAACTCAGATACAGCCAACAGGGATCCAGTGACATCACTTCGACGACCAGCATCGGTCACCACGGCAACAGCCAGTCGGTATTACAGCAGGTGTCTCCACCTGGCCTGGACCCCTGTCACAGCCTGTTGTCCCCCGAAGCCAAGATGGTGAGTCAGGATGACGGGATTGCATAACATAAAGGATAACATAGAGCATGAGTGAGCCTCAGACTCTCCGTGCACTCGTGTGTGTTGTACAGCTGGCCACTAGAATCTCCTCAGAATTTTAGCAGTTACCTTCAGCACCTTCAGGTGTTACTCAAGTACGTTACCCAGACTCCCCTGACCTCCAGAGGATCCTTTTTTAAATGAACCTCTTTTCACTGTATCTCATTTATTTCAATCCATGTAGTTTTTATATTTTTAAAAACATTAATAATGATACCTGGAACAAGAAACTAGAACATGCTGTTCTTTAATAAGGAACTGTCATGGTGTCAATGATAAAAAAAAAAGCATAAATGCATTAATTGCCTGCCGCTTATCCGAACTATTCTCGGGTCACGGGGAGCCTGTGCCTATCTCAGGCGTCATTGGGCATCAAGGCAGGATACACCCTGGACGGAGTGCCAACCCATCGCGGGGTACACACACACACTCATTCACACACTACGGACAATTTAGAGATGCCAATCAACCTACCATGCATGTCTTTGGATTGGGGGAGGAAACCGGAGTACCCGGAGGAAACCCCCAAGGTACGGGGAGAACATGCAAACTCCACACACACGGCGGAGGCGGGAATCGAACCCCCAACCCTGGAGGTGTGAGGCAAACGTGCTAACCACTAAGCCACCGTGCCTCCCTAAATGCATTAATATTATAGGAAAATAATCAACAGTAACTCTGCCTTTTAACTATTCTGTCATTGATTATTTTCCTGAGAACAGCAACATGCTATTTAATTGATTTATTTTCATCACTAACATCAGTCAAGTTAGTTTTGGTCGCTAGCTATCTGGGTAATATCGCTTGTGACTGGATTAAATCTGTACAAACACTGTGACATCACTACTAACGTTAGACTCAGAAGAGTCTTATAAAAAAAAAAAAACTGGAGCGCCTTTTAACGAACAATTTCAATCTTCTGTCCCAAGCGAACGATGCATATCAGTGTATCAAACCTTCACTCCAATGCTCTGTACATCTGCCAATTTCTGTGCCGTTATTTAACCACGCCTACTTCTAACTCCTTACTATTTAAATCAAGACATTTGTGCTTTACAGGATGTATAATCTGGTACAGTGGTACAGTATTTTCACCTTTAGGTCAGTTGTTTAGGTCAGTTTATCCCAAAGAACTCTTTGTTGCCTCTATAGGACCTTTTGGTATAAAACGTTTTTAGAGAACCCTAGAGATCTATATAAAACCCCAATAAACCTTTTTTTTCCTAAGAGTTCAGTCAGCATATAATTTAATCTTTCGTATGATTACAGAAGCAGTAAAAGTTCTTTCAAAAACAACGCTGTGTGTCTTTGCTTCACATACTGCAGCAGGAACTGAACTCCAGAGAATAGCGTGAGTGGGCAGAGCTCATAGCGCCATAATATCATTACTCAACTTTATGGCTGTTGAATGAAGCCTCTAATAAACATGAGTCACAACATGAGTTTCCTCACCTCAGACTCACACTCTTCCTCAAATTTACGCTGAAGCCCAGTGTGTGAAGAAATACAGGGTGTTTATTTTGAAAGAAGTAAGAACTCAAGCATTATTCTCGACGTTTATGTATTTACATTGTGTGTGTGTGTGTCCAGATTTCAGCCTCGGGTGGAGTCTTACCCCCTGTGAGCACTCTGACTAACATCCACAGTCTGTCTCAGTCATCTCACCATCACCAGCAGGCTCAGAGTCTCATCATGACCCTCGCTGCTCAGAGTCAGTGCACCATTTCACCCACATTTACTCACTGCCGAACTCTTGATATGTTAATAAATCAAATCAAAATTTATTTGTCACATACATAACCATTTGCAGTATGATGTAGTGAAATGCTTGTACAACTGTCTTCCCATCAGAAAGTAAAACAGGAGTTAAACAGAGTTAAATAATAATAATAAATAGTTACAGTACATTTTTTATTTTTTTATGCAATTTTAAACATTTTTTTATTTAAAAAGCTATTTCTTTTTTTTTTTTATTTAATATTTGTATTTTTTATTTTGTATATAATATTTTAATGTAAATTTCAGTTTATTTATTATTATTATTATTGTTCTCTTTATTTATTATATAAAATGTTAATAGTTAATAAACAGTAGTAATAGTATTATGAATTAATATTCAAAAAATAAAATAAAATAAAATAATAGTATTCAGGTTCTTTTGCCCTGTAGATTAATACCACATTAAAGTGTCTATGTAGAATAAAACATTGGTCATTTTTTGTATTATGCCCCTGAAACTACTAACACACCTTCTACTAGTAGGACAAGGTACAAGACATACATTTCTAGAACCTTCCTTCATGAAAAATCTCAGGATGTATGAATATATGCGTGGATATGCAATTTGAAAACTCCCCATGTCAACCCTGTGTCACGAAAAAACAAAAACAGTTTCTATATAATACACATATTTGCAGTGTCATGCAACATATCCTGTAACAGCACCATTTTTCTCCCTCAGGCCTGAGCGCTCCTCCGTCTCAGAATGTTCCCATCATTAACAGCATGTCTGGACTGACGTCGTTGCAGCCCATGCAGTTTTCACACAGCCCCAACCTCACAACTCTTACCACTGCACACTCGTCTCAGCAAGCCTACACACACAGTAAGTACACTGCACATATCTTTGTAGCAAATAACAACTAATAACTAATAAGGTGTATTCATTCTTGTCAAATTTTGAATTAACAATGATAATGAATCGGATTTTGGTGCCTTCCCAAGTGTACTCGCCCAAGCAGGAGCCTCCTCAGTACTCTCACCCACCTCGATTCTCCTCCATGGACCCCGTTGCTATCTCTCATTTGGGTTCTAGCAAGCAGGTAAGTCTTTATACGCATACACATACTCTAGCCGCACTAGCCATACACATACACAGCAGCACTAGCCAGTCATGGCTGAAAGCTAGCTAGTGGATTGGAATTGGGAGGAGGAACGTAACGTAACGTAACGTAGTGTAGCTTAACATAATATAACATAGTGTAGTGTAACATAACGTAATGTAACGTAACATAACGCAACATATCCTAACATAACGTAACATAATCTAATGTAGCGTATCATAATGCAACGTAACATAGCATATAATGTAAAGTAGCATAACATAATGTAACGTAACATAACATAATGTAATGTAACAATGTAACGTAACATAATGTAATGTAACAATGTAATATAACATCATAATATAATGTAATGTAACGTACAAATAAAATTTTTTTTATTAAAATTTAATAATGTAATAATATTTTAAATATAGAATAATATAAAATAAAATCAATAACAAAATAATATAATAATTATGTTATAATAATTTAAAATAAAATTCAATTAAATGGGTGTTTACCTAAAATAGTAACTAAAACAAAATACACAAAAACGATCCAGTACTTTTTATGATTTCACTTCTGAATAATAATAATATATTTAATATATATTCAAATAATAATAATATATAATATAGTTATCCTACATATCCTACTGTCTATTTGTTTTCTGGTATTTTACTTTAATCACTCAGTCGTTTACAATTGTGTTAAATAAGTTTTTATAAACTATAAATATTTGTAGGTTCGGATGTATAATTTTAAGGGAGCTCATTCCCTATACTGTCCTAATACGCTCTTTTCTTTCCTTCAGTGCCCTTTGCAGGCCTGGTGACAGTGTACAGGTGTGAACATACTACCTCGGCTATATTACCTATAAGAGTGCCTTACCGTAGCGGCCTTGACGATCTCTCAAGCCAAAGAACTGTAAAAGCAGAGCACTGCGATCATTGAAGAACACAGCATTGGTTTTTTACTTTCTGGAAGGAGAAAAGAGCAGGACCGACTCTACGGCAAACCATAATGCTCGTTAACGTGCTTCAGCTTAGCATCACTGCATTTCCTGTCCAAAACAACAGAACCGTCAGACCGAGCCACATCTGCACTGAGTAGTTGACTGATGGACTAGTGAACATTCGTAGCATTTGTACAGACCTACGCTAGGTTTCAACAGATATGCCAAACTCGGACCCTCCGGGAAGCATGTAAAACCCTGCGTCAGTCGACTTCAGTGGTGTAAATAGTCCTAAATAAGATGTTCCTAAAATTTCAGGTCAGATTTGAGATGAAGCAGGAGAAAATAACGGTCCTGCTGTGTGCTTTATGATTCTGTATGATTAAATTTCATTTCATTTATTTCATCGGATCATTTTATTTTTCAGGGTTTTTTTTCCCCTCAGTCCTTTTGCTTATAATAAACATCAGAAGAGAAACCAGAAAAAGGTTCTCAGTCTCAGGGACTGATTATATGCATAAAAAATAACTTGCTTCAAAGATCCTTTGTGTAAATTCTGGACTTCAATCATATTTATATTCCTGTAAACCTGTAAATTGCAATTTCTTTCATTTGATCTACATCTAACATCTGTATCCGTACCTGAGGGGTTTATATACATAAACATATATAAATGCATTAAGCTGCCACAGTGGAGTGATTTTATTTCCCAGAATGCTCAGCTTGAGGCAGATTGTGAGAAAGAGAGCTGTAAAGGGAGGAGTGTTTATTTTAGATTCACCTCATTAGGTCTATTTCCTCTGCCTCTGACCTGATCCTCTTCTCACACGGTGTGAAGAATCACTCCGAGGAAATGAGCAAATGAAGTCATTCCGGGTTTTTTTTTCGTTTATCGAATGAACTTTCCAGGCTGTGATTAAAACATGTATTTCCTGAGAGAAAACCATAAACAAAACGCTTAACATTAACCTGGAAAAAAAAAAAAAAACAACATTGTTGGTACAAAAAAAGCATACGGACTGGATATGATGAATAGAAAGTAATTTGTTTTTAAAGAAAAAAGTCACATTTTAGTGTATGTTAGCGAAGTTAGACCAAGCAAGTACAAGCTAATATTATTAATAATAAAATTCTGTAATATAATGTGATAAGATCATTACTTCCTGTTGTTTTGTTGTTGTTTGTTTATACAAATTATTTTCCCAGAGGTTTGTCTACCAAATATTTCACAATATCTATTAAATTTGTATTCGGTTATTATTTTTTTCAAATATATTTTCCTTTCTTATTCATGTCATGTTATAAATCACTGAGCTTTCTGAAATATATTTCTTATCTTATTATCTTATTTTAATAGCATAAAATAAGATAATAAATAACAACAAAGCATGTGATTCACACAGTCACCGATAGGGGGCTCACTGGGGAGAGAGAGAGAGAGAGAGAGCGAGAGAGAGAGAGTGTGTGTGTGTGTGTGTGTGAGACAGAGAGGGTGTGTGTGTGTGACCGTGTATAGAGACAGATTTACTGACTTCCACCTTTTTAGATGATCTCCATCTATATACATAATCTTTTTCTGCCAAGCAAATGTATTATTATTATTATTATTATTATTACTATTATTATTATTATTATTATTATTATTATTACTTTTTTATTATTATTATTATTATTATTACTATTATTATTATTATTATTATTATTATTATTTAGCATATTAGGTTCAGACGTTAACCCTAACTCTTAACTACTAACTTTATCCTCGAATCAGACTGACCAGGAAGCGTTTAATTACAGTTAATTTTCTATAACAGCTGCATTACAACAGCTGGTTTCTATAGCAACAGCACTTTCATGTTATTGGGTTCAAAAAAAAAGAAGCTAACAGTCAGTGATAGTGTGAGATTTTCTGTAAAGATGTTTATTTAATTGATTTATTTCCAGGAGGACTCTCCAGTGTCAGGAAGAAGAAAATCAGGAAGAAGAAAATGCATTTATACGTTTGTACTTTCATACATTGCTTCAGCCGTGCTGTTGGTTATTTCCCTATAAATCGCACACGTCTGATCGTCATTTAGTTGCCATAGTAACTGCATTATATTAGAGTCCTGCCTCTTGGAGGCTTGATCCAAACATCCAACAATTACTGTTTATCTGTCTTTATTTCTATTAGCATTAAAAGTTTTGGATCTGAATTGAAGGATCTGGTGCTCATGTAGCCTTCCTACCATTTTTAATCAACACTGAATCTTATTGTAAGACATAAACAATGATGAAGAGACGGTTTGTTTCCTGTATGCTAATCAGCTACGTTGAGGGCGAGACTCCTGCTGGGGGGCTGAAAGGGGAACAAGGTGGAGACGGAAGCCGTAAAAACAGAACGTTCAGCACTGCTCTAAATAATGACTCCTACGGCACGTGCTGCTCTCACTTTATGTTCAGAGGTCAGCAAATTTAGAAGTGGAAGAGCTGACACAGTTCCTGTATTTCCTCAGCACTCTGAAAACAAGGAAGTGTTTGAAATTCAATTTAATTCCAGGATAAAACAAGATAAATATAATAGGTACAGAATTTACAGAAGGTTTCTTGGATAATCCCCTTGTGTGCTGAGAAGAGCTTTCTCATCTTCTGGACCTTCTTTGGTCTCTAAAGCCATTCTCAGTTTCTGCCAGAAGACCCTGGTGTCTTCTCCACGTTTGGGCCATTTGAGATAAGTCTTCTTCTTCACCAGCTTCCGCATCCGATAGTAAGGAGACAGCTGGTGGGATGGAATGTCCTCCAGGAAGATGAGGATTAAGACATCTTTCTGCTCATCGAAGAGTCTGAAATTAGCCATCTGGATTTCTTTGGAGCACCACGTGCTCATCAGATAGTCGTACGTGATCAAGCAGATGGTCTTGCGGCTGCTGTAAATCCCGTCCATGATGTTGTCTATGATGGATCGACCTGGTTCAAAGTCTCTATGATGCAGACAGAGTCTCCAGCCCTGCTCACCTTCCAAATGAGGAAGCAGCTCGTCCACGACCCAAGCTTCATCTCGGGCATTGTAGGAAATGAAGGCGTCGTATTTGTACCCGTGTTGCTGCTGAGTCTGTTTCCGTTTGCTGTCGTACAGGAAGGCAACGAATAAGTAGTATGCGTATAAAACCTGCCAGTGCAAGAATTGATAGATGAACGAAATCAGAAGGGTGACCGTAACGACGATGGAGCTGCACACGAACATCATGAAGTCTATGTTCACGTTACACGACTCTGTATTGAGGTCCAAAATGCTCTTGCCTTTTTGAGACAGCGGGTAGCTACAGGTATAATCGTTCATGTAAATAACCTGGGTGGAATTACTTTCCAAAGCCCATTTGATAAAAAAAATATTGTTACAATCACAAGTGAAGGTGTTCTTTTGCAAGTCTAGGTATTTCAGATGAGGGAGCGACAGAATCAATGATTGGTTGATGACGTCTAACACGTTCCCAGGAGCCCTCAAGGTGGACAGCCTGAGGAGTTTCGCCTTCGGCAAGAAATTCAGAGAGTGAATCTGAGCTCTTGAGATGATAAGCTTAGTCAGCTTTGGGACTGGGTGGAAAACTTCTGCACTTATGGAATCGTCATCAGCGAACGTGTTCTTCGAGAGATCCAAAAACCAAAGCTTTGGCGTGGAGTTAAAGGTATCAGGATGGAGACGATTCAGATTCAGGTTTCCACCGTAGAACATTTTCAAGGAGGTTAAACCTTGGAGCAGGTTTGAGGGGATTTTACCAAACCCTCGTCTTTGACTATGAATAGTCAAAATCTCCAACGAGCTTAAATGTTTAAAAGGCGGCATCTTCAATGTGTCTTCGGTGTAAGAAATGACGTTGGAGTGCAGTTCTAGTGCTATCAGGTTAGGCATGTCTGAGAACACCGCCTGGTCTTGTAACGTTTTATCCGTTATCCTGTTTGAAAAAAGTAATAAGTTCGTTAAATTTCGAAGTCTGGAAAATGCTTTTGCTTCAATCTCAGAAATCTGATTGTCCCCAAGGTGGAGGGTCTGGAGACCAGACAAACCCTTGAAGGTCTCCTTGTAAATGGTGCTTAGCTTATTAAATTGTAATTCCAAAACCTTTAAAGAAGGCAGGTCATACTGAAAAGCAGTGCCGATCGTCAATAATTTATTTGTCCCCAACTTCAAAATTTCAAGATTATTCAAATCTTTGAACATGCACGAAAGAAGTTTAGAAATTCTGTTGCTGAACAGATAGAGTGAATTCAGTCGTGTTAAATTGGCGAAGTCTGAACAGGTTAAAACGCTAATCCTGTTTCTACTAAGGTCTATAAATTCAAGCATCGGAAGATTTTGAAACAAATTTTTGACCTGTGTGAGTCTATTAATTTTGAGACGGAGTACCCGGAGCTGAGTTACTTCCTTGAATATCGGCGCAGAAATCCGTGAGATTTCATTGTTTCCGAAGTCCAGCTCGGTCATGTTGGAGCAGGGTTTGAGCTCACGGGCTGTCAGGTTTGAGATTCCGTTGCGCTCCATGCGTAGCACGCTAAGACCAGGCAAGCATGCATACGGTAGAAGAGTCTCCACCTTCACTTGTTTCAGTTCGTTTAATTTGAGTTTAAACAAAGAAGACCAGGAGGTGTTGTGAAGCACTTCAGCGATTTTTTCTTCTGGAATGTGCACACCACTCAAATTCAGCGTTTTTACTGAATTCAGAAAAGTCTTATCTGTCAAATTCCATAGCATGGTCCTGTTTTGACCGCAGTGTGATAGATCAAGGAAGTCCAGTTTTGGGAATATATTATCCGTTATTTCGAACTTGTTCAAGGGATTGTTCGATAAAACGAGTGATTTCAGCAACAAAGGCGTCCTCGACAGTTCCCATGAGTTAAAAACGTCAAAGTTGTTGCTTGCGACGTACAACTCCTCCAACCTCGGTGACAAGAGCACCGGTCTGACGTTGGCGATCTGTTTGAGATTATTTCCCGTGAGGTTCAGCACCTGCAAGTTCTGCAGAGTGTTAAAAGCAAATGTGTCGATGCTCCCGATCATGTTTCTGTCAAGACGCAGCACTTGCAGGCTGCCGAGACCGCGCAGTAGACCACTTGAGATTGTTCTTAACTTGTTTTTGGCCAGATTCAGATCGATCAAGTTGGGAAAATGCTCTGCAGTACCGTCTTGTATCCATGAGACATGACTGTTAGATAGGTTTAGTGACCTCAAGTTCCAAAGGTCATCGAAATCTCCGACTCTGATATTGGAAATGGAGTTAAAGGAGATGTCTAGATGTCTGGCCTTACTGGGTATCGGTGAAGGAACCGTAAAGAAGCCCATTTTGTAGCACAAAACTTTCAATACTCGAGTGTCGTTTAGAGCACCAGAGACAGTGCAGTTTGTTAAGGAAAACGCACTGACATGGACGCTGAAGATGAAGAAAACGGCGAGAGAAGTGGTCGCCTTTGAAAGCAGCTTTTCCAGATTTACGGTCATCCTTACAATGGGACGAGATCACAAATCACACCATTTCCTCGGATGTATTTTTTTGGAGAGATTCTACCTAGTTAACAATAAATGCAGTGTTATACATATGTTCTGGATATCGAGATATAAAGTTATTTATACTTCTGGAAAGTACACGTTTTCCAAATTAGAGAAGGTGAAAATATGAGGAACAAAGGCAGTTTTGTCATGACTACTGAATTACAAACCGAAATTACGTTTAAATCACAGCATGTCTCAACCAAACTGCTATTTCAGTGTTTAATCAATTCATCTCAAATAAAACAGATAAGCTAATAACAATACAGAAAACATCTGATAATATTTTAAAGCTTGTTTCTTTCAAATTTCAAATTATAATCTCAGACAGACTTCTACTGCCAATAAAGGACAATAGACAATATCATCTGTCTATCTATCTATCTATCTATCTATCTATCTATCTATCTATCTATCTATCTATCTATCTATTTATTTATTTATTCATATGGAAAAGGCACATACCTCTTCTTATGCTACATGTCCACACTCGGCTGTTCTCAAAAGAAGTGACATTTGATTAGAAATAAGGAAGTATGCCATCTGAAAAAAAAAAAAAACAGAAGTATGAGGACTTTTACCACTGATGAGTGATGTACTGGGCCATTCTCATGCCTGATACGATATCATCATCATTATCATCATCATCATCATCATCATCACTCCTAAGACAAGCTACAAAAATTAATATATGTATATGTAATATAATTAGTAGTATTAATAGAGAGCTCTTTTAAATATGTTAATAAAAATACTCTAATTACAAAAACAATTTGAAGAACAAAAATGCACAAACAATAAAATGATTTCTGATATAAAACATCTATCAATTGATAAGCATTTGTATTTTTCTTCTTCTTCTTTCGGCTTTTCCCTTCAGGGGTCGCCACAGCGAATCATCTCTCTCCACCTATCCCTATCTTCTGCATCCTCAACCCTTGCACCCACTAGCTTCATATCCTCATTAATTCCATCCATATACCTCCTCTTTGGCCTTCCTCTTTGCCTCCTGCCTGGCAGCTCCATGTCCAACATTCTCCTACCAATATACTCACTCTCCCTCCTCTGAACATGTCCAAACCATCTTAATCTGGTCTCCCTAACTTTGTCCCCCATATGTCCAACATGAGCTGTCCCTCTGATGTACTCGTTCCTAATCCTGTCCAATCTTGTCACTCCCAAAGAAAACCTCAACATCTTCAGCTCTGCTACCTCTAGCTCTGACTCCTGTCTCTTCCTCAGTGACACTGTCTCTAAACCATACAGCATGGCTGGTCTCACCACTGTCCTGTACACCTTCCCCTTGATTCTCGCTGATATTTTCCTATCACACAGAACTCCCGACACCTTTCTCCACCCATTCCAACCTGCCTGCACTCGCTTCTTCACCTCTTTCCCACACTCTCCATTACTCTGGACTGTTGACCCCAAGTACTTAAACTCCTGTACCTTCTTCACCTCTTCACCCTGTAACCTTACTGTTCCACTTCCCTCCCTTTCATTCACACACATGTACTCAGTCTTACTACGACTGACTTTCATTCCTCTTCTCTCCAGCGCAAACCTCCACCTCTCCAGGTTTTCCTCCACCTGCTCCCTGCTCTCACTACAGATCATTGTCCAAGGAGACTCCTGTCTGACCTCCTCTGACAACTGGTCCATCACTATAGCAAACAGGAAGGGGCTCAGAGCCGATCCCTGATGCAGTCCCACCTCCACATTGAACTCCTCTGTCTGACCTACAGCACACCTCATCACTGTCCTGCTCCTCTCATACATGTCCTGCACCACTCTGACATACTTCTCTGCTACTCTGACTTCCTCATACAGTATGATAAGCATTTGTATTAATGGATTAAAAAGATATAATTAATTAATTACAATGTAACCAAGGTTGAAAGCTACAAAACATTACTAGTGACTGTAGTTTTGTGAATCCCAGATAACCACCAGGAACTGAGAATCTTCTTGTGTGGCTGTCTTCTTTCTCTGGATCATTTTTACTGAGTTCTCATGGACCAAAGAACTTTGGAGATTATCTGCAGTTCACATCATCACATTTACATGTCACTCACACTCACTGCTAGGTGACTGTGATGAGTCTGTAGAACCTGGAGAAGGTGTGAGTCCATCCAGTCACAGGTCGTTGTGATGATGTTCACGTCTTGTGATGATGTTCATGTCTCAGTTTAAACTTTCTGTGCTGTTCTTCCATGACAAATGAACAGTTGTTCTGATGGTTGTGTGGTTGTTATCGGGGCTATGTAGTACCACACTCAGCATGGAAGCATACCAAGCAATAATAATGAATTTTCTGAATCATCTCCTTCATAGAACAATCAACAGGTGACTGAACAGCCATTAGGTCGCGCCAAAGTCATCTAGCCACCAACATGTGCATGGTGAGCTTCTTTCGTCGTTCTTTTTACTCAAGGCATCATTCAAGCCAGTTTTTAGAAGGGTCTCCAGACACAACGGGGGTAATCTTATTTATATTCAACAGCTTTGTGAAATAAAAGTAGATAAATAGTATAAAATGATCTTAAAAGTGGAATTGTAATATTTCTATAGGTTTAATCGATCGCCGAGCTGTTGATCATCGAACGCTCTGAAATCGATTAGTCACCCTCTATTCCCCTCTACGTAACCATCTCAATGGACGCCGTGGAGTTATTCAAGAGGCTTGGAGCCGGCGCAAAGTTTGATTTGAAAAGATTTGGCAGAGATGCGGAAAGGTTTAAGGTGCTGTCTAAATACATTGTGGTCTTGCTTTTCATGCATTTTAAAGAAGCGCTGTCATTTCACGCTATTTTTTGTTAGCAAAGTCGTTTAGCCATGGCTAACAAACATGTGCGTGGTGTTTACACGCCGAGTTAGCTAGCCTGCTAACACAGCTGCACACGGAGTATTTATTCATCAGTTTTGAAATTAAAGTAATTATTTTCAATCACAAATATAGTTTCCCTGTACCTTAAATACCTTCATCTCTATCTAGTTATGTTTATAGAAGTAAAACACCTCAGCTAGTGTGTGTTGTTACTGTATCTAAATACTTTTCAGTGATTTAAATAGACCTAACAGTGCTCATTCAGTTTCTCTCAAAATCATGTCCTTTTTCCTGAAACAGGTGGTAAAGTCTCATAACAAAGAAATCTCAAGCCCTTTGACTGAAATTAGCTACTTTGGGAAAACCAGAGAGCCAGCTGAAGAGTCCAGACGTGGTGGTGAGAGTGATGATGATGATGAAGAGCACAAGGAAGAGGAAGATCACACTGTCGTGGATGAATCGCTGAGCAAGCTAAAGAAGAAAAGGAAAGGGAATAAAAGAAAAACTCAGGGTAAAAGACTAACCTGAAGAGTTGATATACAGCTTGTTATTTGTTATGAATATCTGTAATGCTGCTTTAGAAACATAAGAAGGCATGAAGTCAGTCATTATAGCTGACACTCCTTTTTATTAACACACAGATTCAGAAGACGAGAGTAGCCATGATGGCGATTCGGAGCAGTCGGGGATTCAGTGGACGTCTTCACAAGACAAGAAGGCGAAAGGTGCGAAGAAAAATTCTACAGATGGACCATCAATAAAGAGGTTAAAGCAGCTTCATAAAGAGAAGGTAGGAGAATGTCTAACATTCTACTCTTCTGCCAGTGAGTAAAATAACTTTGTGAAGGTGTTGTCATACAAAATAACGATAAGACAGATGTGATAACACAGTTAATCATATCACAATCAGACGTATAAACGAAAGGACAGCTTTCAAGTCAAGTCAAGAAGCTTTTATTGTCATTTCAACCATATATAACTGATACAGTACATAGTGAAATGAAACGTTTCTCCTGGACCCTGGTGCTACATAAAACAATACAGGGCTACACAAAACAAAAAACTAATTAAAAAAGTAATAATTCAATATAAATCTGTGTTTACAACACCACCCATATAAACACTGTTAATATGATGTGTGTTTGTGTGCATGTCAATTTGGTGCAGTTCAGTTTTGGGTGTTGAGGAGCCTGATGGCTTGATGGAAGAAACTGTTGCACAGTCTTATTTAGTTATACTATTAATATATATTGTATAACACTTGATACATTATACATAAATCAGGTATAACATTATGAGCACTGTCAGGTGAAGTGATTAACACTTATTATCTCTTCATCATGGCACCTGTTAGTGGGTGGGATATATTAGGCAGCAAGTGAACATTTTGTCCTCAAAGTTGATGTGTTAGAAGCAGGAAAAATGGGCAAGCGTAAGGATTTGAGCGAGTTGACAAAGGGCCAAATTGTGATGGCTAGACCACTGGATCAGAGCATCTCCAAAACTGCAGCTCTTGTGGTGTGTTCCCGGTCTGCAGTGGTCAATATCTATCAAAAGTGGTCCAAGGAAGGAACAGTGGTGAACCAGCGACAGGGTCATGGGCGGCCAAGGCTCACTGATGCACGTGGGGAGTGAAGGCTGGCCCGTGTGATCCAATCCAACAGACGAGCTACTGTTGCTCAAATTGCTGAAGAACATAATGCTGGTTCTGATAGAAAGGTGTCAGAATACACAGTGCATGACGGGTCTGGGCTGTTTTGGTAGTAAAAGCGGGACCAACACAATATTGGTCATAATGTTATGCCTGATCGGTGTACATAAATCAGTCCCTTCAGGAGTTCACCACTTTGCCATTATAGACATCAACATAATATCCAGCGAATGCCACAGTATTTGGCGAATCTTGCAGTTTTTCTAAATGACTGCAGGTTTTCTGCAGATTATATATATAGAAATATACGTACATATTTGTCATTATTATGTCCATCATGACTTGGACTGCAGAATGGACATTTCTCATGTTACAAAATTTATAATTGTGCACATCTTGGTTCTCCTGGTTCCTTCTAGTAGTTTACAGTTAAATATCAATATAAACCTACACAATAATGCTTGTTAGTAACCGTTTAATCTGTGTAAGAAACTCACTCGCTTGTTTCGTCTGAACGTTTCAGCTCAATCAGATCCGGCATCGGAACAGGATTAACGTGCACGGCACCGACGTCCCGGACCCTCTCTGCACGTTCGAAGAGCTTCAGCAGGAGTACGAGCTAGATCCCCGCATCATTCAGAACATCAAAGCGGCTGGATTTCAGACCCCCACGCCCATTCAGATGCAGGCCATCCCTCTGATGATTCATGTAAGTCGACGAGTCAGGTTCCTTTCCTGTACTCCGATGTATTTACTGTATACTTGTGTTATATTTGACACGTAAATCTTACCATAGATACCTTTTGGATATAACGCTTTGAGCACGTTGAGAATGATCTAATAATTCATAAAAAGCATATCCATTCTAAGAAAAACGTACTCCTTGAACGTTATTCTTGTGTGATAGTGATTTTATTGATTTACCGCTTTAAAAGTCAACAAAAACACATATTCCAGAATATTTTAGGTTTAAGGAGAATTTTAAGGGAGACATTTAACATTTAGGAAATTAAGATTCTTGTGATTACAGATGACTAAACAACAGTCGAGAACAAAAAGTTTGTTCATTTCTGGAATCCGTGTTATTTTTGTGATTTATTTTATAAAGCGATAAAGCACTGTAGGCTTAACTTGTTACTACTGTCCGCTTCAGAGACGAGAAATCCTGGCTTGTGCCCCCACTGGCTCGGGTAAGACCATAGCCTTCTGCCTGCCTGTGCTAGCGCATCTCCGTCAGCCGCTCAACAAGGGTTTCAGAGCGCTCATCGTGGCACCCACGAGAGAGCTGGCCAGCCAGGTGAGACCTTCGCACAGCATCATTGCTATAATTTAAAGGCCACTCGTTTTTATGAGGTCAACATATTAAACTGTCCCTTGTGCTTTCGCTTGTAGACCCACAGAGAGTTGCTGAAGCTGTCCGAGGGAATGGGCTTCAGGGTTCACATGATTAATAAAGGAGTGGACGCAGCCAAGAAATACGGTCCCAATTCAGCCAAGAAGTTTGGTTAGTTTTCTTGGAGTTTTCTCCTGTTTTGTTGTGTCCATGCTGATCATTGAATGTCTTTATCATGTCTCACTCCACAGTGGTGCTTAATATGAAGCTCATATGAAAGTAGACACTCAGGGTTTAAGAATTTGTAGTGTTTCATAAGTATTTCTGTTTTTATCTAGCCTGCTATTGGCAATATATTCATAGAAAGTTAAAAAAACAAAAAACAAAAATGGTTAGTTTCTTAACACAAATGTTTCTATCTGTAAAGTAAATGCTGATATCAAACCCATTTCTACTCTCTGAGATGCTCCAAGTGCTTGTTCCTAAGCTAAAATTTTAAGCACTGTGTGTGTTTATCCCAGCAGAGGGCAAAACACACGTCTAAAACACACTGGAAGCCTGACTCATTTTATATCAGACTCACAGTCTGAAAATCATTCATTTGTTTATACCGATTGAAAATGTCCCATAAATGTAATGTAAATAAAAACATGAATTGTGTAGTGATGTCCACCGCTGATATGAACAAATGTGTGTTTTGCGTTTCATTCCTCGACAACCTTGAACGTGTTACGATTTGAAATTTCTTTCTCAGACATACTGGTGACGACGCCAAACAGGCTGATCTACCTGCTCAACCAGGACCCTCCAGCTATTGATCTGAGCAGGTCTGTTCACTTTAGGAGAACAAAAAGGACATTAACATGACTCCAAAGTAAAATCAACCCCATAATTAGTCCTGCTGGTTGTGTTGTGGTGTTGTAAGATCTCCTGTGCTCTGTCTCTGTGCATGCTCAGTGTGGAGTGGCTGGTGGTGGACGAGTCTGATAAGCTGTTTGAGGACGGTAAGACTGGCTTCAGGGAGCAGCTGGCCACCATCTTCCTGGCCTGCACCTCTCCAAATGTTTGCCGTGCTCTCTTCAGTGCCACCTTCACCACGGAGGTCGAGCAGTGGTGCAAACTCAACCTGGACAATCTCATCTCCATTAACATCGGACCCAGGTGTGAAGGATGTGTGCCTCTCATCTCGTTTATTAGACCGGGTTGTTATTTTAGGTTTCACTATGATGCTCTTACACCAAAGTATTCTTAATTTTTCACAACAATTTCCTCATTTATTTGTAAATCTTTTGCATAAGAAAACGTTAGTGTTTATGGATAATCTGATTGTCGTATTCTACGAGAGCTCATGAGTGCAGATTACACCTGATGGAGAATCACTCTTACTCTTAGGTGAACCTCGACTGGCTTTAAATCATATACTTGGTGCAGTGTGTTTCATTAAAATCCTCAAACTACGAGAAAGGAGACAAGTCATTGCATAATAACAAAAGTAATGGCACCCTGTAAAAGGAAAAAGGGTTAATGTGTGTCTATAGTATGTCACCCTTTAATTTTTAACTCTGAAGCTTCAGTAAAAAAAATCTTTAATTGTTTGTGATCAACATTACAAAAACGTTTGTTTATATATATATATATATATATATATATTTTTAAAATCTCATCAATATATTGTTGCGCTGTTTCCATACATCCACAGGAACTCTGCAGTAGAGACAGTAGAGCAGGAGCTTCTGTTCGTAGGTGCAGAAAATGGCAAGCTGCTTGCTATGAGGGACCTGATAAAGAAGGTTGGTGACAATTTTTGTGCTAGAAAAACCAACAAATGGACAGATAACTACAACTGACCTTAAGGCAGAGAGCGGTGAATACGAGCTCTTGCTGTGGGGATGTGTCCTAGAGTGGTTTCTGACTGTATCAGGGAGTAAAGAGAAAACCTTTGCTTATAGATCTGACTGTGAATCCGTCTGCACGATTTGTATTTTGGGGTTAACATTGTAATCAGCAGAAGATGATTAGATTTTTGGTATTCATTCAAACAGGTTCAAGGTCACATTGGCCTGATTATACTCCACTACAGTTTTAATCTTATGCAACTGATTTGTGAAATGACTGTACTGGTAATATAAAGGGTCTATAAGACTACGAAGAAATAAAGACATGTACATGTATCTTCTCAACTCTTCCACACAGGGCTTTCTTCCTCCCATGCTGGTGTTTGTGCAGTCCATAGACCGGGCCCGAGAGCTGTTCCATGAGCTAGTGTACGAGGGCATCAATGTGGATGTGATTCATGCCGAGCGAACGCAGCAACAGGTTAGTAAAGGAGGAAAAGGGGAAAATGTGTGAACATGCGTTGTTGTGGAAGTTCCAAGAAACGAGCTGAGACAGATGTCACCTTTTCTTATTTGCTTAAAGAACAAAAAATTAATGGAAAACACACATAGTGCTAATCTAACAGCAAGAAAAACTTTTAAGCACACATTTTTAAAAGGAATTCTGGGATTTCTGTGTTGCAACTTCAAATTAAAAGTACCAACATATTAAAATAACAATGTTCCTCTTTTCTCTCCAATTTAGTGTTTACACACTACATACTGTGTATATATACACACATACCTACTATATATACACACATACCTACTGTATATACACACACATACACACATACCTACTGTATATACACACACATACATAATGTATATATACACACATACCTACTGTATATACACACATACCTACTGTATATACACACATACCTACTGTATACACACACATACCTACTGGGTATATACACACACATACATACTGTATATACACACACATACATACTGTATATACACACACATACCTACTGTATATACACACACATACCTACTGTATATACACACATGCCTACTGTATACACACACATACATACTGTGTATATACACACATACACACATACATACTGTATATACACACACATACATACTGTATATATACACACATACCTACTGTATATACACACATACACACATGCCTACTGTATACACACACATACATACTGTGTATATACACACATACCTACTGTATATACACACATACCTACTGTATATACACACACACACATGCCTACTGTATACACACACATACATACTGTGTATATACACACATACACACATACCTACTGTATATACACACACATACATACTGTATATATACACACATACCTACTGTATATATACACACATACCTACTGTATACACACACATACCTACTGTGTATATACACACACATACCTACTGTATACACACACATACCTACTGTGATATACACACACATACATCCCCCCCCCCCCCCCCCCCCCCCCCCCCCCCCCCCCCCCCCCCCCCCCCCCCCCCCCCCCCCCCCCCCCCCCCCCCCCCCCCCCCCCCCCCCCCCCCCCCCCCCCCCCCCCCCTTTTTTTTTTTTTTTTTTTTTTTTTTTTTTTTTTTTTTTTTTTTTTTTTTTTTTTTTTTTTTTTTTTTTTTTTTTTTTTTTTTTTTTTTTTTTTTTTTTTTTTTTTTTTTTTTTTATATACACACACATACATACTGTATACACACACATACCTACTGTATATACACACATACACACATGCCTACTGTATACACACACATACATACTGTGTATATCACACATACCTACTGTATATACACACACATACATCTGTATATAAACACACATACCTTTCTTATATACAAAAAACATTAATAAAACACACATAGTCAAACTGAAGAAAAATTTTAACACACTTTTTGGAACTACTGTGTAATTAAATAACAAGCCCAACATATTAATATAACAATGTCCTCTCTGTAATTTATTACACACTACATACTTTTATATATACACACATACCTACTGTATATACACAAAATACACACATACCTACTGTATATACACACACATACATACTGTATATATACACACATACCTACTGTATATATACACACATACCTACTGTATACACACACATACCTACTGTGTATATACACACACATACATACTGTATATACACACACATACATACTGTATATATACACACATACCTACTGTATATACACACATACACACATGCCTACTGTATACACACACATACATACTGTGTATATACACACATACCTACTGTATATACACACACATACTACTATATATACACACATACCTACTGTATATACACACACATACATACTGTATATATACACACATACCTACTGTATATACACACATACACTACATACCTACTGTATATAACACACATACCTACTGTATATACACACACATACCTACTGTATATACACACACATACATACTGTATATACACACACATACATACTGTATAAAACACACACATCTACTGTATATACACACATATCTACTGTGTATAAAACACACACGTATATACTGTGTATATATACACACATATATACTGTGTATATATACACACATACCTACTGTATAAAACACACACACACAAATACCTACTGTATATACACACACACCTACTGTATATACACACACATACATACTGTGTATATACACACACATACCTACTGTATATACACACACATACATACTGTATATACACACACATACATACTGTATATACACACGCATGCACACATACATACTGTGTATATATCAGTGGCGGACCATGCATTTCACACCTAGGCCTTCAGTAGTGCTCAATCAACCCGCCCCTCAAAAACCAATTTATGGTTATAAAAACCATCTTAATATGCAGAAATACAGTATAAAGAGCCGTTGCATCGCAGATAGATAACTCCTGTAGCCACAATAAATGCCTTTATTGAATAGACAAACCAGGGGTGAACAAGTCTCCTCCTACTGCAGCTACAGCCGCGACATACATAAAAAACATCAATAATAACCTCATAAACTTGCAATATTATTTAGGAAAATTGCAACGTTTTACTCACCAAAAAATCATATTATTTGTAAACAAAATCCATCCTCCTCTCTTTCCTCAAAAACAGTTCAATTACTCTGTTGTCTAGATTATCCATGCGCTTCAGTTCCATCACGATCCTATCCAATCAACGGGTCTGAATACGATGACGTTATCGTACGCCTGCTAGAGGGCCCTAGTGACACCAACTCAAAATCTGATTGGTTGAAGCAAAAGTTTCATCGACAATTATTTTGTGTTAGAGGGCCTGCAGAACGGATTGTGAAGGCCTCCGGGCAGACTTCTTTGACTTTGACCCTGCCTGGCAACAAATGATGGCTGAAATGTGATTGGTTAAATGCTTTAATACGAAAATACATGTCAGGAAGCAGCGCAACCATCGGAAAAGCTATGAAAGGAAGCTGACAGACCATTTGGAATTATTTAATAAGTATTCATGGACAAAATATAATTAACATCAGTTTGTGATTCAGATATTTTTTTAGGCCAGCAGAGAAGGCCTTGCAGGCCCTGACGGTCCGCCACTGATATATATATATATATATATATATATATATATATATATATATATATATATATATATATATATATATATATATATATATATATATATATATATATATACACACATACCTACTGTATATACGCACTGTATACATGCATACATACATACTGTATACATACATACTGTATACATACATACATACATACATACTGTATATACACACACACATGCATACTGTATACACACACACATGCATATTGTATGCACACACACATACATGCATACTGACCCTCTTTTGAACAATTTTTGTTAATATAGATGTTGATATATAGATTAAACACATGGGATGGATTAACCTGTGATGGACATTTTAGTGGTCAGTTCCAGCATGACAGGATGACGGGTCCAAATATTTTTGCAAATGCAGAAAAAACACACAAATGAAGAAAATGCAAGCAAATGCAACAAAATGGCAACATGTACACATTTAATAAAAAAAAAAAAAATAGCTGCAGTGTTTGTAAACACATTGAACAATTTTTCAAAATGAGAAATGCTGCAATAAGCTGAACAAAAAATATACAACACAGTGGAAAGTTTCTAAAGCTGAATAAGAGTCACATCAGCGCAGTTATTCGTCCCATAATGCACTGTGTCTTTTAGCTAAGCACAGAGAATTATTTCATACAACAACAACTAAAACCAACTTGGATTAACATAGTGAGATCATGTTTCCTTTAAGGGTTACTTAAACTTAAACCATTGTGTTTTGCTGCCTTTTTTATTTATTTGGATAAAATCAAAGCTTTTCAGTTTTCAGCTTCAGACCGCATTTCTGATTGTGTGAGAGATGTGTTTCCCTGTGCACCTGTGTGATTGCTGGGGTGAGAAGAGTCCTTTATTTAGTCCTTTATTATATTTCTGGCTTGGCGTGCGCATCTGGTGCTGTAGATCCCCTCAAGTGAAGGCAGCTGTGCACCAGTGATTTTCAGTGCTGAGCTTAAGAGCTTTTTTCTCAGCCACAGTGCGACCACCATACCGCATCAGAATGCCATTGGTTAGTTTGCTTGCAACTGAGCAGTGGTAAAGATGGGTTTCCTCAGCGTCCTCAGAAGTATACCTGCTGTGTGTTTGCAGCTAATGTGAGATCATGGGAGATGTGTGTGCCAAGAAATTTAAAGGTCGCCACCTTCTCCACCATTACTCCTTCAGTGTACAGAGGGGCCAGTTCCTCTCTGCTTACGGTAGTTGATGAGGAGTTCCTTAGTTTCGTAGGTGTTGTGTGCTGAGTTGTTATTGATGGACCATTCTGCAGGTTCAACCACCTACTCCCTGTAGGCAGATTTATCACCATTTGATCTTAACCCCACGACTGTGTTGTCACCTCCACATTTCATCATTGTGGTTGGGCTTTGGGTGCAGTCCACGGGTACAGCCGTCTGGTGCATCAGCTCAGTCTGGACACCCAGGTTCAGCATTGTGCTGGGCATGATGGTGTTGAATGCAGAACTAAATGTACACAAACAGCATCCTTGCATATGTTCCTGGCTTCTCCAAGTGATTCAACATGGTCAGCACAACATGTTAGAAAATCATACTTACTTTTTACAGGAAAAACCTGAATGGTTTATTTATTTATTTAATGTAAACATGTAACATCTTACTTTCATTACTGACATCCAAACATATTTTGTGGATGCATTTTGATCCTGTTGTCGAAAAAGAAATGTTTAGAAATCAAAGATGTTTTTGTCTGTGAAATTTTATGTCATAAAATAAAAATCTTACAAAAAAGTTTAGAAAAAAAGCAGATCATCATATCAAATAAAATTAGAATCAAAGAAGACAAGCAAACAGGTTGTTTATATATTTAAGAGTAATATTAAGTGTTTTACATGATCGCAGCAGGCTTATAGTGCTCCATAATGTAAGTATATAACAGAGTAGATAATAACGCTTATTTAACGTTTTCAGGCAGTCTGATGAGTCTGCTTCCCACTGAGATTCGTTATGATTGGTTCTGCCATAAATGAGTCACCCGAGCAACATTTTAAAACCTTTTTCCTTTAAGAACAAAACAAGATTGTTATTGCTGACTCAGTTCAGTATCAGCAGTTGAACTTTTGTTATCTGTTTTGTATTAAGTGAATTGTTGAAGGGTTTTAGGGAGGAATTTAAATGTAATTAAATGTCTTTACATTAAAATTGTCAAGAAAAAAAACCCCAACCGGACAGGCTTCATTATTTTCTTACTTTCTTTACTTTTTTTTCTATTATATAACCACTTCAATCTGAGGGGAAAATGTTTAGAAATCAAAAACATTTTTTTGTTCTTACTCAATAATTTAAAATACTTGTTTGTTTATTTATTTATTTAAAATTATTTATCTTTGGGTCTTGTAGGTGTATCTTTATATATATATTTAATATAATAATACCCTATCTAATATGCTATACTTGTTCTCTGCAGGTATAGCCTTAAACTCTCAAAAGAACATGTTATAAAATACTCTGAGGATACAGGAGGAAACGTGTGATGTTCATGTGCTTTCTTTTGTTTTAGAGAGATAATGTGGTTAGCAGCTTCCGTGCTGGTAAAATCTGGGTGCTCATCTGCACGGCGCTCATGGCTCGTGGGATCGATTTCAAAGGTGTCAATCTGGTGGTAAACTACGACTTCCCTACCAGTGCCGTGGAATATATTCATCGCATCGGTTAGTCAGAATCTCAGAACACTGTGCTATACGATATACTCGTGTGCAAAAGTCTGCAACTCTTACCCCATGGTTACAGGAAATACTTGTACAATAGTTTGCAACCCACACTGTGCTAGAATCTTGCAAGTCTTTGGAAATGTACTGGATGAATAAAAAACATTCTTAATCTAAAGGATTAGAGGTATATAATCCTTTAGAGTCTAATCCTTAGAGGTGGAGAATAATGTTGTAAAACATCAGTGCATGAGATCACCTAAAGTGTCATAGAATATGTACAAAATTGAAAAAATCAAATCATCTCAATAAACCTGTTTAGATTTCGTCCCGCCCCTTTCCGGCAAATCGGACTCCCCGGGCAAATCGTACTCCTCTGCACGTGCACACGCATCACACAGTTTAATACAGCCGTGCATCAATCAATTTTACACACAGCTAGCACCCAGACCGCACATGGAAGTGTTATATATACTTAAATTAACAAGCTGAAGTAGTTTGGATAAAGAAAACACATGGCAGATCCTTTTAACTTGGAAGCTGCTGTGGATTCGACAGTGTTAGGAGTGAAGTACTCTTTATAAAATAATACTTCCCACTGCACTTGCATATGAATGCCACAAAAATACTATTATGAGATAGTGTGTGTGTGTGTGTGTGTGTGTGTGTGTATATATATATACACATATACACATATACATATATATAATCTCAATGAATGATTTTAAATTCAAGTAAGCAGCATGTTAATTGTTGAGTTTTTTATATACAGTGGGGCAAAAACGTATTTAGTCAGCCACCAATTGTGCAAGTTCTCCCACTTAAAAAGATGAGAGAGGCCTGTAATTTTCATCATAGGTACACTTCAACTATGAGAGACAGAATGAGAAAAAAAAATCCAGAAAATCACATTGTCTGATTTTTTAAGAATTTATTTGTAAATTATGGTGGAAAATAAGTATTTGGTCACCTACAAAAAAGCAAGATTTCTGGCTCTCACAGACCTGTAACTTCTTCTTTAAGAGGCTCCTCTGTCCTCCACTCGTTACCTGTATTAATGGCACCTGTTTGAACTCGTTATCAGTATAAAAGACACCTGTCCACAACCTCAAACACTCAGACTCCAAACTCCACTATGGCCAAGACCAAAGAGCTGTCAAAGGACACCAGAAACAAAATTGTAGACCTGCACCAGGCTGGGAAGACTGAATCTGCAATAAGTAAGCAGCTTGGTGTGAAGAAATCAACTGTGGGAGCAATTATTAGAAAATGGAAGACATACAAGACCACTGATAATCTCCCTCGATCTGGGGCTCCACGCAAGATCTCACCCCGTGGGGTCAAAATGATCACAAGAACGGTGAGCAAAAATCCCAGAACCACACGGGGGGACCTAGTGAATGACCTGCAGAGAGCTGGGACCAAAGTAACAAAGGCTACCATCAGTAACACACTACGCCGCCAGGGACTCAAATCCTGCAGTGCCAGACGTGTCCCCCTGCTTAAGCCAGTACATGTCCGGGCCCGTCTGAAGTTTGCTAGAGAGCATTTGGATGATCCAGAAGAGGATTGGGAGAATGTCATATGGTCAGATGAAACCAAAATAGAACTTTTTGATAAAAACTCAACTTGTCGTGTTTGGAGGAGAAATAATGCTCAGTTGCATCCAAAGAACACCATACCTACTGTGAAGCATGGGGGTGGAAACATCATGCTTTGGGGCTGTTTTTCTGCAAAGGGACCAGGATGACTGATCCGTGTAAAGGAAAGAATGAATGGGGCCATGTATTGTGAGATTTTGAGTAAAAACCTCCTTCCATCAGCAAGGGCATTGAAGATGAGACGTGGCTGGGTCTTTCAGCATGACAATGATCCCAAACACACCGCCCGGGCAACGAAGGAGTGGCTTCGTAAGAAGCATTTCAAGGTCCTGGAGTGGCCTAGCCAGTCTCCAGATCTCAACCCCATAGAAAATCTTTGGAGGGAGTTGAAAATCCGTGTTGCCCAGCGACAGCCCCAAAACATCACTGCTCTAGAGGAGATCTGCATGGAGGAATGGGCCAAACTACCAACAACAGTGTGTAAAAACCTTGTGGCGACTTACAGAAAACTTTTGACCTCTGTCATTGCCAACAAAGGGTATATAACAAAGTATTGAGATGAACTTTTGTTATTGACCAAATACTTATTTTCCACCATAACTTGCAAATAAATTCTTTAAAAATCAGACAATGTGATTTTCTGGATTTTTTTTTTCTCATTCTGTCTCTCATAGTTGAAGTGTACCTATGATGAAAATTACAGGCCTCTCTCATCTTTTTAAGTGGGAGAACTTGCACAATTGGTGGCTGACTAAATACTTTTTTGCCCCACTGTATATAAATTTTAATATTTCGGGGTGAGAATTTAATATATTGAAGAGCTTTATAAAAGATTGAAAAAAGTTGTAATGAACATTTTAACACATTCTTTGTTACAGTTAAAGCTGAACATCTTTGAAATCTAAAATATAGTTGTTTCCCCCCCCCAATATTTTCTTGTCACTTGCCCTGCCCCATCCCACTCCATCCCACCTCACGGGTGTGTAAACTTTTGCACTCAAACAATAGTATGCTTTTGGAGTGTTTATCTTTTTGAAAATGTGTTCTGTTTCTATTGGTGTGGTTTGTATCCATTGAGTGATTTTTATATGTTGTAATGATTTATTCCTTTTTGGCATCTCGTGACTCTCTCTCTCTCCAGGCCGCACAGGAAGAGCGGGTCATAAAGGGAAAGCTGTTACCTTTTTCACAGAGGCTGACAAACCACTCCTACGCAGGTATTAGTGGTGGAAGGAAATGGTCATATTTTTCCCTGCAACATTTTTAGAAACAAGTGAAATGACTCATCTGAAAGAAACCTTTCGGTACTCACCTGAGCAGCTTTTTCAGTCTGAGGGAATTCATGAATTTGTATCCTCCCTGGATAGCCTCGTTATGGGAACAAGGGGAAGGTGAGAGTGGAGGGAGGCGTTAAGAGTAAGGGGAGTGGATAGAGAGAGTGGAGAGAAGTATTAAGGAGGGAGTATATTGAAGTATTAGGGGTAATGATCAAAGAATGTGAGGGTGGATGGGGGAGTCCTTAGGTGTGGCATTCCTTTTTGACCTGTAAAGATGTGGTCTTCTTGGGATTGGATGAAATAGCAGCAAGAAAAACAGGTTGTACCACCGATAAGAGGACGATAAGATGCACATCTTGGACCGAGAAGACAGATGAGAGGATCCTAGCCCCTGGAGGGTACAAATTTGTGAATCCTACCAACTTCACTCAGACTGAAGAAGTTGCTTGGATAAGTAGTGAAACATTTCATTCTATCTAGAAAGGAGTCCAGTTGACATGGCTCAACTTCCAAGTAAGCAAACCTTGGATGACTGAGAATCTTCACAGACAAAATGACTCATCTTTCTCTTTATCCACCAGCATTGCCTCAGTAATAAAACAAGCTGGATGTCCTGTGCCTGATTACATGATTGGATTCAAGAAACTGAAAAGGTAGACTCTTATAAATGTCTGATGTCTTTGAGTTAATTGAGTTTGTTTTTTCTTATGAGTTAAAATCCCAGGAAAAACAGCTCGAGCCACTTCTTTTTTTTTTTCATATGAGTTCTTCTCTTTAGAATGTAGAATGTATGTGTTCTCATATTTCTATAGGATTGGATGGTAAAGGTTTAACGTTCAGCATGGTTTTTATCAAAAAAATGATGTTTTCCCTCTCCACAGCAAAGTGAAGCGACATCTTGAGAAGAAACCCCCGAGAAGGGTAACAATTCGCACCATGCCTCGTATTCTCATGCAAAAGAATCCCGGAAAAGTGAAAAGGTAGTGGTCTGAATTACGATAAAATATATTGAGGAAGTATTCACACCTATTTTCTGAACATTGTTACTTTCTATAAAATTAATTATATTGATTTTCATTTCTCAGGGATATTATAGTGTATACACTCTACAAATAATCAAGTCATTAGGTCAAAGCGATTGAGACCTCATAAAAACTCTCAGGCATTGAGAACCAAGATTCTGGTCTGGTCTGATTAGCTTAAAAGCTGACTCTTATGTCTGGAGAAAATTACGCCATTTTCGGGTGCCCCCAGACCCATTCCCAGTCACCCCTATTCCTAGTTGTCTCTGGTCCCCATTCTCAGTCACACCTATTCCTAGTCACCCCTGGTCCCCATTTCCACTCACCCAAGGTCCCCTTTCCCATTATCTTTCTTGAATTTCATCATCCTACTGCAGAACACTCTGGACCTTAATTTGGGGTGAAGGGTCGCCTACCAGTCAGACAGTGAGCCAGACTCTCTGACATGCCAGAGCAAGGGACATACCCCAGACTTTTATAAAACCTTGTAAACACCCATTATATTTTAGTTTTTCTGCAGATTAATGAGGGAAAGAGTAGATGCTGTATCATAACATAATCTAAGAAATCAGTCATTTATTTATAAAGCATACAACTAAAGTTGACCAAAGTGCTGTGTATTATTAGGATCACGTAATGGCGCAAAAGAAAGAATTCTGTCATGTACAATTCTTCAGACCTGGTTTGTCTGGTGAATCACTGAGGGGCAGCAAGTGAAGCACGTTGGAAGAAGATGAGCAAAAAAGAATGACTTGTTCATCTGCACTCAGCTGCTTTGATGGACTTTTCCTGAGGTCTGTTTAGATACAATTTGAGAAATGCGGAAACACTGAGGGACAAGAGGGACATGTAGGAATGTTAGGACTGGAAAGGTCACAGTCATGCTTAGGAAAACCGGTTAGATTTGTGCCACGGTGCATTATTATGCAGGACGTCGCCATTAGAGGATTGTGGCCATGAAGGGATGCGCATGATCAGCAAGTAATGATTAGTTGGTGGTAACAGGTCCAATGTGTGCCAAGAACACATTTCCCACACCATCATAACACCGGTGCATCCAGGCAGGTTACACAATGGATTGATGCTCTTGGCACCAAACCGATGTGTGCCTCACCAGACAAGTCTAGGATTTTCTTGTCTTCAGCTGCCTGTCGCACACCAACAATGATGATTGAGGGGAATTTTATGACATTAATAATTTCCGTATATTTTCTCTGTTTTCTATGCAGTAAGATATACTATGTTAGAGCTTATAATTGGCGCTGGTGTCTCACTGATTAAGGCCATATACTTTGCATATAAACATCTGATGAAGTTGTGATGACTTATGCTTCTGCTTTTTGTTTCAGGAAAAAGGGAAAATCTGCAGCAAGACCAAATGGAGGCGAAGCAGATGATTGTAAAAAATAACTGAGAGTCTTGTAAATAATCACTGTAAAAAGAAATTGTCTAAATAAAATCCAAAAGGTTGATTTCTGCTTTTGAGAATTGATTCTGAACAACGGTGCTGTTTCCCTTAAGCTAGCAGAAAAGTTTTCAAAAACAGGAGAAAGATGGTTAGGATTTTTTTCTTTGTCAAATAAAGCATTTGAATTTTTCTTTTTAATTAATTTTATATTATAGTAAGACATACCTGCATGGCCCTGAAACAACAACAAAAAACAATTTTTAAAAAAATCAGAAGAGGTTATTTAAGACAGATTATTAAAAAAAATATTCAGAGGCCTAAAGTGTTTTGTAATTTAAAATCTATTTTTCCCCCAAATATGTTCTTGTCACTTGTGTTTTTTCCCTTAGGGTTGTCTAAACCTTTTTCCAAACTGGTAGCCAAATAATATTAATATAATTATTAATATTAATAATATAAATTTAAATCATATTTATAATTATAAACACTTTAAATTGGTTTCAGGTTTTGGCTATCTTTAGAGCTTTAGAAACAAATGGAAACCCAAGCTTCATGAATCTGCTTCACATGTTGTTTTTCATATGTTCCTTTATTATTACTTCCCCCTTTCATATCAGTTATTCAGTCGTAGTTCCTCTGTTTTCTTCTTTTCTTCCCAATTGGATAACCATTACTGGAATCACTTCTTATTTTAACATTCTCCATGGTCAAAACATCAGCCCAAATCATCCAAGTTCTTGTGATGGAAAACCAGCTGCCTTTCATTTCATTTGCTACTTAAGACTAAAGCATTCTGCCGTTGTATAACAGCACATAAAGTGCATTTAGAACGTATTGGCACCCTTCAGTCTGTGGCTTTACTGTTGTAGTGTGAAAAGATTTTTGATGCCCAATTGCAGTGTGTAAAGGTAAATAATACTAACGTAGTTATGAGTAAAGTTCTGATGTAACCTCTGATGTTCATGTCTCATAACTTTGAACTCTGTCTTATAAGAAATGAGAAAATTGCAAGTCTCGTATTTTGGTTTGTGTATTCTAATTATTCTAATTGGATCAAACAACCTACTTCCATGAAATAACCTAGCAGGTAAGAGCAAACTTCAAACTGCTAAATTGCAAACTTCCTGTTTTCAAAGGCGGTAACCAAATTCAGAGGAGCTATGCAAAATACTCGTAAGCATTCTGAGGTACACCTCAAGTTCACAATCTGAAGCCACACACTCTACACAATCACTAACATTCACAGACTCTCAACAACATCCTTTTTTGCTTTTTATCCATCTGGAAGAAATGAGCTTCAAATATTTTTTAAAGATTTTCACATGGTGTACGTCACGTGGGAAAAGACGAGGAGAAATCTTCAAGAAAGCTTAAGAATTGAAGAAGCTTCGGCTTATTAGAGTTCATGGATTAATTCAAGAGACTACTGTCGGAAGAAGCTGTTGGTCAGGATGAAGATCCAATGTAATGGTAAATAAAAAGTTTTACTTAATATTACTTAGATATAAAGCTGTAGGTTTGAGTTAAACTACATAAATGTGTTCAAATTCATAATATCCAAACACTTCTAGTAATGAATGATTATTACACGGAATTATTAGAATTGTATGTTTGTGTTAGTTTAAACCGAAATGCTTCACTTTTAAGATATTTCAATGCTCAAATTCACCTAAGTTCACCTGCTACCTTAAAAAAAGTGATTGAACTCTACTCACCTTTGTTTCTTTTGAGAAATAGTCAAGACGATGGATTAGTTTAAGCTTCATTTTTGAAAATTTGAGTTCAGTATCCAAAACTTGTCATGATAATTGGGGTTAAAGAGAAGAAAAAGGTTCACGTAACTTAACGGGGTGATCGTGTTTGGCGGTGTATGTGGAGCTGCCGTTGATTTTAAATCATCTTTGAATAAAAACCTTCTATGTGCAGACCTCTGAAGGCTTCAAGTTTTTTCAGCCGACTGTCAGGACATTGTTTTGTTTGTCTGTTTGTTTGTTTAGTGACTCGAATCACAAATCATTTCAAGGGAATCCTTTTATGCTATTCATTTTAGAGAAATTTTCATGGGAGTCATTTCTGAACCTTGTAAACCTGATGTACTTACTGTTTCTAGATGCCCACACACTTCTGTTTTAATGTACGCCACATCGCTTGGTGGCACTGTGTGTGTCTGTGTGTGTGTTTATTTTGGTGCTAACCAATCCATACAAATGGTAAGTGCTGACGCATTAAAGAAAATTCTTACGTTTTTATCCATAAATAAACGCCAACATCTAAGTGTGTAGCTTTAATAGCTGAACTAAAATGTTTTTTTTTTTTTGAATTCCTGTCGTTTATCGGACGATCGGACCTCGTTTATTTGTTTGTTTTAGTTCTCGAACGTTGCTGACTTTTTTTTTTATTGTGAGTATTGAACAGATTTGGCATAAAGGCTTCATACAGGTGTTAAACGGTGTGAAATATAAGTACATTGTGACATTTAACATTTGCTGATCAACATGCAAAAGGAAAATGCATAGTTTTAAATTTGACCTCGTGATGACAGTCGACAGTGTCCGGCGATGTTAAGTTAAAAAAAAAAGCCCTGACCAAACAAAAAGAAACACGAAGATATTGTTTAAGTTCTAAATGCACAGCAACAAGGAGATGTGTTGGGTTTAATCTGTCACTTTGTGGCTTGTTTTTCTACATTTTCAGGCCTTTAGCGATACCATAACTAACATGGCTGCATCCTGGAAACTTGAGGGAAGAATAACAAATGCAGATTTTAATTATTTAAAAAATTTTTTTTTACTTTGTGGCACTAGATGAACTTGAGCTTGATTGTTGTATATGGTGAGATTGTGCACTGCTTTACATTGAGGTTCTTTAACTAATATTTTAATGTGTTATTTAACGGGAACAAAACAGGAAGTTGGACGGTAATTTTCTATCAGCGACACAAAATCACTAACACTTTAATGAATTCAGTGAATGAAACGAATCCCACTTTAATATTTGCAACTGGAGTTCAGGAAATGATCGGCTGCTAAGAAAATAAGAACGCTGTACTTTATAACCATGAAATTGTGGACTTTAAAGGGTTTTAAAGTCCATCCCGTGCTCTCATTGCTGTGGCTCGGGTTCGATTCCTGGGCAGAGAATCAACCCAGCCACCGAGGGGTTAACTCTCAGTGCCGGTCCCAAGCCTGGATAAAATGGGAAGGTCGCATCAGGAAAGGCATTTAGTGTAAAACCTTTGCTAAAATCAAATATGTGGATCAGATGATCTGCTGTGGCGACTCTGAACAGGGAACACCCAAAAGAACAAGTGATTTAATGTTAATTGAAGGAACATTAACCTAATATTGTTACTGCTACTATTATTACTTCAACTAGTTCTTCTACTGCTACTAGTACTGACGATGATGATGATGACGATGATGATGATGATGTTACAGGGTCTGCAACTTTCTAAGAACACACAAGGCAAGCTCTCTGAAGAGACTGAGCCTCTGCAATCTTCACCTGAACATGAGCAGGTAATCAAACTGCTCCTTCCACTAGTCCTATTGGATACTAACGTCCTTGGTAACTTATTCAGCCAGCACATTTGCATTCATGCCATTTCCCAGATGCCCTTATCCAGAGCGACGAACAAAAGTCCATCAACTAGATCACAGACTTGCGATAGCATCAGCCTTAAACTAAAACTCTAAAGCTATCAGTTTTATTCCATCAGGTGACATTACAGCAAATAAATGCTAGTTTAATTCCATGTGGGATTTTTAACCTAATGCTTTTTTCTGCATGTTTTGTAGCTTCCTGTGCAATGTGAGGATGATTTGCTGCCCAGAAATGCAGTGGTCAGTAATGAAGATGAGGACTTCCCAATGAGCTCCCTCAATCAGCCACCAGTGAGTTTCCTTCTGTTATGGCTGCTTTCTGCAAATTAAATGGGGTTGCTAATTGATTCCTGCAGTCACATGCCTCCTATTGCATTCTAGGGATTGGTCAGTGAGACAGGTTATATCACAAAGCTTTGATAGGATCGTGAGAGATTTACAGAATGTCACTAAACTGATTTAAACTATATTTTTATGCAGAATATTAGGATTCAATTAAGGAAAGAACACATACATTTCTTATCTGGTTTTATTTCCTGTCCCTTTAGATTGTAATAAATCGCTAAAGAGTAATCAGACATGAATAAAGTGTACAGCAGTATAGATCTGTAATATTGTTCAGATCTGAAGTTGAGTCATCGATGAACGTTTCTCCATTTATGTACACAGTGTAAACATATTGTTTATTAAATATATCTGTAATACTGAATTGTTTCCTCGTTTTGTTTTTCAGTGTGGAGAAAACTCTAAGGATGACGGTGGAAAATGACGTGTTCTACTGGGAATGAACTGTATATGAACATTTATTTGGAAATATTGCAGTGGTGCAATAAATGTTCCTCCTAATATGAAGCTGGTATTGAATGCTTTTTGTCATGTGATGCAGTATTTGGTATCACATCAGTGTATTTCTCTGCTTTACTGGGAAAAGAACACCTGCACATGCAACACCTCACAATCAGCAAAAAGCCTCGGTTCATGTTCACATCAGACATCAGAACCGGTAGGAAAATAAGATTTCAGTTTGTCTGGAAAAGACTTGGGGGGAGAGAGAGAGACAGGGAGAGAGAGAGAGAGAGACAGAGAGAGAGACAGAGAGGTCAGAGTAGAATGGCCAGACTGGTTTGCACTGACTTTAAGCAAACTCAAATAACTACTCTTCAAAAACGTGTTGAGCAGAAAAGCATCTCAGAATCATCTGAAAACACACATCTCACACATACACAGTACAATACACACTCCTCCTCTAACACACTACGCACAGCTAGAATCAATAGTATAAAGTAAAGAAGAGTCTAGTTTCTCTTAATGTTTCTTCTTCGTGTAGTTTGAAGGATTTCCATGGCCACCATCACCACTGGTTTGCTCCTTAGGGACAAAATTAAAAACTTATGTCCAGATTTCTGTAAAGCTAACAATGATTTTTGAAGTACACCTACAGAAAAGATTCATTTAATTGAACAGAACCTTTAGTTGATGAGCTACAACATGGTAACTGCACATCCAGTTCCACTGTCTGACAACCAAGAACTGGAATTCTGACTCCACAGTGGTCAGAGGCTCAACCAAACCGGACAGCGGAAGAGAAGAAAAAGATCAGGTGATTTTTAACAACCTACAACTGTACAGTTTCAGCTAGCTTTTTCCCACTGTAGCCTTGCATTCCTGTTGAGCTGAGGAGAAAGCTCAACCCGACCGGACACCAGAAAGAAAACAGGAAAACGTAGAAGCAAGTTTACATCTGAAAAAGAAGTTTATTTTCCATTATAGTTCATAAATTGGTCTGGGAAGATTTTACAGCTGATCAGTGAGCTAGCTGGTTAGCTAGATAGCTAAACATGTCAGTTTGTGGTGTGTCAGCTTGCTTGTGTACCCTTTTGATTCTCAGCACCTTTAAGATTTAAATAAAAAGAAAGATATGTTAAAAAACAAGCTATAAAAAACATCACTAACACAAGTTAAGCATGACTGGTGTTAGCTTGCCAGCTAATGGTCACCTGTGTCATCTGCAATGTTGGGAAGGTTACTTTGAAAATGCAATAGGTTACAGATTACAAATTAGCCTATTTAAAATGTAATAAGTAGTGTAACTTTTTAATCACTTTATAAAAGTAAAGTAACTGATTACATTTGATTACTTTTAAGTTTCAAATGGATATTTTCAACTAAATCATTTCCAGACATTTATACCAGGCAGGGTTAACCTTACAGTAGCACTCAACTCTGTTTACTGTTAGAATTTCAACATTTCATCACTTTAATTAAAAATTATCTTCTTCTTCTTCTTCTGCTTCTTCTTCTTTCGGCTTTTCCCTTCAGGGGTCGCCACAGCGAATCATCTCTCTCCACCTATCCCTATCTTCTGCATCCTCAACACTTGCACCCACTAGCTTCATATCCTCATTTATTCCATCCATATACCTCCTCTTTGGCCTTCCTCTTTGCCTCCTGCCTGGCAGCTCCATGTCCAACATTCTCCTACCAATATACTCACTCTCCCTCCTCTGAACATGTCCAAACCATCTTAATCTGGTCTCCCTAACTTTGTCCCCCATATGTCCAACATGAGCTGTCCCTCTGATGTACTCGTTCCTAATCCTGTCCAATCTTGTCACTCCCAAAGAGAACCTCAACATCTTCAGCTCTGCTACCTCTAGCTCTGACTCCTGTCTCTTCCTCAGTGACACTGTCTCTAAACCATACAGCATGGCTGGTCTCACCACTGTCCTGTACACCTTCCCCTTGATTCTCGCTGATATTTTCCTATCACACAGAACTCCCGACACCTTTCTCCACCCATTCCAACCTGCCTGCACTCGCTTCTTTACCTCTTTCCCACACTCTGGATTACTCTGGACTGTTGACCCCAAGTACTTAAACTCCTGTACCCTCTTCACCTCTTCACCCTGTAACCTTACTGTTCCACTTCCCTCCCTTTCATTCATACACATGTACTCAGTCTTACTACGACTGACTTTCATTCCTCTTCTCTCCAGCACAAACCTCCACCTCTCCAGGTTTTCCTCCACCTGCTCCCTGCTCTCACTACAGATCACAATGTCATCTGCAAACATCATTGTCCAAGGAGACTCCTGTCTGACCTCCTCTGACAACTGGTCCATCACTATAGCAAACAGGAAGGATCTCAGAGCCGATCCCTGATGCAGTCCCACCTCCACATTGAGCTCCTCTGTCTGACCTACAGCACACCTCACCACTGTCCTGCTCCTCTCATACATGTCCTGCGCCACTCTGACATACTTCTCTGCTACTCCTGACTTCCTCATACAGTACCACAGCTCTTCTCTTGGCACCCTGTCATACGCTTTCTCCAAGTCTACAAACACACAGTGCAACTCCCTCTGACCATCCCTATACTTCTCCATCAAAATTCTCAGAGCAAAAATTGCATCTGTTGTGCTCTTTCTGGGCATGAAGCCATACTGCTGCTCACAAATTTCCACTACCTTCCTTAACCTAGCTTCCACTACTCTTTCCCATAGCTTCATTGTATGGCTCATCAACTTTATCCCCCTATAATTACTGCAACTCTGCACGTCACCCTTATTCTTAAAGATCGGCACTAACACACTTCTTCTCCATTCCTCAGGCATCCTCTCACTCTCTAAAACCCTGTTGAACAAACTAGCTAAAAATTCCACTGCTGCCTCTCCCAGACACTTCCAGACCTCCACCGGGATGTCATCAGGACCAACTGCCTTCCCACTTTTCATCCTCTTCAAAGCCTTCCTGACTTAATCCTTTCTAATCTTATCTACTTTCTGTTCCACAGAGTTCACCCCTTCTACTCTTTTTTCCCTCTCATTTTCCTCATTCATCAGCTCCTCAAAGTATTCCTTCCATCTCCTCTGTACACTCTCCTCACTTGTGAGCACCCTTCCATCTCTATCCTTAATAACTCTAACTTGCTGCACATCCTTCCCATCTCGATCCCTCTGCCTAGCTAACCTGTACAAGTCCTTCTCTCCTTCTCTAGTGTCTAACCTAGTGTACAACTCGTCATATGCCTTCTGCTTGGCCTTAGACACCTCCCTCTTCACTCTGCGCTGTAACTCCTTGTATTCCTGTCTATTCTCTTCAGTCCTGTCCATGTCCCACTTCTTCTTGGCTAACCTCTTCCTCTGGATACTATCCTGAACTTCCTCATTCCACCACCAAGTCTCCTTATCTTCTTTCCTCCTTCCAGATGACACACCCAGCACCTTTCTCCCTGTCTCCCTGATCACTTCTGCTGTAGTTTCCCAGTCATCTGGCAGCAATACCTGCCCACCCAGAGCCTGCCTCAACTTCTGTCTAAATTCCTCACAACATTCCTCCTTTTTCAGCTTCCACCACTTGGTTTTCTTCTCTATCTCTATCTTTGACCTCTTCGTCTTACAGACCATCAAAGTCATCCTACACACCACCATCCTATGCTGTCTGGCTACACTCTCTCCCACTACCACTTTACAGTCAATAATCTCTTTCAGATTGCCTCTTGTACATAGGATGTAGTCTACCTGTGTTCTCCTACCTCCACTCTTGTAAGTCACTCTATGCTCCTCCCTCTTCTGAAAATAAGTGTTAACCACACCCATGTCCATCCTCTTAGCAAAGTCCACTACCATCTGTCCTTCAAGGTTCCTTTCCTTAACTCCAAACTTGCCCATCACCTCCTCATCACCTGTGTTCCCCTCACCAACATGTCCATTAAAATCCGCTCCTATCACCACTCTCTCACCCGTGGGAATACTCTCCATCACCTCATCTAATTCACTCCAGAATCTCTCTTTCTCCTCTAACTCACAACCTACCTGTGGGTTATAACCACTAACAACATTCAACATCACCCCTTCAATCTCTAACTTCAGACTCATCACCCTGTCTGACACTCTCTTCACCTCCAGGACATTCCTCACAAACTCCTCCTTCAGGACCACACCTACCCCATTTCTCTTACTATCCACACCATAATAAAACAGCTTGAATCCTGCTCCCATACTACGAGCCTTGCTACCCTTCCACCTGGTCTCCTGTACACACAGTATATCCACCTTCCTTCTCTCCATCACATCAGCCAGCTCTCTACCTTTCCCTGTCATAGTACCAACATTCAGAGTTCCTATTCTCAGTCCTACACTCTTACCTTTCCTCTTCTCTCTCTGTCTGTGCACTCTCCTCCCTCCTCTACTTCTTCGACCAACAGTAGCCCAATTTCCACCGGCGCCCTGTAGGTCAACGGCGCCGATGGCGGTCGTTGTTAACCCGGGCCTCGACCGATCCGGTATGAAATTCGTACTGACGATTCGCATGGTTAAATTTGGCAATGTTTTACGCCGGATGCCCTTCCTGACGCAACCCTCTCTATTTATCCGGGCTTGGGACCGGCACAGAAGTCACTGGACCCCCATGGCTAGATTGAATTAAAGATTATATTCATTTAATTTTAAGCACAGGAAAATTGCACACAAAAGTTGTTTAATACTGTTTTAGGAATCAAATCTTTGCATAGCTATGACAGAACACACTGGCAAGTAACATTCATTCATTCATTGCCTACCGCTTATCCGAACTATTCTCGGGTCACGGGGAGCCTGTGCCTATCTCAGGCGTCATTGGGCATCAAGGCAGGATACACCCTGGACAGAGTGCCAACCCATCGGGCACACACACTCTCATTCAATCACACACTACGGACAATTTAGAGATGCTAATCAACCTACCACGCATGTTTTTGGACTGGGGGAGGAAACCGGAGCACCCGGAGAACATGCAAACTCCACACACATGGCGGAGGCGGGAATCGAACCCCCAACCTTGGAGGTGTGAGGCAAACGTGCTAACCACTAAGTTACCGTGCCCCCTTGGCAAGTGACAATGCCCTGAAAAATAAAACATAATCTGAAGAAATAAAGCATATACATAAACCCAAATAGGCAATAAAACAGTTAATAAAAGAAAAACACTGGTGTCTCATAGCCAATGCAATTGGGGAAAGAAATGAATTAAATCTGTGTGTGTGTGTATGTGTGTGCGCGCATGAATTTCACAACTCGATGACTTTGTGAGTCATTATAACGTGTGCTACAATGCTAAAATAACTAAGCTATATCAGATCTGACATTACCAACACATTTTTAAGGAGGAAAAATGTGAGCTATAAATTTTCTGTCAAAGGGTTGATCAATAGAAGTGTGCCTGGTAAAGGTAGCTAGCAGACTAGCTCATTTGTTCTGAATGTTTTGAATACAGGTCTTGAATACACTATGGGTTCGATGAACGCACTGGCGCGTTTTGGTGAATTTTTGCCTCACGTTTGCCTCACACCTCCAGGGTTGGTGGTTCGATTCCCGCCTCCACCATGTGTGTGTGGAGTTTGCTTGTTCTCCCTGTGCCTTGGGGGTTTCCTCTGGGTACTCTGGTTTCCTCCCCCGGTCCAAAAACATGCATTGTAGGTTGAATGGCATCTCTAAATTGTCTGTAGTGTGTGAGTGAATGAGAGTGTGTGTGTGCCCTGCGATGGGTTGGCACTCCATCCAGAGTGTATCCTGCCTTGATGCCCGATGATGCCTGAGATAGGCACAGGCTCCCCGTGACCCAAGAATAGCTTGGATAAGCGGTAGACAATGAATGTTATATTTGTGCCCTTATCGGATTTCCAGCACTGAAATGCATTTTCATCACTCGTGGTGGCGACTCTCAGACAGCTTGTAGTAGCCTAAAGCTTTCAGCAGTAATGTAGACTTGTGGTGCCGCAAATTGAAACCAGAGAACCAATCAAAAGCATCAGAATAGCACTGCTTGAACACATTCTAGCAACACATTAATGTTATTCAACATATCCTAGTTTTTTAAAGAAAATATTAAGATGTAAGCCTATTTGTAATTTTTAACATTTTCATAAGTAACTGTAATTTAAATACATATTTTTTCTCAGTAACTGTAACAAATTACTGTTACATTTATTTTGTAATTAAATTACATAATGCCGTTACATGCAACTAGTTACTCCCCAACACTGGTCGTCTGTGGATAATAAAAAATCCTGAGGTAACTGACTCAGAAATCTTTGATTTTTATTTTTTGGAAATACACAGAGCTCAGAATCTTGTAAAGTTAATGGCCTAAAGATGTGCGTTTCATACACAATTATAAAAATAAATAACTTGTAAAAGATGTGAAAAGTGGGCACGGTGGCTTAGTGGTTAGCATGTTTGCCTCACACCTCCAGGGTTGGGGGTTCGATTCCCGCCTCTGCCGTGTGTGTGGAGTTTGCATGTTCTCCCCGTGCCTTGGGGGTTTCCTCCGGGTACTCCGGTTTCCTCCCCTGGTGTGTGATTGAATGAGAGTGTGTGTGTGTGTACCCTGCGATGGGTTGGCACTCCGTCCAGGGTGTATCCTGCCTTGATGCCCAATGATGCCTGAGATAGGCACAGGCTCCCCGTGACCTGAGAATAGATCTGATAAGCGGTAGACAATGACTGAATGAAAGAAGTGAAAAGCCAGTAGTTTAATATGATGAAACAGAATGTCTGCTTCCCATCTGTAAATGGAGATAATGTCATAAATCAAGAACTAAATTAGTTTAATAATGACATATATGTAGTGTGTAATTTTGGGTTAAAAATTGGTGCCGGTTGAATTCAACGTTTGTTTCCTCCGTAGCGCCCTCTTGTGGCCTGCAGTGATATTTTTCCGGAGTTTAATTAAATAACAATACTTGACGGGTTTTTTTCAGTGCAAAATCGCCTCAGTCCTTGAGGAGAACCATTGGCTTTGCCACAATCATGCAGCATGATCTCCAGTATTGTCATAGAAACTGTATCCTGAAATCAGCGATAACTACAGGTTTCAGAAAAACTAACCCGTTTTTTCTCTTCAAGTATGACTTCAATTTTTGGAGAACATCTACCTCATTATCTCACAGTCTGTTATAGAATCTGTCCAAGACTTTATTAAGATCATGTTGTACAGTGTTTAAGTTTAAAAAAAAAAAAAAAAAAAAAAAAAAAACCATTTCAAATGACCACTGAAATCATAGGATTTGGTCACTAATGGAAGATGCAAGTTGTTGAGCAGCTTTCTATGTTCTGTAGCTAGAAAAAAAGTACTAGTAGTACTGCTTCGTTTAGTACTTGAGCTGTTTGGTTTGGTTTGATGTATTCGATTGACATAGATCCTCAAAATTCAGCACAGTCTTCAAAGTATGTTTGTATTTTCCTGCTTTCACATGATTTAAGATATCCTGAACAAGATTAGAACCTTATTACTCAATCTACTAAAACCCTAGCAATAAATTAGCATGCTAGAAACCAGCTGACTAAAAATAATACAAACTACTTGACATAACCAACATAACATGAAATAAACAACAACAACAAAAACCAAATACCTGAATGCATCACTGAAAACAAAGGCTCAACCTAGATAAACCTGATTTAAAAACCCAAGGATCCAAACGCAACAACAAACATTGACCTGACAAAGACAGACACAAGAGGACAGGTATAAATAAGGCAACACATTAGTAGCAAATTGGAAACAGATGACAGGACACATGACATAACCACATGACATTCCACAAGGTATAGCAATAGACGTACCCCTCTGGTGGTCTGGCAGGAAATTGTCCCAGAAGCTCCTGACATTGCTGTGCTGTGCAATTTTCTTCAGTTGGAATATCAATCTTGCTACGGGTTTTTTTGCCAAGGCAGATTCACTTGAGCTCTGATCAACAACTGAAGCTTCTTCTAGTTTTTAAGATTCTTTGAATTAACTAAGGATTTCTGCTTGAGTTTGTGTGCAAGACTTTTCCCATATGACGCCATAAATACCTAATCAAAAGTCTTGAAATGTAATTTAAAGAGCTCTCCTGTTGCAGTGTACTGAGAGATGTGTAGGTTTGCATACAAACCACCAGAGTGTGCATTTGCATGTATGTGCCTTTTATAGCAAACAGGACGACCAACGTCTGTGGTTTTTTATTTCCTTTAATATCTAATTTGAACTGCGTAATACATGTGTACTTTGTAGTCACTCCTTTTTCAAATTATTACCAGAAATAAAACCAGAAGGAGGGAAGGGAGGGGAGGGAGGGAAGGGAGGGGAGGGAGGGGAGGGAGGGGAGGGAGGGGGGCACAGTGGCTTAGTGGTTAGCACGTTTGCCTCACACCTCCAGGGTTGGGGTTTCGATTCCCGCCTCCGCCATGTGTGTGTGGAGTTTGCATGTTCTCCCTGTGCCTCGGGGGTTTCCTCCAGGTACTCCGGTTTCCTCCCCCCGGTCCAAAGACATGCATGGTAGGTTGATTGGCATCTCTAAATTGTCCGTAGTGTATGATTGCGTGAGTGAATGAGAGTGTGTGTGTGCCCTGCAATGGGTTGGCACTCCGTCCATGGTGTATCCTGCCTTGATGCCCAATGACACCTGAGATAGGCACAGGCTCCCCGTGACCCGAGTATAGATCGGATAAGCGGTAGACAATGAATGAATGAAAACCAGAAGGCTAAAGTTTGTGAAGGAAATTTGATGTTGGCTTGACAGAGACCAATAAACAATATGAGAGGTGGTTACTTGAGTGTTGCTAAGGGGTCATGATGATATTCTAGGTGATTACTATGTGTTTCTAGGTAGTTGCTACGATATTCTAGGTGGTAGCACTACTTAGCAACCAGCTGCCATACTATATAACAACAGCCTAGCAGTGTCTAGGAATACCATAGCAACCAGCTTGCCTGAAATAATCAACACCTAGCTACCACATAGAATATCAAAGCAACAAGCCATCAATACCATAGTACCATACCATACCAAGCACTGAACAACATTCTGTCAACCAACTGGAATACCATAGCAACCACTTAGCAACACCATTCTATATTGTTTAGTGGTCACTGTTATGCCAACATCAAAGCTTGCTCACAACTTTAGCCAACTTTAGACAACACCCTAGTAATAACCACCTACCACCATAGCAACAGCCTAGCAAGTAACCCACTCCGATATGTTTGTCTATCAAGGTCTCTATTCAGTGCTTGATATAGTACTCCAGACAGGTTGCTAGGCTGTTGATAGGCAGTTGCTATGTTATCACAGTTGCTTGCTAGGTATTGCTACCACCTGGAATATCATAGCAACCACCTAACAACACCCCACTACCTACCTTGAATATCATCACAACCCCCTAGCAACACAGTAAGTAACCACTGCCCCCATATTGTTCAGTGGTCTCTATCAAGCCAACGTCAAATTTCTAGTTTATCTATGCTAATGATATTAAAATACAAAAAAACAAAACAAAACCTAGGCATAGGTATTGGCCTGCCTGCTTGGCATAAAAGGCATTTGCAAATGCAAATACCTGCACAATGACCTACACGTCTCACACCAGACTTCAACACAGCAGCTCACAATTCTTATCGTCTCAACTACATAACTTTTGTTTCTGTACAGAATTATATATTGAATTATACAAAGAATACAATAGTATGGAATTGTCTTCAAATGGATGACCTTTAAATCAGTTTAGTTATATTCAGAGCTTCAATTCACTTTTTAGTCGAGATCTTCAGTTTCTTTGAGGAAGCTTGAGGATGGAGATGCTCCAGTTGTTCATTGAACTGCCAGGATTAGATAAAAAATGTTGTGGCAAGAAAAAGCTGGCAGCCAGGATGGTTTTCACAAGCTGGTATGTACTAAACTGTGTAATTATTGCTTATATGCTTATATACATACATATATATATATATATATATATATATATATATATATATATATATATATATATATATATATATATATATATATATATATACCTAATACTGTAGGTTTGACTTAAACAACATGTCTGTTTAAAATCAGAATGTCCATATCATCATTACAGTCTTCATTGCAATGGATATTTATTTTAACCTGATGTAGTACGTACAGTAGGCGGGGCTTTAATGTCCTTTTTACGTACTTCCGCTACGTTATACAGCAAGTCATGGGCTCATGCTAAACCAAGCAAAGCAAAAGATGGTAAGCCGCTGAAGCATTATATTTTTTATCTTTAAATATACCTCAGCTTCTATGTGTATAGTCTTAACAATTTAACAGAAAACCTCTATATCTTCTGGCCACTAGGCCAACGTTTATTTGTTTAGCGACCATCGATCAGACCTCGACGCACCTGTAGGCCTTGAAACCTGCATCTCAGTCAGTATTAATTAAAAATGATGATTTTTGTCACACTAAGTTTGAAATACACAGTAAATACAAATGCTTTGTGTTATTTAGCAATTGTTAGCCAGTTAGTGCTACGCCACTAAACATCCTAAGGTCCAAGCTAACATGCTAACCTGCATTCGGTGCTAAACATGATGCCAGCAGTTAATTCGAACTGTTAGACGTTGCAGTATGTTAGTTACATACAAGTTTACAATACATAAGTGTGTGTAATGTAATAAATCCACAGCAGATAGAACGAATCAATTCTATTCATATTTCTGCATTTGTAATTGTCTGATACATTTTTATATCTAGTTTTCTTTTGTATGTTAAATTATTCAATCTTTTGTAGTATTACTTCTGTGATATTCAGTAGAAGTAGAACACTACAATTTACTACTGTTGTCTTGGTTAGTCACTGAGTGAGAACATTTTAAACAAATCTCAGTGAAGTAAGTTGAGATATGTATTAACTGATATGACCAATTAATTGATAAAGTGAATAATGTTAATTCAGGGAATCCTAACCTAATATTTAGGCAAATTTTTTTTTTATTTGCTTATTTTTATGATGATTCAGGGCCTGACTTTTAGTTGTTGTGATTCTGAAGAGCTGCTGCTCTCTGCTTCAGCTGAAGAAGAGCAGGTAATCAAGCTGCTTTTCCATTAATTCTATTAGTTTCTAATGTCCTTGGGAACTTATTCAGCTAGTAGATTTTATTCATCAGTAACACAAGATAAATAAGGTGACATTAAAGCACACAAATGCTGGGTTTTTTTTCTGCATATTGTGTAGGTTCCTCAGCAGTGCGTCGGGCGACCCGGTTCCTTTAAATGCTGTGGTCTTATACGAAGACGGGGATTTTCCAATGTTCAATCAGCCACCAGTGAGTGTCTCTCTGTAATGACTGCTTTCTCTCTCTCTCTCTCTCTCTCTCTCTCTCTCTCTCTCTCTCTCTCTCTCTCTCCCTCTAATTAAACAAATAAACCAAATAATTATGTGGACCTTTTGTCATTTAGTAATAAATAAACATGATTCAGTGCAGGTGTATTTAGTTAGCAACATTTTAGACAATTAATTAATTTAAAATTAAAACAACAGTTAATTAGTGAAGAACATCAAGCTGGATATCTGAATCTTAAGCTAATGTTAAAATGGATGTGTACTTTTCTACTACTACTACTACTACTACTAATAATAATAATAATATGGCAGGGGTTTATACCTGAGGCAGCAGGGACACCCTGAAGACTGCAATCCATTGCCCAGTACTTCAGCTGAACAGAAAGAAGTACTTACTCACTTATTTACTCACATTATTTATTTATTTACTTACATTCTTATTTACTTACTTATTTCCTTACTTAATTACTTGTGCCAAAATTATTTATTTATTTTTAGCTAATTCTGCTGGTCATTTGCTTGTCAACTTATTTCAGTAATCGATTTTAATTATCTGATAAGATTAAAGTTTAAGATTTAAGACACTTTAAGACACTTGAAGCTTTAAGGCTTTTTTTTATAGGATTTTTTTAACATAGGTCTTTTTTTCTATGTCTTTTTCTCCAGGGGCTGGTGGAAGGGGAAGAATATTTGTAATAAAAGTTAATGAAATTATTTTAAATTTTTTTAAAAAACTTTAAAAAAAAATGCGGTTTACTGTGTTATTTGTAAAGTGACTTTGTACTCTACTACACCACCAAGACAACACATTTTACCCTTTAAGATCTTATTATTTAGGTTATTGAGTAAGTTTATGTCTATTATTCAGGAATTACATTCAAATATTCAGGGGTCAGTTGGAAAAAAACCATGAAAATGTCAGACTCTGTGGTGTGAAAGTAAATTGAGGAACAGTTTGAATGATGGCTTCATTATATATTTTATATTTCCTTTTATACATTTGCAAGAAAGACAATTTTAAGACTCTAATCAGAGTTACTGATATAGAGTTACAAATCAAACGAGGTGATTTGCAAAGTGGAATTTAGTTACAGTGATGGAAATGTATTTAAAATGATTTATTATTTCATTATTATAGTTTTATTAATATGTTATTAATATCAATATGCTCTGTCACTTGAACTTAAAGCCTAATTAACCCTTATTAAGTTACAGCAAATTTATTTGAGGAAATCCTATTCATATTTAAGACTGAACCCCATCATCCCTTTAGAGTTAAGACCTTTTTAAAAAAATATATTTTATATATTTTATAAAGAACTATCTGAGATGAATCCCACTATAATTCCTACATTGAGTGGAAAACCACCAGAAACACCACATCAGCTGCAATCCATCGACCTGTGGTGGTCTTCTGAATGATCAGGTCCTTTCCCATTTATACAGTGTTACAAATCAACATACCCATACAATCATAGCCATACACACGATTTTTTTTATAAGTTTACAGCAGTGTCAGCTTTAGATCAGTTCATCCACCCGCACAGTACCTGATTAAATCTATAATCGGAATTGAATAGCCTCAGCCTTCATCATCATCATCATCATCATTATCATCATCATCATTGAGGACAGTTCCTACCCAGTCACCTGACCGTCATTTTAATTCATTCTTTATTTCAGATCTACACTGAACACTCTATATTCTGACATGGAGAACACCTATCCATCTAACTATCTCACAGTCTCTTATGGAATTTGGCTAGCATTTTATTAAGATCATGTCATACAGTGTGATAAGTTTAAAATAATTTTAAATGACCACTGAAATCACAGGCTTTGGTCACTTATGGAAGAGCAGTTCTATTGCTTGAAAATTTAGAAAAAGGGAGTTTGCCCCTTAAAAATATTCTGTGCAGGATTGTCATATTGACTCATTTATGACAGTAATCCCCCTCATTGTAAAAAGAGTGACTTTCTATACCAGTCCTGCTTCTTTCAGTATCCTTATCCACTTCTCATTTCACCCATCTGTAAAGATTATATTCAGACATTCTTGGGTATCAGTACTGAAGGCAGCAGTGCTGGTAAAGGACGTCTTTTTCTTTCTTTTTTTTTTTTAAACAGGATGTTCTGTAGTAGGAGGAAGCTCATTATCATAAAAGGTGGCTGGGTAGATAACTGCACAAAGACTTTATAAAGTTAAATTCCCACCTTTCAGAGTCTGTTCCATAACAGACTGTGAGATAATGCGGTAGATGTTCTTTATGCCAGATCATAGAGTGTACAGCGTAGATCTGAAATGAATAATGAATGAATTCCCATGAAGTAGGTAGAATTACAGGGTGCATCCCTTCACATACAACATCTTCTCATGTTTTTTTATCAAATGAAAATGATTCAAATGAATAGGATTAAATGTATCCATATGATGTTGAAGAGAGATGTTACATAATTAGGGTCTTATGCTAATTAGGCTTATTGTATTAGGCTATAGAACTTAGCCATTAATATTATATATTATATTTAATATTAAGAACTAAGCCTATACATTGATGATAAATTGATGATAATCAATTTATCAAGCTGATTAAATCAAACTGATAAAGATTTTTCTGTGTCTCAAAGATACACTGATGGTGCTTGAGACCTTGAATTGTTTTTTTTATCAAAACATGTTGCATGCTTGTTCAAGTATAACCAAGACATTTATTTTCATAAATCATAAAAAGATTAGCTTTAAACACACACATTCAATCTCTAATAAATATCTAAACCTGAGAGTGATTGGTGTTCTTAAGTCTTGTAATACTTATATACTGATATACACGTGTTTGTGCCTAGTTTTGTGGTGGTGGTTTTTTTGCGTGCAGTTTCCGGTGTTTCTAGATGATTGTCAGACTACTCTTGGTTTCACTTGGTGTCACTCCTGTCCTCATAACAGAAACAAACAACTACAGTGGGGCAAAAAAGTATTTAGTCAGCCACCAATTGTGCAAGTTCTCCCACTTAAAAAGGTGAGAGGGCCTGTAATTTTCATCATAGGTACACTTCAACTATGAGAGACAGAATGAGAAAAAAAAAAATCCAGAAAATCACATTGCCTGATTTTTAAAGAATTTATTTGCAAGTTATGGTGGAAAATAAGTATTTGGTCAATAACAAAAGTTCATCTCAATACTTTGTTATATACCCTTTGTTGGCAATGACAGAGGTCAAACGTTTTCTGTAAGTCGCCACAAGGTTTTTACACACTGTTGCTGGTAGTTTGGCCCATTCCTCCATGCAGATCTCCTCTAGAGCAGTGATGTTTTGGGGCTGTCGCTGGGCAACACGGATTTTCAACTCCCTCCAAAGATTTTCTATGGGGTTGAGATCCGGAGACTGGCTAGGCCACTCCAGGACCTTGAAATGCTTCTTACGAAGCCACTCCTTCATTGCCCGGGCGGTGTGTTTGGGATCATTGTCATGCTGAAAGACCCAGCCACGTCTCATCTTCAATGCCCTTGCTGATGGAAGGAGGTTTTTACTCAAAATCTCATGATACATGGCCCCATTCATTCTTTCCTTTACACGGATCAGTCGTCCTGGTCCCTTTGCAGAAAAACAGCCCCAAAGCATGATGTTTCCACCCCCATGCTTCACAGTAGGTATGGTGTTCTTGGGATGCAACTCAGCATTCTTTCTCCTCCAAACACGACAAGTTGAGTTTTTACCAAAAAGTTCTATTTTGGTTTCATCTGACCATATGACATTCTCCCAGTCCTCTTCTGGATCATCCAAATGCTCTCTAGCAAACTTCAGACGGGCCCGGACATGTACTGGCTTAAGCAGGGGGACACGTCTGGCACTGCAGGATTTGAGTCCCTGGCAGCGTAGTGTGTTACTGATGATAGCCTTTGTTACTTTGGTCCCAGCTCTCTGCAGGTCATTCACTAGGTCCCTCCGTGTGGTTCTGGGATTTTTGCTCACCGTTCTTGTGATCATTTTGACCCCCCGGGGTGAGATCTTGCGTGGAGCCCCAGATCGAGGGAGATTATCAGTGGTCTTGTATGTCTTCCATTTTCTAATAATTGCTCCCACAGTTGATTTCTTCACACCAAGCTGCTTACCTATTGCAGATTCAGCCTTCCCAGCCTGGTGCAGGTCTACAATTTTGTTTCTGGTGTCCTTTGACAGCTCTTTGGTCTTGGCCATAGTGGAGTTTGGAGTCTGAGTGTTTGAGATTGTGGACAGGTGTCTTTTATACTGATAACGAGTTCAAACAGGTGCCATTAATACAGGTAACGAGTGGAGGACAGAGGAGCCTCTTAAAGAAGAAGTTACAGGTCTGTGAGAGCCAGAAATCTTGCTTTTTTGTAGGTGACCAAATACTTATTTTCCACCATAATTTACAAATAAATTCTTTAAAAATCAGACAATGTGATTTTCTGGATTTTTTTCCCTCATTCTGTCTCTCATAGTTGAAGTGTACCTATGATGAAAATTACAGGCCTCTCTCATCTTTTTAAGTGGGAGAACTTGCACAATTGGTGGCTGACTAAATACTTTTTTGCCCCATTGCATGTTTATTCCAGCCCCTGATTTTTATTTAATAATGATTCATCAGTATTAGTATTTGCACTAATTTGGCTTGTAGGAAAGTTATATTTGCAGGTTTAACTGCTGCAAAAAACACTATAATGCACTCTAGGTTTTCACCTGGACCCCCTTTAATAAAAGAATGGTATAATTATTTCAGAGATATTGTTCTTATAGAGAGATCATTGACTGTCTTCCATAAAGCATGAAGCTCAACTTTGGATATTTGGTATAAAGTTATTGCTGCACTTCTGATTTTCCCTTAGATATAGCACATATTCTAAATGGGTCTGAGCAACTGCACTAATGTCATTGTATTAATCTTATATATTTATTTATCATTGTTTCAAGGCTTTGGCAATTGTATATAGTTTAAATATGAGTTGTTTCATATACTTGAATACACATATATACTACTAGACATGTAACAAAGTAAACTGTACATTTTGTGTTAAAACTAAATAATAAAAAGTTGATCACAAAAAAAGAAATATTAATGTAATTTGTGTCCTTTTTCAATAACTGTATTCACATCATCATGTAGCAGAACCACATATAGCTGAAGCAGTACAAAGTTTCTTCAGGACCCTGAAGCCACATGAAACAACATAGTGCTAAGGACGGAAAGTAAGTTGTCCTAGCTACATAAAGTGCATCCTGTGCAACCTAGTGCAAACAGTGCATGACAAAAAGACAGTGCAAACAGACAATAAAAAACAACAATAAATGATTATTTATTGGAAAATTTTTTATTAGAAAATAACTTGCTCATTTATGTTAACTTTTGTGGACTTCGGTCATGTAGTACTAAATAAACATTAATGAATGCAGGTGTATTTAGGTTAGCAAACTTCTAAACAAACATCAGTAAAGTATGTTGAGAAGTAATATCACTTTTGTGGAATTGGGCCGTATTGTTCTTCATACAAAGTTTCAGGTGCAGTTCAAAGCCATAACAGATATGACTGACTCATGTAGGTTTCCTGCTAACTGGAGCTGTCTGGCTTTGTAGATTAGCACATAAGATTATACAGAAAGAATTGTAATGGTTTCATTTTCTTATTGTTGTTACTTTACTGTCAGTATTTAAAAAAAAAAAAGATTTCTATAAACAGAAAGACTCTTTCCAATGATGTCTTGGAATTGTTCATAGCCTACATTTTACATATATATTTAAATATATATAAATATATATAAAAAGGTTTTGATGGAGTGTTATAGTTTATAACAATAAATAATTAAAAGTTACCATGAGGAAAGTACTGATGATGTTTCTTCTGAGGATGTTACTTTTGCTCTTTTTGATGAAGAAAATAATTGATGAAATAAATAAATAACACCACTTTAATTAGTACACAGTAATAGTTTGGAAAAAATGACAGATTTGAAGAACATTAAAGATGCTTAAAACCACTTAGTAAACCACAGCATAAAAAGGCTTGTCGTGTTTTCGTCACTGCTCTAGATCCACTTCCTCAGTTATCTCAGAGAAGCTGAAGAGTACTGCACCCATCACGGACTTCACCAGACGTCTAACAGGATGAGCTTTTTCAGAGGATTACCTTAAAGACTTAACGAGCTTTCAATTAGTTTTAATTAAAACACTCAATTTAGTATTCCTAGTGCTGTCCACATGGAGACAGAACTTCCAACAGAAATCTTGAGTTCTTTCGAGAAAGGATGAAGATTTTAACAAGCTTCAGCAGTTGATCAGAGCTCAGGAACAAACTCAATTTAATTCAAGAGGATCTGCAATGGGAAGAAATTGGAGGCCAGGATTGTGATCTTGTGGTAAGTCATGGGCCGAGTTCCGTATTTTTTCACATACACGGTTATATAGGTACAGAATTTAGCACGAAGTGAAATGCTCCTCCTACGACCGTGCGAACACATTTTGCAATTGAAACTGCATAAAAAAATCCTTAAGTAATTTCTCTAATGTTACTTCAGTATAAAATTCTTGGTTGGAATAAAACAATGTGTATGTTTTCAAATTCATAACAAATATCGATACATCCGTAAACATGGAATCGTTCATTTGTCTAACTTGATATATAGACATCAAGCCTGATTATATAAATATGCAATAATTCATGACGTTATGCTCTGTCATACAGGCCACTAAGCGGCGCTCGATTTGTACGTTGGATGCGGAAAACGAACCAACAATAATGGTAAGCTACCGTAGCCTTAAATAATATAGATATACATTTAATTAGCTTTAAATGCACTTCAACTAACAACTGAAAGTAAATATCATGCGTTTAATTCCTAATGTTCAAGAATCAATCTTGTCTTCTCAGGACATTATTTGTTCAGCTGCAGTCGAGAGCTGCTCATTGTTTACAGAGAGGTCTGGTCTTTTAAAAGGCGAACAGATCTTACATAGTAATTTGCACATATATTGGTATTCATGATCAATCATTATGAAATAGACCTGAAATATTTAACATTTGATATGTAGAATGCAAGTTTAATATGTGGATTAATTGAAGCTTTGTCATGGGAAGGCCTCGTTTGTGGAGGCCTCAAACGATTTCGTCGAACGAATAAGTAACAGACAACGATATTATTAAAAAATTCACAAAAAGGCAAATTGCGATGTATTTACCATGGTATAACTTGCTTATAATCTTGCTTATAGCATATAGTCGACCGTGCCACTAGCCAATAATAACTGCATGCTAAATGCTAATTATGCTAAAAAAGAATTGAGCAGACGTTATTAAGCTAACCAAGATCAGTTTAATCATTAAATATGAGTTGATTTTGATTGAACGATTTGATTGGCTAACAAAAACTAATAAAAACATCCAGTTTACTTGATTGATAGACAATGATTTGATCTCGAATGTTATCTAGCAATGAGTTATGAGCAATGAGCACAAGAACCCAAATGTATTTTGAAGAAATATAAGACAAATAAGTCAATGTTGGACTGCACTAAAGGTATTTAATTGAATCATGTACATGAACATGAACAAACCAGCAACATTTTCGTTAACCTGATCAGGATCTCGACAATCAAACAATAAATTCAACAAATTCAACAAATCCAAACTTCCGGTATTTAGACCTGGAGTTGAGAAAATGATCAGCATTCGTTATCTTGCTGTAATTCAACTTTTTTTCTCATTTATGTGAACTTTTGTGGACTTCGGTCATGTAGTACTAAATAAACATTAATGAATGCAGGTGTTTGTAGGTTGATTGGCATCTCTAAATTGTCCGTAGTGTGTGATTGTGTGAGTGAATGAGAGTGTGTGTGTGTGTATGCCCTGCGATGGGTTGACACTCTGTCCAGGGTGTATCCTGCCTTGATGCCCAATGACGCCTGAGATAGGCACAGGCTCCCCATGACCCGAGAGTAGATCGGATAAGTGGTAGACAATGAATGAATGAATGAATGAATGAATGCAGGTGTATTTAGGTTAGCAAAGTCCTAAACAAACATCAGTAAAGTATGTTGAGAAGTAATATCTGACATTACTGACATTACTGATTACTTACTAATTGATTAATTACTAACAGATTAATTACTAATTGATGCTCATGAATAAAGTAAATAATGTCAGTTAAGGGAAGCTTAGCTTAGCTTTTTAACCAATGTGTGAGCTTAGAAATACTCCTCCTCCTCCTAGTAATAATAATAATAATAATAATAATAATAATAATAATAATAATAATAATAATAATAATAATGTTGATGATGATGATGATGATGATTTCAGGGTAGCCTGATGTCTCTGCTCCATTGTTTGCGCTCTACCTCAGCTGAACAGGTGACTATGCTGCTTTTTCTCTAATTACATTATCATTCACATCATATAGCAGACGTCTTTTTCCAGATTGACGCACAGAATTTCATTCACATGATATTTTACAAGATCTCAGTGACTCACTCTGTATTCAAGTCTTCCTGGGAAATTCATTTTCACAAGTTGGGAAGTCATAATTACAATGTCTGGTGCGGTCAAGTCACTTTGGTCGGAGCGAGATAGAGGTTTAGCTTTTATTAATTTACTACGAAAAGAAACAAAAGGTTTTTATTTAGTTAATAGTTCACTGTAAATTTGATTGTTACATATTATATTGTAATTTGCATACTTCACAAACTAAAACCAGCTTCTGAGACGAGTAAACATTCAATTTGAACAAACTACAGACACAGCATCATTGTTTCCTTCATGTTTTCTTACTGATATGCCTCCAACTTGGAAACTCTGAGCTCAAAGACAATCCAGATTTTCCCACTCGTAATTACGACTTTTTTTTTTTTTTTTACGATCTTTCGGACATGACTTGGACGCACCATAATTACATCAGTCTAATCACCCTTTTAGAGGTTTTGTCTATTCTACTAGTTTATACTGCATCTAGTCTTGTTAATGAAGCTAATTAAGTTGAGCTTTAAACCTTAATTAAGCTGTAAACCTCTTAAGCTCAGCAGTTTACTTATTTAAGTCAAGCACAGAATAAACATAACATTTCTTTTTCATGCTGGAATATTTAACCATGTTTTGCAGCTTTCTGCTCAGTGTGTGGATGACCCGATGGCGTTAAACGCAGTGATCGTCTTTGGGGATCAGGAATTCCCTATGCCACAGCTGCTGCAAGTAAGTTTCCATCTGTCAAGATTACTCTCTTTATTATGCAAGAGGTAATTGACATAAGAATGTTCATGTTATGTGACATGTCGAAACATCTCTAGGGTCTTAAAAAGGCATCAGATCTCTAAGGGTTAAACAACATTTACTGCTTGAGCCAAAAACAAGTTCCAACATTTATACATAGAGACCAGAGCTCTAAAAGTGATTAAAGTGTTTTTTTTCCTAGTGGAATAAGCATTCCATTCATCAAACAAATGACAATTAATCAGTGTTAAATCTGACACCCTAACCTCTGAGCTACATCCCACTAACAAGTTCAGTTTATAAGATAATACATTTTATATTGTTTGTAAGCTAACCAGAGCTACCTACATATATATATATATATATATATATATATATATATATATATATATATATATATATATATATATATATATATATATAATTTATATAATCACTTGAGGGTTGAGGGCCATACTCAGGGGCCCAAATGTTTTGAACACACAACCTTCCAATCTGTAGTTTAGCGTTCCAACCACTAAGCTACCAATCCCCTGGCATTAATCTGTAAAGCTGCTTTGAGACAATCTCCATTGTTAAAAGTGCTATACAAAAAAAAAGGAATTAAATTGAATTGCACTGCATGCTGAGTGAACCATAGATTCAGAGAAGACTCTCATAATGTTATACTAATCATTTCTCTGTTTTTTTTTTTTTTTTGTTTGTTTGCTTTTCTACAATACAGGTAGAAGATAACCATGAGGGCAACAATGGAGAAGACCTCATCAATTAAAAATATGCAAATTGTTACATAATAACCGCTACTGCGGTATGTAATAAACATTTTCCAGATTTATGTTAAGTATCTAGTGATGTTGTGTTTTGTATCAATGGGTTGTATGATAGGAGTTTACCTGAGAACAATAGCAGCTGGGATGGAATTTAAAATTTTCTGACACACACACACACACACACACAAACTTACTTCAGACAATTTGAAGATCCCCGCAAGCACGAGAGGAACATGCAACTCCACAAACAAAAGCTTTTCTATATCTATTGATTATTTTACCAAACTTATTGACAGCTGATATTTTAAGGGTGTACCACACCCTAGCTGTCGGAATTGATCCATTTATAAATGTATTTTAAAACGCAGTAGATTTTCAATTAATCGATTAAATAACAAAAATTAATTAATGAAATAGTTTTTCAATTAATTAAAAAATAATTAAATGCCATTTCAATCTTTATACAGTTCATAATCCTGCCTTAATAGATATCTTACTCTATGAAAGGTTCTGCAGCATTTTTTGTGATTTTTCCCTCAACTTTTTTTGTATTGTAAAAAAACAAATACTCGAATTTAAAAATTCATTCACGAAATTTGAGAAGTATGACGTCAGAAATTCGTATTTATGCCGAAAAATCACATCCCTGCTAATACAGGTGAAAACGACCAGTTTGTAATAAAAGGAGGTGAATGCAGGTCGCATGCAGATTTTAATGCATCGACCGTCCTCACCTGAGTGAAGCCCATCTCCGGTTTCTTCTGAAATACCTATCGTGCAAATGGATCATAATCAGTACAGAAACTTTACTTAACAGACATTTAGCTGAAAAAAAAAACCCTAAACATTTAAAACTAATCCTGTCTGAATACACTGTGATATTTTTTAAGATAAATGTTTAAGATAAAAAACAAACAAAAAACAAAAAACACACCCACACAAGACGTTTAATTTTTATGGACCAAGTACATCATCTCTTATTCATATGCAGTATGTCTGCTTATATGTGTACTTAGCTTATATGTGTGTAAGTAAATGTAAAAAAAAAAACAAAAAACAAAAACAACTAAACAAACAAACAAACACTTGATGCAAACACTGTACATAAATAAGCGTTCTTTAGTCCATGATAACAACATTGAGATGTCGGACATCTCGGACACTGTATTCCAGATTTAACTGAATAAGCTATATTTTTTAAAGTATTTGTTTATTATGAGTAGTAATTAACAGTTGGACAATTAACATACAAATGTAGCTATGATATGCAAATAGTTTTAGAATATTTGATTTACAAAATATAAATAAACAAACAAACAAATAAATAAATAAACAAATGTGAATCCAGTCTCTGGAAGTAGTTAGTAGAAGGGTGTAGTTATGAAAGTGGGAAATGAAAGAGAGGCTTATGTGCGTACCGTGGAAAGACTTCGTTTGAATGATGATTTATGAATGGAGATGATGAGATGTGACACAAACACATTCTGAGATACAGAGGTCCTAACCTAGTGAGACATACCTATTATAACTTGGCAGAGTTGTGTTTTGCCAAAGGCTTTCTTTGGCCCTGTCCCATCCATCATCATGGTCATCAACCTGTTTGTAAGAACTCTGCCAACAGAAAAAAGACAACCAAGTGAAATCAGTAACCAATATTTGTTTAGCTGAATTAACAATAGAAATAAAGTTTCTCTCATTTGCTTTGATGCATTTCTCAGATAATGGGGGGGAACCCCCGCCCCATTAATATGTGGATATCACTCTCGAAACTCTCAAAATGTACCACATTGGTCCTCTTAGCAGTATGAAAGACAAACCTTTATTCATTTTCTCAATGGATTATATACAGCCAAAAAAGCATGAAAAGCACTCCCTTTATAATCACTAACAAGCTGCCATTCACTTCAGTTAATCGCAATCTCGCAATGCTCCAGTATAAATACACTACACACTGCACAATAAATTTTTGATTTTTTATACCCCACATACAGTAATGTGTAAATTTGTACTGTTAACATTTATATATGCCATACAGAAGTTCAATGGCATAAATACTTACTTTTGAGATCTCTGGCACGGAGACCAGTGTTGTGGAGTGCGGGACCGCTGGTGAAGAGAGCTGTGGTGTGGAGTGTAGGACCTCTGATGAGGAGAGCTGTGGCTTGGAGTGTGGGACTGCTGGTGAGGAGAGCTGTGGCGTGGCGTGTGGGACCGCTGGCGAGGAGAGCTGTGGCGTGGAGTGTGGGATCTCTGGCGTGGAGTGTGGGACTGCTGGTGAGGAGAGCTGTGGTGTAGAGTGTGGGACTACTGGTGAGGAGAGCTGTGGCGTGGCGTGTGGGACTGCTGGTGAGGAGAGCTGTGGCGTGGAGTGTGGGAACTCTGGAGTAGATTGTGGGGCCGCTGGTTAGGAGAGCTGTGGCGTGGAGTGTGGGATCTCTGGCATGGAGTGTGGGACCGCTGGTGAGGAGAGCTGTGGCGTGGAGTGTGGGATCTCTGGAGTAGATTGTGGGACCGCTGGTGAGGAGAGCTGTGGAGTGGAGTGTGGGATCTCTGGAGTGGAGTGTGGGACTGCTGGTGAGGAGAGCTGTGGTTTAGAGTATGGGACTACTGGTGAGGAGAGCTGTGGCGTGGAGTGTGGGACTGCTGGTGAGGAGAGCTGTGGCGTGGAGTGTGGGACTGCTGGTGAGGAGAGCTGTGGCGTGGAGTGTGGGATCTCTGGAGTAGATTGTGGGACCGCTGGTGAGGAGAGCTGTGGAGTGGAGTGTGGGATCTCTGGAGTGGAGTGTGGGACTGCTGGTGAGGAGAGCTGTGGTTTAGAGTATGGGACTACTGGTGAGGAGAGCTGTGGCGTGGAGTGTGGGACTGCTGGTGAGGAGAGCTGTGGCGTGGAGTGTGGGACTGCTGGTGAGGAGAGCTGTGGCGTGGAGTGTGGGAACTCTGGAGTAGATTGTGGGGCCGCTGGTGAGGAGAGCTGTGGCGTGGAGTGTGGGATCTCTGGCATGGAGTGTGGGACCGCTGGTGAGGAGAGCTGTGGCGTGGAGTGTGGGATCTCTGGAGTAGATTGTGGGACCGCTGGTGAGGAGAGCTGTGGAGTGGAGTGTGGGATCTCTGGAGTGGAGTGCGGGACTGCTAGTGAGGAGATCTGTGGCTAGGACTGGGATCTCTGGCACGGAGAGCTGTGGTGTGAAGTGTGGGATCGCTGGTGTTGAGAGCGGGATCTCTGGAGCAGAGTGTGAGAGATGTGGAGGGGACTCCGGGACCTAGATCTAGAAGCCTTTTCTCGTGATCCTGATGCCTGGGCTGACTTTTGTCGAATCCTTGGTGGTTTTGGCAAGGACAGATCTGATGGATAAGAGACAACCAAATGGAACAATTAGATGATGGATTTGCTTTTTACTTTCATAATATATATTATATATAAATAATACAAGTTATGATGTTCAACAGTTTGCTTACTATGACAATAGTCTAGTCTAGCGCAAGGTGCCTAAAGTAAATGCCAAAAGTTAACCGATAGTTTCTGACCTTGATGCAAACTTACTTGACTTGATTTTTATTTTCAGCAGTGGAAACTTTTTCTAGCTGCTTACAGGCTGTTGCATTTTATTGGCTGCTTTGGTTACATTAGCCCCTGGTGGCCAGTGAATCATGTTGTCCTTAACCCAAACCTCTGGAATGACTCCCTCCTCTTCTCCATTTGGCTCTGTCCAAACTGCCGTGACCCACATCATGAGACCTGCACAAGAACCATAACAAATCAGTATGCATAAATAATTGTTTTTTATTGCAACTACAACAACTAACTTTAGGTAACTCAATGAAAAAGCCCTAGAAAAGCCCTTTTAATTGTAGTAACATACTTACAATTCAGTTAGTTGCGTTCTACATGATGTAGCAACGGTAACAAAATATACCCTGTGGCAGCTTCACCAGGGTCAGTTGGCAGACAGAAAACTTTACAATTCAGCTGCTGTTTACTCATCAGTCGACGTTTAGCTCTGCTGAGGTCTCTAACACAGATGATGTTGAGTAGTTTAGAATCACAAGTATCACTGAAGAAACTCTCTGTGTGGCATTGGCATATGACATCACAAACCAAGGTGCCTTCTTCACGTAAGTCCTTGTTCTGAAGCATGAAACAACAATCCCATGGCCTTGTGAAGATGTGAGCAAACCTTTCTTTGGGGCCTGCATTTTGTGAACTGTTCTAGTTCTACTAGACGTTTGGCAACCTGGGCTATGGGATTGCAAAATTGTCTGACCATTTTCTTAAGAGTCTGCATGTAGTTCTCAAATGGAAAGCCTGAAATCCCATTCAGTGAACATCTGAGGTGTTCCACATCATCTGGTAAGTGAATTAGTGAGTGCACATTGTACACAGTGAAGGTGTTTCCATATATATCCTCACACTTCCTCACATAGTACACAAGAAGCTCTCTGACATAGTCCAAGTGTTCAAGCAAAAATGCAGTCCTTATGCTCTGCATTTTTGGAATTCAACAGTATTGAAACTGCAACCATCAAGGAAAAAAGGTGATTGTATACAGAATTTGAAACCACTCTTCTCAGAACCACTGGTCCAATATAAAGGAGAAACTGTCTGAGTTCTGTAGCCTTCCACCTGTCCAATTACAATAACTTCTTGGTTGCCGAGCAAACTCACTAGGCAGTCTTCCATTCAATACCTTCAGTTTATCTTAAATCTCACTCCTTTGCTGAAAGGACAGTCTGCATGTGTTGGGTCCTCCCTTCATTTAGTGAAGCATTCTCCTAACTACACTTGTACACACCAAGTGCATGTAGTCCAAAGCAAATGGTCGAATGCATGGAATTCCGGCTAGGGTCAGTAGGAATTTATCAATTTGGTGGTCTTTGTAGGCAAGTTTACTGAATTCTGTTTCAGACCTTGCAACAACACCAGGTGCTGTAGCACCGAGAACAACTCGTCCCGCATAGGTGCCTCTTACTGTACAGTGCTCACAAGCAAAGTAGCTATTATGATTCTTTATACACTTCAGGAATGATCGGGCTGGTACATCCCAAATGAAGGCTTTTACAGTTACTTGAAGTGTTTTCTCTCCATGGACTATGTCGTCTTGCTTAAGTTGCTGAGACTCCTGAATAAACTCGGACAGGTAATCTTGAACTGGGCTGGGTTTTGCTTGTCCACAATAGAGTGCCACAATGAAGGGTGCAAAAGCATGTAAACTGCACAGGATTGGCCACATTTGCATACTTGATGATTTAAATAGTGGAATGCCATCAATGTTGATGCACATGTCTATGCAATCTTCATGGAAACCAGGACTCTGGGCTAAAACTTTCAAAATGCCAGATGCAATACCAAAATAAGCATATTGTCAGCATGGCGTTTCCGCCAAATTTCTGTAGTATGCCATAATTTAAGAGTCACGAGTTGCTGCAAAATTGTGATAGGAAAATATCAGCGAGAATCAAGGGGAAGGTGTACAGGACAGTGGTGAGACCAGCCATGCTGTATGGTTTAGAGACAGTGTCACTGAGGAAGAGACAGGAGTCAGAGCTAGAGGTAGCAGAGCTGAAGATGTTGAGGTTCTCTTTGGGAGTGACAAGATTGGACAGGAACAAGTACATCAGAGGGACAGGTTATGTTGGACGTTTGGGGGACAAAGTTAGGGAGGCCAGATTAAGATGGTTTGGACATGTTCAGAGGAGGGAGAGTGAGTATATTGGTAGGAGAATGTTGGACATGGAGCTGCCAGGCAGGAGGCAAAGTGGAAGGCCAAAGAGGAGGTATATGGATGTAATAAATGAAGATATGAAGCTAGTGGGTGCAAGTGTTGAGGACACCAGCGATCCCACAGTCCACACCAGCAATCCCACAGTCCACACCACAGCTCTCCGTGCCAGAGATCCCACACTTCATGCCACAGCTCTCCTCACCAGCGGTCCTACACTCCATGCCAGAGATCCCACACTCCACGTCAAGCTCTCCTCACCAGCGGTCCCACACTCCACGCCACAGCTCTCCTCACCAGCAGTCCTACACGCCATGCCAGAGATCCCACCCTCAATGCCACAGCTCTCCTCACCAGAGGTCCCACACTCCACGCCACAGCTCTCCTCACCAGCGGTCCCACACTCCACGCCACAGCTCTCCTCACCAGCAGTCCCACACTCCACAACACTGATCTCCATGCCAGAGATCCCACACTCCACGCCACAGCTCTCCTCACCAGCAGTCCCACACTCCACAACACTGATCCCCGTGCCAGAGATCCCACACTCCACGTGACAGCTCTCCCCACCAGCAGTCCCACACTCCACGCCACAGCTCTCCTCACCAGCGGTCCTACACTCCACGCCACAGCTCTCCTCACCAGCAGTCCCACACTCCACAACACTGATCTCCATGCCAGAGATCCCACACTCCACGCCACAGCTCTCCTCACCAAAGATCCTACACTCCATGTCACAGCTCTCCTCACCAGAGGTCCTACACTCCATGCCACAGCTCTCCTCACCAGAGGTCCTACACTCCATGCCAGAGCTTTCTTCACCAGAGGTCCTACACTCCACAACACTGGTCTCCGTGCCAGAGATCCCACCACAGCTCTACACACCAGCAGTCCCACCTTTCTCATCGGTGGTCCCAGAGCCAGCACAGAGAGGGCAGTGACCTATTGCCATTAGATAATGGAAGTAAGCATACCTAATTTTTTTACGGACTGTTGTTGCAAATAGAACATACTATATATTTTTTTCATTCTGATTTGACTTTCAGAGTTCCAAAGACGGGTCCTCTATCTTCTGGCCGATATTCAGGCAAAGCTTTCCAAGGTTGGACAAAACTATGAGCCCCCAAACTCTCATTTCCACCTGGAGAAGATTTAACAGCAGGCGTGAGCTCAAGAATCTAGAGGGGCAACTGGCTGATGAAGGAAAGAAGAATCTGATGGTCAGTATAATATGTTGTACCTCTCCTATTCAGTATTTTCTGAATAGTGTTCCTGGTTGAAAATGTCCATTTTCAATGTCTCGTTTTGTCAAGATTGGGTGCAGACCTTGAGGACTGTGTGAAAAATGTGATGAAAAGGTAAATGAAACTCCATAATACAGTTTTTCTTAGTTGCTTTGGTGTATTTCTCAGATCAGAATTGCAATTCCCAAATCTTCTAGATCAACTTTCACATCATCTAATCACTTGTACTTAAGCTGACAGAGTGTTACAGTATATTGACAACATAGCTAACCATTTTAACCATATATGTCAAATGTTCCTAAGTGATGTTCCTTCTAATGGCACTGGCATGTTGATTGGCATAATGTACTTGCCTTTAAGACATAAACTAGGGATTTTGCTAAGCATTTTACAGGTACAGGTGCAATTTGCACTAATTAGTTCAAGCAATGCAATTACTGTTGTGCAAATGTTAATGATGAATGAAGTAATGAAATGACTTGAGAAAAACTGTAAGATAGTCCTCTGCTTGAAGGCTGGTCACTTACAGTTTTTCTCAGTTGCTTTGGTGCATTTCTCAAGCTATCTTTAATATTTCCAATCAGCATGTGCATTTCTCAGCATTTCTCAAAATAATACAAACAGAACCACACAATGGATTACATGCAAAAGCTTGTAACTTGCTCAAAATTTTTAGTTCATCTCTCAAAAGTAAGTATTTATGCCATTGAACTTCTGTATGGCATTTATAAATCTTAACAGTACAAATTTACACATTACTGTATGTGGGATATAAAAAATCAAATATGCAATGTGCAGTGTGCAGTGTATTTATACTGGAACTTTGCAAGATTTGCGATTAACTAGTGAATGGCAGCTTGTTAGTGATTATAAAGGGAGTGCTCTTCATGCTTTTTTGGCTGTATATAATCCATAGAATGGCAGTGACTAATTGCTTTGCATATTGTACTAGTGTCATGGTTGGCAAAGTTCCCTGTTGGGCCACTAGGGGGCTTCTAGCAGGGGTTTTGTTTCTCTGTGCCATGTGTGTTTTGTGTTGACATATTTAACCCCGCCTGTTCCCGCCTCTGTTCACCTGTCCCTTGTGTTCCCTTGATTATCTCCCTTATTTATATTGGTTGTTGTGCCTGTGTTTGTTGCTAGTCCTCGTCTTTAATGTGTGGCTGTTCTGTTCTTTGGATTTGGTTTTCTCCCCAGTGTTCCTGTGTAACTGTCTGTTTATTGTTTAATAAACCCCTGTTTTATATCTATCCCTGCAATTGGGTCTGATCTCTTTTGCCTGGTACCACCGGCACATGACAACTAGGCAGTTATGTGTATTTCTGTGTGTAAATTTGTTTTCTGGTGGCTAACCTGTTGACTTATTCTGCTGGTGCAGCTCACTTGAAAAAATAGTGAGGAACACTGATCTAAGTGGTTATCCATGCTTTTTAGAGAGTTTTGATTTACTTTTTGGCTAGTACAAATGATGGTTGCTAAAAATGTTAGAATTTATGCTATGTCTTAAAACGAGTGATCCATCTTTATTTACTGTAGGTGCTGTATAGCAGTCAGACCCAGCATCATCAGAGGCTGATATAAAAAACACATCAAGAACTATCTCCGATCTGCTCCTGACAGATATGGGGGTATGGGATGCCAAAAGGGCGAACAGCAACTGATCTGTGTTCAGATTCAGAATCTTAATTTATCCATAATCAAACCATATGTCACTCATAAAGTACATAGTATTAGTATAGTGTATATAGTATTTGTATAACCTTCAGGGGATACAAAATCCAGATTATATTTGTATTTTTGAATTGAAGCCTGATAAACAAACTATTTCTTACATTTATTACCTTCGTGTCATTATTTTGGTGTTTAAAATAAGACCTCAATATGTGGATGTCAAATTGACGTCAAAAACTTGCATTTTTGACCTGTTTTTTTTTTTTTATGTCAATTTGATGTCTCTTCGACATCAAATTGCCCACTGGTTTGTTATATTTTTCTCTTTATTGTTTTCTCGTGATGTTGACATTTTTCTCACGAGGTAATTGTATCGTGGGAAGATTTTGCACCTTGCGAAAGTTTCTGGTGTATATCATGGTGTATGTGCCTCCTTCTCAAGTGTTGTACAATTATGTGGAAGATGCCAATCACTGACAGACAAAGCTATTTCAGTTTGAGTAAATCACTGATCAAAAGTAAAAGCAAATGAGATCATCCATGATGCTGCCTCTAGAACATGATTTGTGCCAAATTCACATTTAAAAATTTAAAGAAAAATTTAAAATTATGGGGGAAAAAAAAAAAGCTTATGTCATGTTTTTACTTGTTTTCTTTCTTCTTTCGCTTTTACCTTTAAAAGGGGTCTCCATTTTTGGCGAATCATCCTAGTGGCAGTCAAATTGCCTATTTCTGGCATGTTTCAACCCTTTGGGCCCCACTGGGGGCTTCACATTTTTCCTTTTCCATTTGTTACATTTTTAAACCTCCCTTTGGCCTTCCTCTTTCACCTTTCCCTGGCCCTTGATATCCCCATTTTTTCCAACTGTTTTTTTCCTCCAATGTGGATTTTCTGCTTTTTTTTTCCCCTCCTGTGAACCATGTTTAAAACCCCTTTTTTAATCTGGTCCCTAATTTTGTCCCCTGAACCCCCGTCCAACATGGAGTTGTCCTTTTCTGTGTGTAAATTTTTTTCCTAACCTGTCCAATTTTTGGGGTCACTCACTAAAGAGAAGTGAAACACTTCAAGTCTGTTACCTTTTTTAGAGTTTGATTTACTTTTTGGCTAGTACAAATGTGTTTCAAAAAATTTTAAAAAGCAGGGTCCGGTGACCCATTTTAACTGTGGGCTGTATAGCAGTCCCCTTGTTTCTGGGGCTGATATATCTATCACAAAAGAACTATCCCATCTTTCTCCACCCTTTTTCCAAAAACCTGCCTGACTGTGCTTCTTTACCTTTTCCCCACACTCAACCATTTACTCTAAGACTGTTTAGTAAGTACTTAAACTCTGAAAACCTTCGGGGTAAAAACCTTTACCCTGTAACCTTAACCTGATAAAAAACTTTTCTTACATTCCATTACCTTCGTGTCTTAGTGTTTAAACTGCCCTTTAAATTCCTGGTTCTTCCAGTAAAACCCCAACCTTGCATTTTTCCACCTGCTTCCTTTCTTTTACAGTCAAATGTCTCTTAAAAACATAAAATTGTCCACTGGTTGATTTTTTCCTTTTTTTTCTGGATCCTTGACATGTTTCCTCCCCGATAGTAAACGTGGAAGATTTCCCCTTCAAGAGTTGGGGATATCATGGTGTAGTGCCCCCTTTCCAATTTGTACTTCTGTGTGAACCTACAGCACACCTATTCAGTTTGATTTCCTGATAAAATAAAAAAAGGGTCCCTGACCCTCTAAAACATACTTGTCCGAAAAACTCCAAAAATTCATACAGTTAAGAAAACAGCTTATGTCATGATCACGGGAAAAGCAACATTTGTTATTTTGAGATCGTGAGAAAATTAGGTCGTTATAAGGAGAAAACGACTTCTATTATGCCGAGATCACGAGAAAACATATACACCGTGATATTACTTCAAAGCTTGCAATTTTTCAAAAATCACCGTAGATTTCTGGGCCAAGATGATTTGGGGTATGACATCATCACAACACATTCAGCCATCTTTGATCCACGTGCGTCAAACATTATTACAGCTCTCATAGAAAGTAATTACATATGTGTCTTCACTGGCAGGTGTTTAAAAGAAGAATCCTGTGCTTCATGTTTCACCAATTCAGGTTTTTATGCAAAACAAAAGCACAAAAAACTCCAAACCAAGGATGTTCGCTCACAACAATCACCAAAAACGAAAAACCCGACAGACACAGTCATGCTCAAGAGATATCACTGAGATTTATTATGTCCAAGAGAGAATTGTGTTTTTTAAGCACGTGTGGAATACACACTTCTTGTAAAACCATGACACAAATGGAATTTGAATATAAAACCATTTTTAACACTTCACCACTGCTGCTGTTACACCAGTAAGAATTCCAAAGATTCAGATTTTTATACTATTGCTACAAGAAAAGTGGGACACGCTGCAATCTAATGAGCTAACTCCTAATTCGATATTTATAGCTGTAAAATGACACTGAATGAATTATTACAGAACACACAGTCCAACATCCTTATCAATGTAGCTGTAGTGTGTAAATTGGAGTTAAAATTTGGGTGGTTTTACTGTGGTTCAATTCTATATTTGCTTTTCTTTCTTCCAATGATACACAACCTGCTTAAACTGAGTGTTAATAGCGCTCTGTTGTGGGGAATCTTCATCTTGCTAAACATAAGGAACTATTACAAAAGTACATCAAATGATACTTCGTGAATATAAAAGTAAATAAATCACAGTACGTTCACTTGAGGTTTTTTCAGCCCCTGGAGATATCAGCATTTCACAGCTTCTGAACTGTGGAAAGCCAGTCGCTAACTGAGTGATTCAATAACTACAAAGTTACAACCATAAAGCGATTTGTTAGAGAATTAGAGCTTTGTAATAAACTTAGAAAAGTCACTCGATGTTCAGAAGTTAAACCTATGTGCTGCTATGGCCTATAGGGTAGCATATGAAGCTTTTTGCTAGATAGCTAACAATGTAGCTAGAAAGAAAACATGCATGGATTAACATGATTGACATAGCGTAGCTAAACACTGCTAACGTTTAATAAACTTTTTCTTCTCAAATCCTCTTGAGGTGGTGGTGTTCACTTTTTCAAACAGCTCACTTGGTTAGTCAGTATGTTTTTCAAAAATCCTCAGGTGCAGAACGTATTCAGATCTGCCCGTGTCAGTCATATACACATTAAAAAAGTTTCTTGTATGGCAGCTGTACACCTGATGACTTTATTTTTTACTCTTACTCGAGTACCTTTGATAAGGATTTTCACTTTGAATTATTACGACATATCACTACTTTTACTCGACTCAATGTTTTGTTTTCTTCCCTGTATATTAATGCAGAGACAATTTAAAATCTAACAGAATGATTAAACTATAAAAAATGAATTAGCCTAATGTTTTTCTACACCCATTCTATTATCCCTAAACCCTCTTATGTAAATCGGATAAGAACGTCCATACTGAGACGGAACCGTTTCCCCCGTCCTCCCAACTCAAGTCTATGCTTGTCGATGTCCACTTATTAATGTTTCTCTTTTTCCTTAAAGAGTAAAATATCGAGAGTGAACAAACAACGACCATATATAGTCACGCCTTAATAATGAAGGATGTTTTTACTCATTTGCTTCGACTCATGTTCAGCTCAGTTGATTATTCTCTGCACCACATCTATAGAAGCTTTGATGAAAATCGCGTTGTCTCTGATGTAGTTTCTTTGCTTCATCTGCTCGTGCGAGATGAATTTGGGGTAGCCGAATCCCAGCATGCTCTCGTCCAGACAGCCGGCACGTACACTCCCGATCGCCCCAGGCCGAGGTCTCTGGAAGTTCTTCCAGTTGGGATCTGGGCTAAAGCTCTCGGTGATGTGTTGAGGTTTGGAGAGCGCTGGGTCACTTTGGTCCAGCAGTGAGAAGGTGACGCGGTGAGGGAACGGCCACTCCAGCAGGCCATCGTACTCGCCCGGGAGCACTCTGATATAGAGGGAGAGGTGCGTTCCTTCACCACTGCCATTCCCGTTAGGAAAGACGGACACTTGGAGGCGGTATCCGTAGCGATGAGAGTAGAAAGCAGGGCTGAAGAGCTCTGAAGTGCCATTGGAGCAATTTCTGGTTTCCTGGAGGTGACGGCTATAGTTGGGGATTTTCCAAAGCAAAGTGCCATCTTGGGTGCCGGAAAGTTCCTCGACGCGACGCCTCAGCTCCCGCAGCTCAAGTCTCTGCCGAGAAACAAGGCTGCAGAGTAAAGACAGGTGAGCTTGGGCGGCTTCGTCCAGGTGATGGGACACGGCAGGCTTGGAACACTGGCAGAGAAAGACAGAACTCTGAGTTATAATGAGTTACAGAGGTGGAAATTATTAGTATTGTTTAATATTATAATCAAACTAAACCTTGGACAATAATATGTCCTGGCTGTGGAAAGTACAGAAATAAAAAAAAACGTATAGCTTCGAGAAATTATTATTATTTTAAACTACTTGCGAAATAAATCTGCATAGATGAGGCAGTGAATTAACCATACAGTTAAAGGCGTCTCTGCCTACAAAAAGTCTCTGATCTAGTGAACTCCATAACTGGTGACTCAAGTTATGGCTGAAAAGAGAAACTCGAGTCCATACTCTGTATTTGCAGCCGGCGTCTTTAAATGGACAGAGCACCATGGCTGATCCACAGTTCTCCTTAACATGAATCATTAAATCCTCTCGAGCGATGCCGTTTGTGCCGCAGCTGTTCGGGCACTGCAATGGGAAGCGTGGACACTGGCTCTGATGATGCTGTTTTAAAAAAATTAATTAGATAAATTAAATTAAATTAAGGATGACAAACAATACAGCATGCTAACATTCTTCATATTGTAATAAGTGTATAAACTTTCCTCCACAGACCTGGATGGTGTCGTAGAGGAACTCTTTACTGCAGTATTTGCAGGACAGTTTGCGTTTGGAGCATTCAGACACGCTGTGCTGGGTCAGTAATCTGCGCACCATACGAGCCCCGCACTTATTCTCACAGTACACACTCTCCTCTGGACACATGTCCTGGTGCCTCTGTTACACGATGAAGACATTCATCACATCACATGACATGGCATATCTCATACATATACACACACATATAATCCAACAAATGCTACTTGTTGCAAAGGGATTTTAAAAGACAAAGAAATTCAGCACTTTAGCAAATCTATATCCATCAATCCATCCATCTAACTTTTTCTCTTACCCTCATCCATCCATCCATCTCCCTCTAATTCATCTCTCTCTCTCTCTCTCTCTCTCTCTCTCTCTCTCATCCATCCATCCATCTCTTTCTCTCTTATCCCTCCCCCTCATCCATCCATCCATCCATCTTTCTCTCTCACCCTCATCCATTCTTCCATCTCCCTTTAGTTCACCTCTCTCTCCTTCTCCCTCATGCATCCATTCCTTCTCTCTTATCCCTCCCTCTCTCTCCCCATCATCCATCCATCCATCCTTCTCTCTCCTCTCATCCATCTATCCATCCATCTCCCTCTAATTCATCCCTTTCACCCTCTCTTTCTCTGCCGCTCATCCATCATTTCCCCTCTAATTCATCCCTCTCTCTCTCATCCATCCATCCATCTCTCCCTCATCCATCCAACAATGCATGCATCCATCCATCCATCTCCCTCTAATTCATCCCTCTCTCTCTCATCCATCCATCCATCTCTCCCTCATCCATCCAACCATGCATGCATCCATCCATCCATCTCCCTCTAATTCATCCCTCTCTCTCTCATCCATCCATCCATCTCCCTCTAATTCATCCCTCTCCCTCTTTCTCTTTTATCCATCCAACCCTCTCTCTCATCCATCCCTCTCACTCTCGCCCCTTATCCATCCCTCATTTCCACTCCCTCTTATCCATCCATATCTTGCTAATTCATCTTTGTCTCTCTCTCTCTCATGCATCCAGCTCTCACTCTCTCATCCACCCTCCCTCTCTCTTCTTTTTGTACTGAAAAGCAGATAGACATTATAGATGTTTTCAATATATTGTCTGAGATTTATGGGGTTCCCGACCTCATGCGCTTCCCCGGTGAACTCCTCAGCGCAGTGATCGCAGCGCAGCTTTCTCTTGGTGCAGTCATGCTCTAAGTGCTGGGGAAGATCACGTCTCAACAGTTTCACCATGCAGCGGTTAGGACACGGCACCACGTTATAGGTGCAAACTGAGAGATGGGCCTAAAACACACAACAGACAGAGACACAAAGAGACTGGTGACGTGCCATTGAACTGAAAAGTTAAAGAGGTAAAGACAGTGATTTTGACTTCTCAGACTTCTCAGCTGCATCCTGAAGCGATTCTCTGAAACACATTGATGTGCTGTGTGAAGTGACAGCATGTATGATTGACAGCTTAGAGGATACAGGTTGGACGTTGCTGTCCCACGTCATTTTGCTGTCACCCTCCTGCATGCAGGCAGAAACTGTATCCTTTATATTAGCAGTCGCCAACAGGAAATTGGAAGATGGATTACCAGTTTAACCAGTTCAGCCATGTGGTTTATTAGCTGGTCAGATCAAGCTTTTCAGCAGAGAAAACGTTTAAAAAAACAAAAAGGCTCCTGAATAGAGTGAGAGAAAAGCCTCCGCATTACTGCCTTATTGTTTGGGGAATCACAAGGTCTGATCCCAGTGATCCCAAATCCATCCATCCAAGGCTGGAAAATTATCTCTGATCTCTGGATGACTCCAAATGAATCAACAGCTTCTGACCAATCAGATTTCAGAATTCAACAGCAAATTTTATTTACAGCACTTTTCCCTCTCAGAAGGATATGTGACTAAAAATCATTTAGTGCTTTCTTTTTTACCTGTAGTTGTTTATTCTGTGCTGACCAGCGGCAACCCTCCTCACTGTGAATGCAGCGGATGGGCAGAGCCAGAATCTGCTGCTCCAACTCGACATCCGGAAAAATCTACACAATATATTACAAAGCGTTATTTCATTATTATTTGCAGGACTGTTTTTTTTGGCAATTAAAAGGTACATTGCTTAAGTACATTTATTCGCTAAGAGGTCTGATGATTATTAAACCAAAGGAGTATTAAACCCAAGCACTAGTACTAACTGCTAAATCTTAACTGGAAATAAAGCACTTACTTTAGCATAGTCGAGAGGCATCTGATCTTCTGGGCAATTGAACACGCCGGCACTGTGGAACAACACGAACAAGTGGAGCATTAACAGCAATGACTGTTAAAATATTATCCAGGTTTCAGAATTCGTTTGAAGTTTGCTGCAGATCACCGGAGCATTGTGACTGTAGAATTTGTTGCAGCAGGGTGACATTTTTAACAACACAGACTTCGGGAAAAAACAACATAGAGAATCGTGTACAATCTAGTCGCTCATTTTTAGGGATTTTGAACATAACTGTATTTGAGAGAGCAGAGTTTCAGTTTCTTGAAATTTTAAAACCATTAACCAGGGTTGCCAGGTTACACCCTCATCCATCCACCCATCCATCTTCCTCTAATTTATCTCTCTTCCATTTTCTCTCTCATTCACTCATCCATCTCTTTCTCACCCATCTCTCTCTCTCTCTCTCTCTCTCTCTCTCTCTCTCTCTCTCTCTCTCTCTCTCTCTCTCTCTCTCTCTCTCTCTCTCTCTCTCTCTCTCTCTCTCTCTCCTCTCTCTCTCTCTCTCTCTCTCTCTCACCCATCCAACTATTTGATAGAGCAGAGTTTCAGTTCCCTGAAACTCCAAAATCATTAACCAGGGTTGCCTGGTTTCAGCCCCCAAAAACTGTGGCTTTGGACAAATGAGACATGGTGACATGAAAAACGGCATCACCATGTCGGTGCACATGCTTTCCTGACACACTGACATCATCCACTCCATAATCCCCCTTTTCATCTCTTAATCTTTGCAATGTATCTTACAACAGCAACGATTCTGTAAATCTCCTGTCTGCACTTACAAGTTTGCAGAAATGTATTATTATTTAATTCTGATTATTTGCTCTAAAACAAGATTAAGGTGTCTACTGAGAATCTGGAAACTCCAGTTTGGAAAAAAACCTTGTCATTAATTATCCTGTCTGTTAAACCCTGTCATCACTGAGCAGGGGGCAGCATGATTCCTGCCCCAGTGGGCCTCTATTAGCGTTTGCTGTATTTCCACACTAAACAATACAATATTAGAGTATATCGGTCACAAAGAAACATTTTCTAAATCACTGGTCACTCAAAAAACTAGTATTTCAAATCTGAGGAAAATCTGAGGTAATTTTGAAAAATTGAGAATATTATTCCTCCGAATATTGGGAGGTTTACTTGATTAATTTTGTGTTAATTTCTGGGTCACAGAATCACGAAATCCTTCAGGGACTGAAAATATTTGATGATAGAAAATCAAAGGATAATATAATATAATATAATATAATATAGCACGAGTACATGCCACAGGATGTGGTAATTTAATTCTCTTAAACTAAAATGTGTGAAAAATCTAAATATTTCTACAATTAAACAATCAATTTATAATAACAAAGCGGCATGAAAAACTGAACTGTAAATGAAAATTAACAAATTTAATATTAAAAAGAGAAAAAAAACCCTAAATATTAAAGCTAATTGTGTGTGTGTATGTGTGTGTGTGTGTGTGTGTGTATAGCCATTGTCTCATACTCATGCATATCCACTTTTAATGAAAAGGCACACACACATGTTAACGCTTGTCTCTAAACGCTCTTATTTGCTTTCAGTTCACCTCCATTCAGGCTCCAGCTCCACCCCATCACCTCTAACTGTCCAATTCTCTTTCTCATAAATGACTCACACTTACAGTGGATTGTTCGCTTGTGTTTTTGCTAATTGTTGTATTCATCCGAACCTGAGCTCAAATATCCAAACATGAATAAGTGATTTCTCACATCGTTATCCTTCGTAACCTCTGATACAATTACACAATTTAACATCGTGTGAATTGTAACGAATTTGCAAGTGTAGGATCACTAACTCAACACTGAATATGTAAAGAATAAAACACCACAGGCTGTGCTGTTACTGGAAAATAATTCACGCTGAGGTGGTGTGACATGAGCCAATGCAAAATTCCACCCAGAGGTGGATTATGATTCATTTATTAATAAACAGCACATCAGGTTTTTATAGTTCAGGTTTATAGTTCAGAAATCCACAAAGTTGGTTTCTGTTATGATTTACACCATATAACACCCTTGTTGCATCACCAACGCCTCCCTTTTGAAATGACTAAGAAAAAAGGAAAAATCAAACAAACAACACCCACAAGCTCGTTATGTTTCCCAGAAGCCGTAACTACGAGCTGGAAAGCAAAACTAAAAAAATATCACAATCATCTCCTAAAACACACAAAGCATAATCGTTATCATTTCCATGGTAACACATAAACCTGTTAAAACGTGTGGAGCTGTTGATATGGTGAATTTTCTTGAAGGAAAATTTGACTTAGTGTCTTTGGAAGGAGTCTCCAGTGTCAGCGCTTCACAGTTAGTGCCTATGCTGTGATTAAGTTTTCTGCCATGGGCAAGTCTTAAGGGCAGAGGGTTTTCGTCTTTCTTGGGAACATAATCAGATGCATTTTTTGACGAGAGAAAACAAAGAGTGTGGTGTGCGAACGAGTGTTTGTTGCTGCTACAGCATAAGAGATAAGAACTAACTGGTTTTGCAAACTTTCCACAACATAAACCGTAAAATTTATGACGTATTTATTTCATAAATCATGCCACTTTGTCGGAAAGGATTTCCACATAACAGCAAATGAGTTTTATTCCTTATATCGAATCTGAAATATATCTCATGGTGATGGCAGGTAATCAGCATTGACTGAGATGTTTCTGCAAAACATGTTGTATTTATAGACTAGTTGATCGATAGTTTTGCCCTTTTTAAAAAGAGAATTTCAGCACAAATGATTTAATTGCTCAGAAAGAGGAGAGTATAATAAAAGCACCATCTGTACAGTCAGGAACTGCTGGGTGGCAGCGTCAATTTCAAATAGAAAAATTGCAAGCTTCTCCAAATATTGTCCCGCTTGTTTTTCGCTCATTTCTGCGATCGCAAAAATAAAAAGATCCTGGATGGGACAGAATAACTTTACCGGTAGTGCAGTTGGGAGCTGCTGGGTGGCAGTGGCAATCGCAAGGGGGATATTTAGATGATTTATCAGTAATGTTTCTTTGGAAAAAAATCGCTCCAGGTCATAATTGCCCCAAAAAGTCCCATAGAAATGAATGGGCAGAATTTTCAATCCTCAATAAAACTCACACACGCACTGCAACATAGTCATATCACATATCACAACACTCAGTGAGGGGAAGTGAGTGATGTGTGTCCGGATGACATCACATGACATCATGTGACCCCAAACCCTGGGAATTATGGGAAATTGCAAAATTAGGGCTACAGACACATGTGACATATCAAAACGCTCAGTACAATGAGGAGAAGTGAGTGATGTATGTCCAGATGACGTCACGTGACACCCTGTCGGGAATTATGGGAAACAGCAAAATTACAGCTACATACACATGTGACATATCAAAATGCTCAGTACAATGAGGGGAAGTGAATGACGTGTGTCTGGATGACGTCACGTGATGTCACATGCCCCCCAGGGGGGAATTATGGGTAATCACACAATTTCTGCAACATACACATGTGACATATCAAAACGCTCAGCACAATGTGGGGAAATGCGTCATGGACGAGTTTTGCCATGGCGAACACCACTCACATTTCTTCAGGAAATGTACATGTCTAGTTATTATTATTATTTTTATCTAGGTTATTTGTAAAGGTTTATGGATTTCTAGCTGCCTAAAACATTTTTATTTAAAAGCATACACACGGTTTTAAACTTCCAACAGAACGACAGCCAAGAGACTCTTAACGTTTCAATAAACTTCCCCTCAGAGTTACTTGTTTATAAGAATGTTTTCGCCGTCTCTCTCTTAACAGGACACGGATAACAAGCTCATAACTTTGCATCTGTCATCAAATACATATTTGTGACTCACGATCTTTTCTCACTTTGCAAAACTCCTTGTTAAAATACTTGTGCCATTATTTATTGAAATGGCATGTCATGATCTGTTCTTCACATAACCTGCATTCATGTACATGTCTGAAACCTGTCGTGAAGAACGCTGGGAGCTTCTCGACCCTGCTCCTCAGCCTCCGTGTTCTAGAACCTGCATTATTTTGTCGTGATAACCAACTTTAATGTTTACGGCAGAAAATAATCAGCATTCAGAGAGAAGATGGTTTGGTGTCTGCAGTCAGTGCTGAGTAATATTACCAGAGTCAGGAGCTGCTGGATGGCAGTGGCAGTAAGAAATCGAAGATTTTTTTTGCAAGCTTCTCTGAATATTGTGGAGTTTGCTTGATTTTGCGTTTGTTTCTGCGTTCACAAAACAACAAAATCCTGAACGGATGGAACTATGTTACCAGCTGTGCATTTGGGACCTGCTGGGTGGCAGAGGCAATCGCAAAAGCTGAGCTGCAAGGTGGATTTTTAGATGATTTGGCAGTAATGTACAATAAAAAAGGGCAAAGAAAGCTTTTTTTAGGTTAATATTTTTTCCAAATATATATCCTGAACACTTTGCTTACATGAATCAAGCTTATCTGAGCCTCAATTAAATGAGCTGTGATTAAACAAGCCTGGGATTCCAAGAAGGCACCAATGACTGCTCCGACCTTTTGTGCCTAATTTTTATTTCTTTATCTTAGTATAAATTGGCTCTATTTTTATATCAAGGACAGTTGTAAAATTCATTGAACTTACACGCTGTACTGTATAATTGTGTATGTGACAAATAAAATTAGAATTTTGTTTATTTTTCTTTGCATGTACAGAGGTTCAGTGTGTTTAAAATCAACAAGACTACTGCTCTGTGCACAAATAACCCATGGTCAAGCAGAAACCTGCAAACGTTAGACTGATAACACCAGCGAAACTAGTCAGCCATAACTGTGATAACACTGGTATGAACAATGAGCGCCTCTGTATACAGTCCAATAGAGTCTTAAGGAAGAATTTAAAATTCCACTGGAGAAAGCAACATGTCTGACCGCATGTTTAAGGAGCCTCGCTGACATGATTCGGGGTCTGGAGAGCCGATGGGACGTGAAGGTGTGAAATTAAATGATTTCTTAGAGCAATTATTTTCTCAGCAAAGATTTTAGAAATCATTTGATACGTTTCATCAATGAAACCTGAGAAAGAAATAAAAGCATTTGTGTGTTCTTTTTATGAAAATGCATACAGATGTTAGTACGACATGAATAAAACCTCTTTCAAATTGATCTTATCTGAGGAGCCGAGCAGGAAATAATGGCTGAGCTTTTGTTCCATTATTGTGCAGTTAGTTCTTGTGAGAAATTCCACTAAACCAAATTGACACACTGTAATATAATAGTCCGAGCACAATCCTCTCCCTTAACCTTAACCGTTGTATCATTGCAAACAAATTAAGTTGTGGGAATTGGAAGAAATTTGCAAATGAGACCACAAAAACACCACAGTGTGCAAATGTGTTCCTCGGGTCGAGTTAAACGCTCTTGTTTTTAAACATCTGTTGACTTGTTCCACCGGTTTGGCTCTAATTTTCTACGTGAGCTTTTGCCTTTAACTGACACTTGTAGGTCACGACTTTATAATTTGTTTTCATTTCCTTAAGGTAAAACATGCTAAACATTATCTAGGGCAGTGCTTTTGCATACATATTAAAGGCCGTCCATTTTATTAGGAACACCTGTAGACTTTGTGCAATGATGATGCACATACAGGTCACAAGCTTCCTTTAATGTTCACATCGAACATCCGGATGGAGAAAAATCTAACCAAAAACTTCCGGGATGCTTTTCTGTTCAGCACGGCTGAAAGGAGTGGTTATTTGAGTAACCGTAGCCTTCTTATCAACTTGAACCAGTCTGACCATTCTCATTTGACCTCTTCTCAATACTTCCTGTAGAACTGGATGTTTTTTTTTTCCACTGTGTAAACTACTGTGTGTTAAAATTCCAGGAGATTAGCAGCTTCTGAAATACTTTAAAACTATACTATTCTGAAACCAGCCTGTATGTCAGCCATACAGTGGTCAAAGTTAACGCTTGATGTGAACATTAACTGAAACTCTTGACCCGTATGTGCATGATGTCCGGCTTACCGTCTGATGGACGCGGAGTGTATTTCTTAATCCAAAATATGTACACCATTTCTGCTGATTCCTTCAAAGCTCTCCTGAAGTGTGCTTAGTGTAATTAGATTAGATTAGACTTTGTCTTTGTAAAGTACTAATATGAATACATGCACGGAATGTGGTTTGGCACCTAACCAGAGAGTAGTGAAGTGCAGAGTGAGCAGATGAACAGAACTGTGTAAATATGAGAGGTATGAAAAGGCACAGTTTAAAAATACCACTGTGCATACCTAACCATCGCAGCCATATGTCTTTGTTAAACATGCCATTCGGGATTTCCTGTAATAATAAGCTCCACTTTTCGAATTAGTTTTTGGAGCGTGGCTGTTGGGATTTCAGCTACAAGAACATTAGTGAGATAAGACACTGATGTCTGGGGTGCAGTCGGTGTTCCAGTTCATCCCAAAGGTGTTCAGTGGGGTTGAGTCGGAGTCAGGGCTCTGTGCTGGACACCTGAGATCTTTCATGTGTTCATGGAGCTCACTTTGTTTACAGATAAATTATCATGCTGGATCTTTTAGTTCCAGTGAAAGGAAAGTGTAATGCTACAGAATACAAAAACCTTCTATACAATCATGTGCTTCAAACAGATTGATGAAGGTCCAGATGTCAAAATTTCAGACTGCCCTGTTCACTGGATGAAAATGTAACCTAGACTATAAACACCTTTGTTTCCCCCAAGCCAATCTAAAAACTGTTAAAAAAAATTAGGTTCAGAAAAAAAATGTAAATATATGTAAATTCGTTTAAAACCAAAAAAAGGATTAATAAATAGGTACAACTAACTATATAGCAAGGTCACGTGACAAGACCAAAATATGCGCTACGTCAGAACCTCACAGGCTCCTGGCGCACTAAGTAGTATGCGTAAATAGTACACTACCTACAATAGTGGTCTTTTATTTACGTACTACATAGTGCACTAGTATGGAGTTTCGGGTGTAGCCGAAGGGAAAACGAAAGGTGCTCACCTGGAAGTGAATAAATTAAGTGTTGTCAAGTTCTTGCGCTAGATAAGCTAACAGTGTGACCTTACTTACCTGAGAAACTCCTGTAGGCAGGTATCGCAAAACCTGTGTCCGCAGGTGGACACCTGCACTGGCTCCCTCATCGGCTTTTTGCACAAAGGACACAGGAAGCGGCGTCTCGGGCGCTCGAGAAACTTGTAATCTAACCCTGGCATAGCAGCGTGTTTATTGAGCACACGTTAAAACCGAGTTAAATTCTGATCCACTGAAGCCGAACCGCTAGACTCGTGTTTATAGTCGCGTGTTAACGTGTAATAACCGGCTGAACGCTTCGTTGTTGCTGTGTGACATTTCCGGATTCAAAATGCTCCAGAACTACAGGTGTAATTTTAGGTACCTGACTGGGTACCGCCCTCTCAGTAAAGTGGGAGGGGCTGCATTTTTTTTGTGTTGTCCTAAAACACATTTCACTCAGAAACAACATGCTAGCATTCGTTTTTCTTCCTTACTTTAAAAGAAGACTTAACCACCGTAACACCTTAACACCAGACTTAACACCTGTCCAATTCCTGGCCAGTTCACTCATACAGTGTTCAACTAACACATTAAGTGTTCATTAAAGTACACGTGTGTATCAATAAACACTAATAATGTTGGGTGCGCAGTGGGTAAACTCTCAGAAAAATAATAACGCTAAATTCAGGTATATTGGGAAGTACACCGATCAGGCATAACATTATGACCACCTGCCTAATATTGTGTTGGTCCAGGTTTTGCTGCCAAGGGTTTTGACAGCCCAGACCCGTCATGCACTATGTGTTCTGACACCTTTCTATCAGAACCAGCATTAACCTCTTCAGCAATTTGAGCAACAGTAGCTCGTCTGCTGGATCGGATCACACGGGCCAGCCTTCGCTCCCCATGTGCATCAATGAGCCTTGGCCGCCCATGACCCTGTCACTGGTTCCCCAGTGTTCCTTCCATGGACCACTTTTGATAGATACTGACCACTGCAGACCCGGAACACCCCACAAGAGCTGCAGTTTTGGAGATGCACTGATTCAGTGGTCTAGCCATCACAATTTGGCCCTTGTCAAACTCACTCAAATCCTTACGCTTGCCCATTTTTCCTGCTTCTAACACATCAACTTGTGTTATCAAAATGTTCACTTGCTGCCTAATATATCCCACCCACTAACAGGTGCCATGATGAGGAGATAATCAATGTTATTCACCTCACCTGTCACTGCTCATAATGTTATACCTGATCCGTGTATTTCTGTGTATTTTTGTTGTGAATTTCCATATTGCCTAAGCTTTCTTGGTATAATAAAACAAAAATACCTAAGGCATGATACACCATCAAAGTATTAACTATTTACATTAAGTTAATTTTTTTTCCCTGTGGTGTATTTCATAATTGCATGTGGTGTTTTTTGTTGTTGTTGTTTGTTTGTTTTGCACATGCTATAGGTTAGGATTTTTCTTTTAAATACATATTGATAATGATTGGTTTATTGGTTTCTGAACCCTAAATACAAATTTTGAAATATCAAAAATGCAGATTTTGATGTAAATTAGACCAAATTTCAGAATTTTCAATTTGTTTTTCTAACCATGTTTGCCGTATTACAAAAAATGTGTAACTCTTAATTTTAAAAATGTGTTTCCAAATCTGACCTCTAGCAAATCCAAAACAAAGAAACAGCATTGCCAAAGATGCTCAATTATTAAATGCACCATATTTAATACATATTACTATATTTATTAACACCATATTTCTAAATTGATTTCATGTTTCAAACTCATGAGAAGGAAAAATGTTTTTATCATGTTGTAAAGAAATACTGTTTTGTCAGAACAAACCAAGAAAATCATTTGATTTCAATCAATAATTCAATCGATACATCAACGAACCATAATCATGAGGTGTTTTATGCACCCGTTATATATTTCTTCACTTTTCCTCTTTCCATCTATTATATTTTAATCCTGTCCCAATCAACCACACAGAATCATCTCTCAAATGATTACAAACATCTGAAGTAACCATGGGCTTATTTTGTACTGTATAGTATTACTCATGATAATTTGTAAAGAATTAGGTAAAGGGTCTCATTATTCCTACCTCAAGCTTTTTTTTTGTGGTTCCTGTTTAATTCTGGCCATACCCCCTCATTATGATGCAACATAACGTCAATTATTTATATCAAGTATTTCCACTGCAAGGGTTTAATAAGTTTTGCTATTTACTTTTCAGATCACAGCCTGCTCAGGTGTATTTGTAGAGTTCTGTATCTTTCACCTGAAAATATGGATATAGTAAAGTTTGAATACATAATGGAACATCTAGGGTAAGATTTATAGCTACGCTACATATAGCTAAGATACAATACTAAAAGTACAAATGGTGTTTGAGCACAGCGTCATGGAAACAGTTTAGTATCTATCTATCTATCTATCTATCTATCTATCTATCTATCTATCTATCTATCTATCTATCTATCTATCTATCTATCTATCTATCTATCTATCTATCTATCTTTTATAAAAAAGTAAACTACTAGTGACTGCATTCTTTTCATTCCTAAACCCTTACCTGGCTGACTAAAACCTCCCACTTGACCATCCAAGACAAAATAATTTTGTTTCTAAAAATTCTAAACATGCTGAAACCATTCTGTCTGCTTTACATGAGTCGTGAGTCACGAGTGAAATCTAGTTACTCAACAGCTATTCAAGCACATCCTAGTCTCTTGCCATCCTAGAAGCTTCGGCCGCGTTTGTCTTTGTTTTTTTTTTGTTTCATCGAAACATGCTCCAGCTTGTAGAACCAGTTTTACTTCCTAATCTTTCCACGTTTTAACTGTAGCCTCACTCGGTTCAGCCTGAACCAAGACGTAAAGGCACAGAGGTAGATATACAGACGCACACAGTTGAAAATGTTTGATAAGCGATTCTTTATGATTCACTAAGGTGATGTTTTTGATAGTTTACTCATGTCAGATGAAATGAAAAACAGATCAACTTACTGCCTAGTGGAGGGACAGGTTTGTGCGGTGCAATACTAGACGACACACTAAGTAAAAAATTTTTTACTTCAAAAGAGCTTCCTTTATTAAAATGTTGTGTTAATTAAAGAAATAAATACGTAGATAACCGGTCTTTAGCTAAAGTAATTGAGTCTCTACTGTCTTTCATAATAACATGCAGTAATAAGTGAGAGGCTTCTGCACTAGTCCACTAAGAATCTACACTATATAGTCATTCAGCATACAACTGTGCTAGATTTGCTTTTGTTCAACTGTATTTGATAAAGCTGATGTGTTTGTCAGTTTTCAGAAAAAGAAATTCCAGCTCAACTACATTGTAAAAACCTCTCAAATATATATATAAAATAAATGAATAAGTAAGCAGCCAATGGAAAAGGAGACAGTTTTGTCTTTTTCTCACCATGGTAAACAAGCAATGTGTCCCAAATCGCATACAGAACTTATGCACTCTTCTATGTAATTGTTTTCATATAAAGAGATGTTGCACTTATTCAAGCGAAAAATGGAATGTTGGATACTTCATGCACTTAAGCTTTACTTAAGTAGTGGAAGAGGGGTGGGGCTACCAGGCGCTGACGCTGGGTGAGATCAAATTTTTCAAGATTGCCGACAACACTCTGGTGGACGAGACGTTTTACAAATGTCTTTTATATTAGCTCACATTGTGTGATAATAAAAATTGAGTGTATTCTGTTTAAGTTAGTAGCGGCACATTAGGCATGTTTGCCCTAACCAGATCCATTAACCCGTTCCCGCCCCTGCACACTTGTTCCTTAGTTTAGAGAGGTCGAATTACCTCCCCCGTATATACCTGCTGTCTTGTGTTTATATTTAGCCAAGTCCTTGCCTGTTGTAACCATTTTTTTTGTCTTCTGTTTCGTTTTCTGTTCTGTTTTGTGTTTTCAGTTCTCAGTTTCGTGTTTGTATTTCTATATTTTTGTTGCTTTAGTTTCATCCTTAGTGTTTCCTTTGTCTGTCTGTTTCTTTAGTTATTTTACTAATAAAACCATCATCTGCCTTTTTTCCCTGCATTTAGGTCTGGATTCCCACTTTCCACTTTCTCTCCCAATCTTCGCAGTATATCCTACAATAGAGTCAATTCTGTACTTTATTGACACACTGTCTGCACTTCATTCATTCATTCATTGTCTAACGCTTATCCGATCTATACTCGGGTCACGGGAAGCCTGTGCCTATCTCAGGCGTCATTGGGCATCAAGGCAGGATACACCCTGGACGGAGTGTCAATCCATCGCAGGGCACACACACACTCTCATTCACTCACGCAATCACACACTATGGACAATTATAGTCCACACTATGGCCTATGGACACTATGGAAACCCCCGCCTCCGCTATGTGTGTGTGGAGTTTGCATGTTCTCCCCATGCCTCGGGGGTTTCCTCCAGGTACTCCGATTTCCTCTCCCAGTCCAAAAACATGCATTGTAGGTTGATTGGCATCTCTAAATTGTCTGTTGTGTGTGTGATTGGGCCCTGCGATAGACTGGCATCCTGTCCAGGGTGTACCCTGCCTTGTGCCCATAGTCTCCTGGGATAGGCTCCAGGTTCTCTATGACCCAGTAGTAGGATAAGCAGGTATAGAAAATGGATGGATGGATATAGTAATAATATTTTTTATCTGTATTCATTATGCTAGAAGTTTGAAATGGCTTCAGTTCGCATATCAGTGTTTCACAGACAACCATAAAAATCCACCAAATGCTCCATTTCATCTGTAAAAATTTGTTTATTTTACAGGTAACAAAATGACTTCATAAAATCAATGTCGTTAATATACAACAGAGGTATTAAAAATCTGAAATGACAGACCAAGGAGATATAAGGTGTTCCTATACTTCAAAATAAACTAAAGTAATACATTTCCACCCAGTTATGACGTCTGACTGGACACTGATTGAAATCGTTACAATAATGTAGTTAATCCAAATGTTTTCATTGTGAGTCAGTTCTAGTTCTTGAGGAAGAAAGTACGCTGTTTCAACACACCTCATTTTCTTCTGCTAATTAGTTGATCAGGAGTCGATTAACTCTGACTTGGTTAGAATAGAGTACATTCAGTCAATATGTGCGGATGTGAAACTACACGTTCTGGCTCTGAGGTACATTTCTGTAGCAGAACATTTTAGTTACGATCACGAAATCAGTGACAATGGACCCAAAAACATGTTATTCTTCTGAATTCAGAACAAAACAACACTGCTGCTGTTAAAAAGGTAGTTTTACAGTTTTACCCTCTTTATGAAACGTAGTTAAACACTTTATTTGAAAGGTATCAACATTGGGGCTTAATTACACATTCAGAAGCACTGCATAAATAACTTATAAAGCATTCTTCGCTCACAATGTAAGGCTACATATGAAAATGAAGCCTGAAGGATGCCTGCTTAATGTCATGCTGTTTAACTGTTTGAGACTGTAATTTTCCACCTTTTTGGTCACATGCCAAGTCCCACCCACCAGCCGAGGCTCACAAACACCTGTGATTGGCTGGTGGTGCTATGATTGACGGAATAAATTTTTGCCTTCCAGCTATAAGTGTTATCGTCAGCATTTGAACTCACGCTCTCACGCCAAACACCTGTCTGGTCTTGGAAGTTATTATTTTGTCACTTCTAACTGCGTGTGCCTAAAAGTTAAACATTTCCTACAGTATAAATTCTTGTACACATGTATAGTGTATGTACTGCTAGTCTAGTTGCATTAAAACTGTTATAAAGCACCGTTTTATTATAACTTCACATATTTACGAAGCACATATTTACGCAAAGCCACATGAACCGCTTTCAAGCCCTCGGATTGCAGTGGTCATCAGTTTGAGTTTATGACACAAAGTACTATACTCAGGTTTCTCAGGGTTCTATACAGAACTCTAGCGGTTCTGTATTTAACCAATAGCAGTGTTTCCTGAACCATGGTTCTTTGTAGAACTCTGGCAGAGCGTTGATTCTTAAGAAAGAGGTGTCAATGTTCTATATAGAACTCTGAGGTTCTGTACTTGGCCAAAACAACCTATGTCGAACCTTTTATAAAAAAAATTTCGAGGGTCTTCTATAATAAAACTGCTTCCGTAATTCATGTAATCATGAAGGTGCCATTACTTTTAGAGAGTTTTATCTCCAATGCAGATGTTTTGGAATAACGTGTTTATGATTGACATAAGATAGTTGATTAAATTTGTGAAATGATGAAAACTGAAATGATGAAAGACTTCAATAAGAGGGAGGAGTTTCACTGGGATCAATAATGCGTACAATTTTTTCATAATACAATGCTGTTTTAGTTGAAATTTATACTCTGTTTCAATTTGCTGTATTTTCTTGTCAAAATTTGTATATAATAATAATAATGATAATAATAATAATGGAGAACTTCATTGGGTTCTTCAATGAAACCTTGTTCTATATAGAACCTAATGAAAGGATTCACTAAAATAACCCAAATAAACCATTTATTATTATTATTATTATTATTATTATTATATACTACATATAACCTAGAATATTTCTTTAAGAGTGTGTATACTTTCTACAACTTGATCAAAGCGTGCTGTTGGTAAAAATGAATACAGAATAATTTAAAAGATAAGGGGAAAAGAAATTGCAGTATCAGTTTTGATCTATATGCTAATTCATAGATGTTTCCTTTTCATAGACGAAGAAAAGGACACAATGCAATGCCTGGGAATGTTATAAAACCTTTCAAATATAGTGCTAGTACATGATGATGCTACATATATTTCCTCTGAAATGATTTCTTTTCCTGCATTAAAATAGTTGATTAAAAACAGAATAAAGGCTATAGTTCAGTCAGGGCAGGTTAATCACAGATTAAAGTGACATTAATGTTAACGTCACATTCTGAAATCCTTATAACGAATTTGGATCCTTCATTAGATGCAGCACTTGTTTTAAAAAACAACTACTTTCAAGGCTAAGTTTTAAAAACGTTCAGATTAAGGAAAGGAAAGTGGAGCAGCCAGGAATGAAATTCTCAGCTCAGTCAGCAAGGAATCTCTGTGAAGAAGAAATGGGTAGTCAAGAGACATTTAAGGAATTAAACAAGCTACACTGTTGTACACATGACAGTGCAGTAAACATCTCTGCAGTTTTTACCTGAATCATCACGGCAGCAGCAACAACCACCAGCGCCATCAGAGCCACGCGAGCCAGCTTTCCCATCTCCACCTGCTTGAGGATGAAGAAGCGAGCCCAGTCAAGTTTCTTCGCGGTGTGCGGTGGGTAGCGCATGCTGTTCAGTCCTTCCATCTTCAGCTGTTTGATGAGGCAGCCTCGCAGGTGACTCAGCTGGTCGAAGGTAAACTTTCCGTGGTAGCAGCCCATCCCACTGTTGCCTGAAGGGGGCACCATAGTCTTACTTTTAAACCTGAATTATCAACTAAAACTGTAATAAATGAATTCTTAAATTTCTCTCTCTCTCTCTCTCTCTCTCTCTCTCTCTCTCTCTCTCTCTCTCTATCAGTGGCGGACCGTCAGGTCCTGCAAGGCCTTCTCTGCTGGCCTAAAAAAATATCTGAATCACAAACTGATGTTAATTATATTTTGTCCATGAATACTTATTAAATAATTCCAAATGGTCTGTCAGCTTCCTTTCATAGCTTTTCCGATGGTTGCGCTGCTTCCAGACATGTATTTTCGTATTAAAGCATTTAACCAATCACATTTCAGCCATCATTTGTTGCCAGGCAGGGTCAAAGTCAAAGAAGTCTTCACAATCCGTTCTGCAGGCCCTCTAACACAAAATAAATGTCGATGAAACTTTTGCTTCAACCAATAAGATTTTGAGTTGGTTTCACTAGGGCCCTCTAGCAGGCGTACGGCAACATCACCGTATTCAGACCCGTTGATTGGATAGGATGGTGTAATAGCTATTTTGTCACCCCACAATGGCTGAAGGAGGCGAAGAAATAGATTTGGTGGCAGATTTACTTTCAAGGCCATTTTCAAGACGGACTTTTCAAGAAAAGCTGGACATTGTTAAGAAAGGTCGGACAACTCTGAAGCTAGCTAGCCTGTCACAACCAGGAAGAGGATTTGTCCGCCACTTTCAGGTTACCAACTACGAGCGGTACCCCTGGCTCACAGGGTCCGAGGAACACTGCAAATTGTATTGCTGGAAGTGCTTGTTATTTGCCACTCTTATTTGCCAAAATCGTAAAACGTTGCGATTTTCCTAAATAATATTGCAAGTTTATGAGGTTATTATTGATGTTTTTTATGTGTGTCGCGGCTGTAGCTGCAGTAGGAGGAGACTTGTTCACCCCTGGTTTGTCTATTCAATAAAGGCATTTATTATGGCTACAGGAGTTATCTATCTGCGATGCAACGGCTCTTTATACTGTATTTCTGCATATTAAGATGGTCTTTATAACCATAAATTGGTTTTTGAGGGGCGGGTTGATTCAGACGGAGCACTACTGAAGGCCTGGGTTGTGAAATGCACGGTCCGCCACTGATATAGTTTGTTGGTTTGTGGACAGTCACGGCTAAGACAAAGGAGCTCACTGAGGACCTGTGTACAGGTCCTCAGTGAGCTCCTTTGTCTTAGCCGTGACTGTCCACAAACCAACAGCAGAGAGCTTCTGTTTTTCACCTGTTGGGTTGATTACAACAGCTGTTCCCAATGAATCAGGGTAATTAGGATGCTTTAGAACAGCTTGAACTATTTGGAATGGTACAGAACTTTGGATTTTCCCATAGACTGTGACAGTTTGCAAAGGGTGTGAATAATTTTGGACATGCCACTTTTTGTTCAAATTTAAATAAAAGATGAGTAATAATTTTTTCCACAATGATGCCTCTTGTACATCGTCTTATTATCTTCTGGGAGATGCCTGTGTCATTTCTAATCGAGAAAAAACTTGCTGGTTGAATAAAACTGTAAGTCAGAACTTGACAGGGGTATGAATAATTTCGGGCTCGGAATTTCTTTGGATCTCGGCATGATGTCTAGCTTTTGAGGATCTTTTGGTCTACTTCACTTTGTCAGGCAGGTCCTATTTAAGTGAGTTCTTGATTGCGAACAGGTGTGGCAGTAATCAGGCCTGGGTGTGGCTAGAGAAATTTAACTCAGGTGTGATAAACCACAGTTAAGTTATGTTTTAACAGGGAGGCAAATACTTTTTCACACAGGGCCATGTAGTTTGGGATTTTGTTTTCCCTTAATAATAAAAACCTTCATTTAAAAACTGCATGATGTGTTTACTTGTCTTATATTTGAGTAATATTTAAATGTGTTTGATTATCTGAAACATTAAAGTGTGACAAACATGCAAAAAAATAAGAAATCAGGAAGGGGGCCAACACTTTTTCACACCACTGTATATATATTTATATATTAGAGAGAGAGAGAGAGAGAGAGAGAGAGAGAGAGAGAGAGAGAGAGAGAGAGACATATTACGTATATTCCTGTATTTAAAGTTAAACATCCAGGATTCCAAATTCAGAATTTAGCCAATCACAGTCATCTTCCAGAGTGCATAATTTACATAAAAATTGCAATTTTTCAGTTCTGAATTTAGGGTTCTGTTTTTTTAATCTCACAACCTAATCCATACTTTTTATATATACTGCAGATGCATCCCGAATAACATACTTATACACGATTCTATGCCAATGTGTAGTATAAATAGTGTGAGTAGTTGTGTTTACGCTAAAAATGCACTTCAGGTAGCCGAATGATGATGCACTTATTTAATGTTGGATTTTGGACACTTCATGCACTCACAGCTCACAGCTTTGATGCTGGATGAGAAAATTTTTTAAAGATGGCTGAGGACTCCACTGGTCTTATAAATGTCTTTTAAATTAGCTCACGTTGTGTGATATTACAAATTGTGTGTATTCTGCTGAAGCTAACAGCGTCACGTTTGGCATTGACTGGAAAACAGCTTATACTTTTTGTTAGTAAAAAGCATTGTTGATCCATTATTGACTACGACCTTTCTAACATTTATACACTAGATGCTAGAGTAAGTACTGCATGTAAGTGCAAAGTGTGGAGTAGGTCATTTGGGATGCAGCTTATTAGGTCAAGGTTGAGGGGGAAAAACAACACATTGGGAATGTAAATGTATTAAAATCATTTATTTTTCTCAGCTTCTAAGCTCCATAGAAACTATGTTACCATGATGTTCTATCAAATGTTTGAATGCTTCCAATAAATAAACTCTGTTGCGAAGTAACAGTGCAGTAATACACAATTGTGAGAAATGTAGTGACTGGGTGAAATTTGAGCGTGTAGGTCATCTGCTTACCAACACCACCAAAAGGCAGAGAGCTGACAGAGAAGTGGACCAAGCAGTCATTGGCCAAAACACCTCCACTGGAAGTCTCAGAGATCATACGCTTGATGAGCTAAACCAAGAAAAGAGTGCAAACGATTTAATCATCCTGAAATTCACAAGAATGGGATCTGGGCTGATTGTGTTACATGATGAATATCTGAAAAGGAAAACATTTCTCAAGCTGACCAGTGCAACCAAACACTTTCTTTAACTGTGAGCCTGTGAGTTAAAATGTGGCAAAACTGGAAAAAAAAATTAATAGCAGCTTTCCAAGATGTCCAATAAAATTATTGTCAGTGACAGGAATGATACTGGATGTGGAATTATCAGTGTGAATCGTTTAAAGAGGCCCTGTACTAGCATCACTACATTGGTGGTGGTGATGGTCAGCTGAAAATCACACAAGAACTCATTACAAGGAGAAACAGACAGCATGTGGTTATGTTCGTGTGTTTATAGTGTTATATGTTTATTGAGTATTTAAATATCAAGAATTTGAGTGAGCAAAACCAAACCACGGGTTGCGGTAAAGTACCTAAATGAGCACGTCACCAGACGTTAGGGGCGTGGCTTTGTCCACACAGAGGGCTTGAGGAGTTTCAATATTGTTGTGCTTGAAGTACTTAAACTCTATAGTTTCAGTCTTCACTAACTGTGATTGATACACCTTTACCCACATCAAGACAACCTCCACACAAACAAAACAACTGAAATTTCCATTGTGTAAACTTTCTGGAGGCCTTTAAACACATTTTATACCACAGCGCCATCTGGTGGCTCTGAATGCTGAATGCAAAAAGCTGTCCGACTTTTCACACTTGTCACTGAATTTCCTGATGGGAAGGAAGAACTACGTGCAGATAAACTTTGCCTGCAATGCTAGACGTTGTGTCTACCTTGTTGTCTGAGCTAAAGACGTAGAGGGCCAGAGGTTTCTCTCTCTGGTTGATAAAGTGAATGGCCTCGTCAACACTGCCAACAGTCAGGATAGGCAGAAGGGGTCCAAAGATCTCTTCCTGCATGACCTTTGCCTCGGGCTTCACGTCTCTCAAAACTGTTGGAGCTGTGGGTGAAACAGACGGTACGAACACCAGGCTTAAATAAAACATTAGAGAAGACTGTGGTATGTGTGAGTTCTCATTCTACCATCATGAAAATGAATATTAAACACTGAACGTTTACCTATATAGCACTCAGACTCATCGTTTTCTCCTCCCATAGCCACCGTGCTGTCCTCCATCAATGCCATCACTCTCTTGAAATGGCGCTTGTTGATAATGCGTGTGTAATCTGGACAGGATTTGGGATTGTCTGTGTAGAATTCCTTAAAAACAGACGAACAAATGAGTATGAAAGATACTCAATGTTTTTTATTTTTAATAACATGGCCACAATGTGTGTGTGGAGTTTGCATGTTCTCCCCGTACCGGAGGGGTTTTCTCCGGGTACTCCGGTTTCCTCCCCCAGTCCAAAGACATGAGTGGTAGGTTGATTGGCATCTCTAAATTGTCTGTAGTGTGTGATTGCGTGAATGTATGAGAGTGTGTGGGTTGGCACTCCATCCAGGGTGTATCCTGCCTTGATGCCCAATGACGCCTGAGATAGGCACAGGCTCCCCGTGACCCGAGAATAGTTCGGATAAGCGGTAGACAATGAATGAATGAACATGGCCACAGCTTATTTGTAGCTTAATATGCACGGTTTTAATTTATTATAAAATTATTTGTCTTGCTCAGTTATACAATTACATGTCACATTTAATGTACTTTCACAACTATAATCTAGTGACATGTATTTCTCTGAATTTAAGTAGAAGATGAATGAGTTTTAATTTGTTCTCGATCCTCCCCAAACCTCCTCAGATCCTCGATGCAGACCCTGTCTTTGTCCTCATGTCCTCACGCACAACTACACTCTGTTAACACAAGTATCTTTCACACTCAGAAATTATTCTTTTTACACCGATATTAATCATCAGAGATTGTATAAGTGATTACTGTTTAAGTGTATAAGTATTACTGGTTCACTTGGTGATTGTTTCTTAGGACAAAATGTTTTCAGTGCAGAACGTGCCTGACTTTATGGATAACGTGAATGTGTAGTACACCAATTGTTAATAATCTCTCTCTGTCTCTCTCTCTGTGCTCATCCTTGTTTTCTCTCTTGCTTTCTCTTAACTGCTTACTGAAAACGCAGTGTGGAGTTTGCTCATTTTGGTGTGTCCATGTTGAGCATTGAATGTCTTTGTCATGTCCCACTCCACAGTGGTGCTTAAAATGAAGCTCATATGAAGGTAGACACTCAGGACTTTAAGAATTTGAAGTGTTTTATAAGTATTTCGGTTTTTATCTAGCCTACTAGGAGCAATAGAAAAGCTCCAAAAAAAGTAAATGTTGATATCAAACCCGTTTCTGCTCTCTGAGAAGCCCCAAATGCCTGTTCATCTAAAAAGCAGCTCAAATTTAATCTCCAACTACTTTCTGTGTAAGGTTATCCAACAGAGGGAAAAACACACGTCTAAACACAATGAAAGCAAACAGAGTCCTGACTCATTTCATATCAGACTCAGCCAGAAAATCATTCATTTATTTATACTGATTGAAAATGTCAGATGTCTGTGAGATGTTGAATATGTTGTATATCTTTCGATAATGAGAGATGAAAGTTAAACATGAGGTTCTGACACTGAGAACCGAATCAATCAGTGCTGCTGATTCCAGTTTTTTTTTTACTACCTCATTATGGTTCATGGTTACTAGAACGTGTAGACCTGAACGAGTCGTACGCATACCTTCACGTTCTTCTTGATCTCTTCTATTACTCTGTCCTGGATGCTGGGGTCACAGAGGATGTAATCTGGTGCAATGCACGTCTGCCCACAGTTTGTGTACTTTCCCCAAGCAATACGTCTGCGTAAGTGGATAAAAACGTGACTTCCTTGTTCAAAGCATGTCCATTCAATTTAAAACACATCTAACGTAAAGAAATGTCTCAGTGATGGACTGACCGACAGGCGATGTTGAGGTCGCAGCTCTTATCGATGTAGCAGGGGCTCTTTCCACCCAGCTCCAGAGTAACAGGGGTTAAGTGTTTAGCAGCTGCCTCCATGATCACTTTGCCAACCATACAGTTACCGGTGTAGAAGATGTGATCAAATCTCTGCTTCAGCAGCTCCTGAGTCTCTGGAACTCCACCGGTAACCACCGGGTACATCTCCTGAAATGAACAGATGAGTTTATTTCACTTATAAAAACAAATTGTATGAATAAATGGTAGTTTAGTGGTTAAAGTGTTTGGCTGGTGATTGGAAGCTCATGAGTTCCCAGAACCACCAAGCTGCCCCTGCTGGGCCCTTGACCACGGCACTTAACCCTTACTTAACTCAGCCCACTTCACAGCTCAGTCATGTAAATGAGATAAGCATAATCCGGACGTCTGCTGAATGCCTTGTACTGTTTGAAATAATAAGTAGTTTCTCAAAATGTTTTTTTAAATGCCAAAAAACTGGTTTAATTTTTAAAATATGACATTTGCACAAAGACGTTATCTTTATAGAAATTCAAAATTTTCCCAAAATTGTCTAAAAAAAGCATGTAAATGCATTTTCATGAGAGTGTGCAGCATTTCTCCACCATTAGAGATCAGAAATATCGAACCTTGTCGATGTATAGAGGCAGAAGATCCTCCATCGCTTTGGATGTGTGAACACACACTTCTGACGGCTTAATAATGACAGCATTCCCTAAAAAACAAACACGCATTCATTTATTTCATTATAATCAACTTATAAAGCCTTAAGTCCTTAAAAATCCAGAACAAATAGAAACGGTGAAAAAGGATCACTACAGTGGTGAAGACGTTATTGAGTCACGGATTGAATCCACTGAATGTGAACGTTACATATTAGCATTTCAAATTGTGGAGTTTATCGGACATATGCTAATTTAAAACACAAAATCTCCTGCACTGAGTTCCTTCCCCAAGTGCTTTTAGTGTCATGAATAATGCATAAGCTGGCTTCATTCTCAAAGTTCAGACCCAGATGGAGAGCAATCTAAAAGCCTGTTGTGTAACTGCAGTGAACCTTGCATGTGACTCCAAGATCTCTGCGTATAACTTTAACCTGAATGATAACAGGAGGGAGGGAACCTGGAGTGTACTCTGATCTGTTAGCAAACACAGGACTGGGGTGAAGTTCGAGAGAGAGAACACACAACATCAATGGTTTGGGTTTGGGTTAGCTAGCTAGCCTGTAGCTCTACACCTATTAGCTATTTAGCTTAACTGTAGGCTTCATTACTGCACCATAAACAAAAAAACATGTCAAATTGTTTGGGTCACTACACTGTTAGCTAATGTCATGGTATAAATTTTTTTTTTTTTAAATATGCAAGAAAGAAAGGAAGCTGTGAGAGGATGAACATGATATTAGAGTTGGCTAACATTTAAAAAAGCTTGGTTGTAATTAGCTCTCTAGCTAACTTTTTTTTTTTTTTTTTTTTTAAATCTGTGAGAAAAAACTACCACAGTCCATGAAAATTGATGTAATTCTGATGTGTGGCTAAACATGTTATTGCAACCAAATTTGTTTTCTGTTGTCTGTTTATTGTATGAACTTAGCTTAATGTTATGAATCTGGCTAATGCCAGTGAATAAGTTAGCTAAAAGTTAGCTGATCTATCTCTGAAGAGAATGAAGACAATTTTAATGTCTGTGTCACCTCTTATTTATACCCTACTGAAACAGCAAGTCCTGACTGACTAAAGTACTTACGAATTCCTAAACAAAAAAAAGTATGGTTTAAATGGAAAAGTGCCTGTTTGCTAGTCACATTAATAAATGTATCACATGCTGCTGTTAATAATAAAATCTATAGATTTTTGATCCTTTTTTATATCAGCATGAGACCAAGCTAATTAAAGACAATTTTAATTTCCTGATTTGCATGTCTGTAGCGATAATTTGCCTTTCCAAGCAGTAAAAACAAATTTCAAATGAACGTCATGAACGCTAATCCAGCTTTAAGTGCATTTCTCTGTGTATCATGTGGTGCAGAAATGCTGGCACAGTGAGACGGTTTGTGTTTGCGAAGGGTGGCTACTGAAACAACAGCAGTGTTATGAAGATATCAATATGTTACGTTATGTTAAAGGAGCTCAAAGTGTTTAGTAAATGTACGCTTATAAGCTAATATGAGCTTAAAATGTCTATAGATACTTAGACACTTAAACATTAAAGATTTCGGAGCTTTGGGTTAAATTTGCACGACCTTTCCGTGACCTTGAGGTGACATGAAAGCCGAAGACACAGCACAGAGAGATGTGTCTGTTATTTTGTTTGCTTTATAGCCCTGAGGGCTTCACATTCTTTTGACACAGACATAAAAGGCCATTTTGTGAAAGCTGTGTTCTGATTGGTCCGTTGTAAACATTAGCATTGTTACTCAGCGAAGAAGACAAAGTTACACTGTATACTGAATGCAATAAGGTGGATACCTCGGCAGGTATACTGAGCAAGATCTATTGAGCTGTGTGATTGTTTCATCCTATGTTTTGTGCACCTGCAGCAATGGCTCCGATCAGAGGCTGGATGGTGACGGCCCAGGGGTAGTTCCAAGCCCCAATAATCAGCACCACTCCCAGAGGCTCGGGGTGGATGTAGACCTGATCTGAAACAGTCAGCAGGTTTTTAGTCACCGGTCGTGGAGCTGCCCATTCTGCTAGCTTGCTGATAGCCATATTGATCTCTCCCTCCAGGCCAAGCGTCTCGTACAGCGGTGTGCCAAACTCGCTCTGTCAACACAAACAGCCGTGCTCGATATTTGACCTTGGACCATTAGATCTTAAATGTACAAACAGTATTAAGGTAAAACATATAGTGTAATATATTAAGAATATATTAAATCATTGTAGATGGTTTTTACACACTAAGTGGGTGTGTGATATGAACAGATCAAATTTCAGTCCCTCCAGGAAGAGTTTTTTCTATGTAAAACTACTCAAATTGGTGAAGTCACAAGCAACGGATAAAAAAAAACCCTATCAGTGAAGACACATATGCCATGACCTTCTAAGAGAGCTGTACTCATGTAAGACGCATGTGAATCTAAGAGGGCTTTGGCCAATGATGATGTGATGACGACGTGATGACGACACATGACACATATTGGCCCAAATCTACAGGAAATCCCCATGAATTTTGAAAATTTGCAAGCTCCTCCAAATATCGTGGAGTTTGCTTGATTTTGTGTTAATTTCTCCAATTGCAAAATCACAAAATCCTGGAGGAATTAAAAATTTAAAACATGTTGTAAACCTTTGAAAGGCAAAGTGTCCTTCACAGCTTCTTATAACATCTAAAGGATTTTTTGTCCCTTGTTTCAGTCCACTATCTGCTACTATGCATTATACCTTACAATATAATCAATAACACACTTTGCTTATTTTATGAATCTTTGTGAATCTCAACCCTGCTACATAAGCACATTCACTCCAAAAAGGAAGTTTTATCCTTTTTACTTTATTTGCACTGATGTTCACTAACTAGGTAACTTGAAAGTCACCCCTTTGTTACTATGAGTAGGTTGTTACTTGAATTTAATATTAAAGAATAAAAGCAAAAGACCATTTCAAAAAACGGTCTTGATATTTCTCACGTCATTAATATTGATGTTAACGAACCACATTTATGAACCTTAAAAATCTGATGCTTAATAAAGTCACGTTTCTTTGAGTCAGTTAAATTGCTGCACAATCATGAAATCACTCAAATCATCTTGTAAACACCAGGGATGTGGCACCTTATTGAGGTCCTTCTTGAGAGCATCTGCGATTTCCTTCTGCCTCTCTGCAAACAGGCGCTGGAGGTTCTTCAGCTGGGTGATGCGGTACTCCAGCGGTTTGGAGCGGCCCGTATTAAAGGCCTTCCTGGCGTGCTCCATGGCCTTCTGCTGTTGAGACATCCTGTAAAAACAGAAAACCTTTTTTTTTTTTCATTATGGTCCAGAATTAGAATTAAGCAGAGGAGGAATTCCCATCTGTGAGGTCAATGCCTCAGACAAATCAATGCTGAAATCCACTTAAACTCTTCAACATCATCAGCAGGTCCAGACTTATATTACAGTCCTCTCTTGAAACTATAGACCAATTCATGGTAATTACTGAATAATAAACTTGAAGAGTAGCATAGACGACATGATATGACAATATGACATAGATGTAATATTGTGCTAAATCCTATCACATTTTAGTTTCAGAGAAACTGTAGAATGTATGCTGATGATATGAGTAAACATACAGATAACTGAAGTAAACACGTGCATGAAGAAGAGGAGAAAATGTCTGTCAATGTACTTTGCTATTGTACTTAAGTGCTATTGTGGAACATATGTAAACATACTCAAACATTAGTAACAATGAATATGTTTACGGTATACGTTTTACATTTTCATTTTGAATAAAATATTCAAAAATCTCGAATGGCATGAGGTTTTTCTTTTTTCTTTTTGGATGAACTATCTGCCTTTAAAATTTGCCATATAATCTACACTGAAGCTTAAACATCATACAACAGTGTATTTAAATTAAGGAAAAACTTTCAGTAAAATATTTCAGTTCAACAAAAACTAAACAAAATAAATAATAACAACTGTGTTAAAACAAAAATATGTACTTTATTCATTCATTCATTGTCTTCCGCTTATCCGGAGCCGGGTTGTGGGGGCAGCAGTCTAAGCAGGGATGCCCAGACTTTCCTATCCCCAGACACTTCCTCCAGCTCTTCCGGAGGGACCCCGTGGCATTCCCAGGTCAGCCGAGATACATAGTCTCTACAGCGTGTCCTGGGTCTTCCCCGGGGTCTCTTCCCGGTGGGCCATGCCCGGAACACCTCTCCAGGGAGACGTCCCGGAGGCATCCAAAACAGATGCCCAAGCCACTTCAACTGTCCCCTTTCGATGTGGAGGAGCAGCGGCTCTACTCCAAGCTCCTTCCGGGTGACAGAGCTCCTTACCCTATCTCTAAGGGAACACCCCGCCACCCTACGGAGGAAGCTCATTTTGGCCGCTTGTATCCGAGATCTTATCCTTTCAATCATGACCCAGAGCTCATGACCATAGGTGAGAGTAGGAACGTAGAATGACTGGTAAATCGAGAGCTTTGCCTTCCGGCTCAGCTCCTTCTTCACCACAACACACCGTTACATAGACCGCATTACTGCTGCCGATTCACCGATCCGTCTGTCAATCTCATGATCCATTCTTCCCTCACTCGTAAACAAGACCCCGAGATACTTAAACTCCTCCACTTGAGGAAGGACCTCCCCTCCAACCTGGAGGGTGCAAGCCACCTTTTTCCGGTCGAGAACCATGGCCTCAGATTTGGAGGTGCTGATCCTCATCCCAGCCGCTTCACACTCAGCTGCAAAACGCCCCAGTGCATGCTGTAAGTCCAGGCTTGAAGGAGCCAACAGGACAACATCATCTGCAAAAATCAGCGATGAAATCCTGTGGTCCCCAAACCGGAGTCTCTCCAGCCCCTGGCTGCGCTTATAAGTTCTGTCCATAAAAACAATGAACAGAACCGGTGACAAAGGACAGCTCTGTTGGAGTCCAACATGCACTGGGAACAGATCTGACTTACAGCTGGCAATGCGAACCAAGCTCCTGCTCCGGTTATATAGAGACTGAACAGCCCTTAACAGAGGGCCACGGACCCCGTACTCCCAGGGCACCTCCCACAGAATGCCACGAGGGACACGGTCGAATGCCTTCTCCATGTCCACAAAACACATGTGGACTGGTTGGGCAAACTCCCACGAACCCTCCAGCACCCTGTGGAGGGTATAGAGCTGGTCCAGTGTTCCACGACCAGGACAAAAACCGCATTGCTCCTCCTGTATCCGAGGTTCAACTAACGGTCGGACTCTCCTCTCCAGTACTCTGGAATAGACTTTCCCTGGAAGGCTGAGGAGTGTGATCCCCCTATAGTTGGAACACATGCGGGGCCCCGACGACCCAAACCCTGGATGAAGAATCTGGCTTTTGGGGCATGGAAATATGTACTTTTATGAACTTAATTTATTGTAGTAACATAGCCATTACATCTATATGTAAATGCTACAATATAATGTGAGGTGTTAATTAAGTGTTAAATATAATGTATGTTTTGCAAATTGTTTTTATAAGTTTTGTATTTTAGCTAGAAAAACTTGTGAATAAATTTGTTTGTAAATTTGTTGTTTTGAAAATAATAATGATAATAAAATTTTCTAGCAAGTGAAGGTTTGTAAATAAGTTTGCTTGATTAGATTACCAGTCTTTGTAAATTAGCTAGTTACAATTCTTTTTAGATTTAATGACTAGTTAAAGTTTGTAAATTAGTTTGTTGGATAGTTACATTTCATTAAAAGTTTGACAGGTACAATGAAGGTCTGTCATTTAGAAAGTAATATTTAATGATTTGCTACTAAGTTTTGTGAATTTGTTACATTTTCTAGCTAGTTAAGTTTTGGAATTATCTAGTTAAATCTGCTAGCAAGCTAGGCTAGGTAGCTTATGTAGATTACTTAGTTACATTTCCTAGCAAGTTCAGTTTTAAGAATACGTTTGTTAAGGTTTGTGAGCTAGTTAAGGTTTGTGAATTAGCTTGCTGGATTACATAGCTAGTTAAATTTTGTTAAGTAGTCTGCTAAATTGGATCGCAATAAGTTTTTAAAATTTGCCAAAATTAGTGAACTATCAAGTTCTATCTAGGGGTGTATGAATTAGCAGAAAATGTTCCTTATGAAACTAGCTTATCATGCAGGATCAGGAATGATGTAATTGTCACCCCTTTTTAAATGAGTTATTTAAAGTGATTTGACTGTATATTTTATTAAGCATGAAGATTTCTGAATTCCTGAATAAAACCCTACTCTAGGGTGTAATGTCTGCTCAGAGTCACTGACTCCTAATTTATTCTGCAATACTTAATAACTCTTAATAACTGTTGTGTAACTGTTTAGACAAACATTTCGCAATAACGCTGTATGAAAGCCACGAGCTGAAACGTGTCGACAATCCAGACATTTTCTCTGTGCAGCATCAGATGCAGCAGCAGCAGTTTTCCTTCCTCCTACATCTACAATCTGTTGTTAAATCCATCCCTAAATGTCCCCGCTGCATCATGTGACGTTTGTTTTGCGCGACAGATTACTAGCTGCGTCGCGGATATGCGTCCGCACTTTAAAACGATGACTAACAGATCACATCTGATTAAAGAGCATCATAGGACGGTGATGATAATCATTCGGTATCATGTATACACTTAATCTGCAATTTTATTACGCACAAATATCGGCTGACCCTTGGGATTTTAGGAACGGTTGATACTTAAACACTTCCCGTTTTTACAACTCATAAAACACGTCATGTGTCTATTAGAAACCCACTGGATCCCAAACAAACAAATTGTAACATATTAAATTGTTACCCGACTTCTCTTCCTGTCCTTTCCGCGGAACTTCCCTGCGCTGACTCGGTCAAGCTTATCGGTGCTGTAGTGGCCAACCGTGGACCACGGCAGCAACCAACGGAATGGGCGGGGCTATGCAAAGGAGGCGGGGCTTACAGCTGAATATAGGCTTTAGTAGTAATAAGATATAGAATAAATATACAGTGCTGTGCTCATCTACAAACACTTTTTTTTTTAAATCAAGTTTTCTTATACAGTGTGTCCGAGAAGTCACCCAAGAAAATAAAAGTACCAAAAAGCACGATTTCTATCCTAACTTTTGTTTTTTTAAAGACATAATCCCTTAATATGCGATACATTTGTGAAATCCTCAATGTGTTGATGTGTAAGAATGCAAAAGCTAAACCTTTAAGACATGATGCTAATTTTCTTAAACTAGTATGTCTTATACATATGTGCATCATACAAATATATTATATTAATCATATCCATTTCATAAACTTTATAAAAAATGTCATTTTTATCAACCTCTGGTTTTTAGGTTGAGCTTCCTGTTTGATGCTGGCCACACCCCTTTTTATGTTGTTACATCATAAAAATTAATTCATGTTATTTCTCTCATACTGTTCATACTGAGAGCTTTCATTTATCAGGAAATAAATGCTGATGTCTCAGCACTCTTCAATTCATCCTATATGGTCGCAATAAGGTGCATGTGGCATAAACAAATGGAAGAATAAAATATATGTAATAATATTATTTAAAAAAAATCCCAGCTATAATCTGTTAAAGCGTTCCTTTCTGTATGACCAGCACTGCAAAGCAGAATCCCAAACACACCTATTCAAACACATATTTGACACATATTTGTGTGTGTCATCTGTCAAAGCACTAAACCCTCTTTCAGTTAAATTCCATGGTATAATTTTGCACCTAAATTAAAAATTCTTTCTGCTAGCACATTCTCCCTAAAGCGGGCAAACTGGCAGGTCGGCTTGGGATTTCTTACAGGAGATATTGTGATGTGTTGCCACATCAAACAGAGCACAGGATTCACGTGTTTGCATATTGTGAAGGAAGGGGAAGCTTCGTGGACGTGGCACGTCATGAGCACATGGGTGTCAGGGCTGTGCTGTCAGACGTGGAATTCATTGCGCTGAGGTCAGTATATCCCAGTACACACAGACACACACACACACACACACACACATCTAAAAATCCTTTTAAATAGATGAAGGATGCTTGACACCCAGACCTTTCCAACAAAAATAGTAGTATGCTTTATTGCATGCCTGTTTTAAAAATCATGGGGCCACCTGGTGATCTGGAGGAATCATGTAAACGCATGGTTATTAAGTAAGCAAGCAGGCAAGTAAACAAACAAACAAACAACCAAATAAATAGTGACCTTCCAGATCTGGCCCACTCTTTTTTCAATTAAATTGTATTCACTTTTGAATTTGGATGAAAAAAAATCGGCTGTGTGGAAATATCCAGTCTACTGTGGCCTTTTACTTAACTGTCTAAAACTCTGTATTGAAATAAGATCTGAAGCTGTGATAGAGACCAACTATGTGCTTGAGGCTTTGTTCTTAAATTTGATATGGCATTTATTCTATTGTGATGAATCACACCCAAGAAATGTAGAAGAAAGTGTGAAGTGTGACAACATGCCCCATTCTCCCCTACTTATCTTCGAGTATACTTACAAATACTAGCATACAAACAGTGCATTAGTTTACTTTTCTACATAAATTTCTACTTGTTGTGCCTGAAAGCCAGGAACCGATGGGAAAATGTTGAGCAAAAGCAGTGGCTGAGAAACTGCGTAAAGGGGAACATGTAGAGCATAGGTTGTAAATAATAAACACAAAATAAATACATACATCCTCTCAAAGAAAAGTAAAAAAAAAACACTAGTGCACTCTGCTCTATACATACACTCGACACGACGATATAGCAAATATATATTAGTACACTTGTATTAAGTTATTGTACACTTGCCAGATCTGAGAGCAGTGTGTTTGTTTAGCTGTCTATCAAAATGAAATAAAAGACATATGTTCGATTAATGAGTTCATTTGTCTGAGGAGGAAAATCTGACTGACTTTTTATTTGCGTTTAAGCTTTACTTAAACACTTAAATTTACTGTCTGGGAAAAACTCTAGTGAAAAGAATCAAAGTGAAGAAGTGTGTGAATCACTGAACGGCAGATAAGGTTATAATATTACTATAACGTCATCAGCGACGTGGATCTAAAATCTATCTGTTATCTGTTCTCGTTCTGTCCCCATGTCACATCGTAAGGGTTCTGATAATAATCACCATGTAATAATTAATCAGTAATAAAAAATTTTTGATAATGCATGTGCACATGGTTTGATTTTATAGTTGTGGAAGAGGTTGAATACTGGTCAAAGGCAACGTTGTGTCAGTGTTAGCTGTTCAATATTTGATGGAATATAACATAAGATAACAGACTTACAGATAATAGAAAATTGGCATGCAAGATTGTAAGATAAAACAGAAGACCCAGAACCACAGAAGGTCCCAGTGCAGTTTGTGATTAAAATAAAAGTGACATGGCCTGAAAATATTTTCAAGAAAAATATATTGTTATTGACCCGACTAGCTTGTCTGTGGATGGACAGGTACCTATGCAATTAATCAATCAATCAATCAATCAATCAATCAATCAATCAATCAATCAATCAATCAATCAAATTAGTATCTAAATGAACTGTCTGATCTGGGATTTTCTTTTAAATGAACAATTCCACCAATTGCTGAATCTGCTTCATAAAAACAAACAAACAAACAAACAAACAAATAAAATAAAATAAAATAAAATAAAATAAAATAAAATAAAATTAAATAAAATTAAATAAAATTAAATTATTATTAAAGGGCGGAACGATAGCTTAGTGGTTAGCACGTGCACACCTCCAGCATCCTGGGTTCGAGTCTCGCTCCTGTTCACTGTGTATGTGGAGTTTGCATGTTTTCCCCTGCTTGGTGGGTTTCCTCCCACAGTCCAAATACATGCTTCTAGGCTGATTGGAGTCTCTAAATTGTCTAAATTGTAGTGTGTGAGTGAATGTGTGTGTGTGCCCTGTGATGGGTTGGCACTCCGTCCAGGGTGTATCCTGCCTTGATGCCCAATGACGCCTGAGATAAGCACAGGCTCCCCGTGACCCGAGAGTAGATCGGATAAGCGGTACAGACAATGAAAAATTAATGAAAAAAAAATTAAACAAGCTGGATTGTTTTGCAGAGTTAAGACTCATTCCGCCAGCAGAGGGCGCAGCTGTCTGTCTCATTCATCAGGCTGCTCTTTGAATGCACTAAGGTCAAACATGACGTCATTCCGAGGTGCAGTACTTGCAGCAAGATCACTTGGCCTACGTGCCACCGTGTCAAAGCGACATCCACATGACTGCCCCCCCTCTCTTTCTCTCTCGGTCTCGCTCTCACAAGATGGTTAGTACCTACCAAATATTATCAAGTAAATAATAAATCTGAGCTCATAATTGAGTCTTTGAGCTTGGAGTGTGTTTTAAACCAAATGGGGTGAACACTGAAGAAATACAGCTTTAAAAAAAAATCTATCTTATATCAGGAGCTTATTAGACACGAGAAAATAAAAAATAATAATAAACAGAGAAACAATCAATTCAGCACACATGCAGAGGTAGAGGATTACCTCTGTTTATTATGCAGTAATTACATATTTAAAAGCATAGTGCCTCACTCGCAAACAAAGAATGCAGTAATACATGTGGTAACTTATCCATGTTACATGTTTGTTTTGAATAACCACCAGACCCTATGTGTTGATTCTAGACATGAGCAGAGAATAATTTTTCAAGGATCTTTGGATTATTACAAAAAACGGCTTTTACAAATTATTGATCATCGCAAACTTTCAACTTCAGTCCTCTATAGCAGCCATGATTGGATTACAGTCTTGTGTACTAGTGTGTATCTTATTTTTAATCTTGACTACAAAGAGACATTATAGATTTTATCTTTTCTCTGCCAGGTCCTTCACTTTACATCCCAGCCAGTACTTGCTGATGGATCTCGGGTATGGAGGGATTGCATAGTCGATGCGCTTGGTCTGGAGATCCACTCTGTAGTATGTATCTGAATGAAAAAATGTTGCAGGGTTACTTGAACAATCAATTAATAAGTCAAAAAAATCACAAAATGGCCTACTGCAAGAGAATACGTCTAATTATGCATCACATATACATATGTCCATTTTGTCTTTTATGTAAATTTGATGGATTGCTTTTAAGGTAAATATTTACTGTAAATGAAAAATTATAAATTAGAATCAAAATTGTCTGCCAATAGAACAAGATTGTTTCAAGAGAGTGAAATAATGTCTAGTAAAATTTAGTAAAAATGTCTAGAAATAGGTTCAGTGATCTTACATTTGGTTTGTTGTAGTCTTCTAACAAGAAATACTAAATAAAATGGACCATTCTTTAAGATAAGTAAACTTAATTTAGACTATTTTTTAAGATAAGCAAACTTAAAGTCCAAAAGGTTGTGAGTTTAAATCCCAGCATCACCAAGCTGCCATGATTGGGACCTTGAATAAGAGTCTTTACCATCAACTGCTCAAAGTCATTTTGGATAAAAAAAAACATCATGAGCAAATGTAAAGGCTTTTTCTTAGAGTATGTTACTGGAAACATGTAGTAAAACATTTTTCCAGTGTTCCTGATAACATGTTGCATTTCCTCTATACTGTTCCTGTACTGTTTGGTAGCGAATACCTTTCTGGAAGAAGTAGACATTTTGCACAGGTGTTGCTTTCTCCTGCACTTGCTCCACTTCATCGTAGTCTGTGTAGTCGTAGCTGTAGTCGTAAAAGGTCGGGCGTCTTCCACGGCCCTTCTTTTGACCTTTATTTCGACTTTTGGCTCCAAAATACCTTGTCAGAACAAATGTTTACTTACAGGATCACTTTGTTTTTCCATACCTACTCATAGGATCTGTATATTGTGAAAAAAACATTAATTGTATTGGAAAGTCACATTTTCATATCATAAAGTCAGATCAATTATTATTAAAAATTGATACCAAAATGGTTACAATAAACAGAAGGGTCTGTCATAATGAAAGAATGTACCTCTCTTCATAATCCAAGCCGAAATCTTCCCAGAAGTCTGAACGGCTAGTTCTGCTTCCCCTGCCTTTACCCTTGCCCCTGCGACCACCTCGGGTCTTGTTACGCCTACCTGGAGCTACAGGAGGTGAAAGTGAAGGTGCAGGAAAAGAAGAAGAAGAAGTAGGTTTGGGGCGCAGGTACAGCCGTCCCACCATCGCAGCATCTATTGGAGGTTTGATGCCCACCCAGTCTTTCGCAATGAAGTGTGGCCCTTTGTGATGTCCTGATCCTGGAACTTATAACAGAACCGGATACAAGAGACAGGAGACAAAGCTGATAACATTTGGCTTCTTGAGGGAAAAAAATGTACAGTAGGCTCAGTCTTACTCTTTTGGAAGAGTGAGGTGAAAAGGTCATCCCAGTTGTAGTCACAGTACAGGTCAGTATAGCGAGTAAAGAGGACGGACGGGGAGGCTTTGGTCATTTGGACGCAATCCCCATGAGATGGCTGGTGCTTGAACTCGTACTGGTAATACCGATCACCTGGGAAGTCACATGACAGCACAATTACAGTATATATTTGTACAAAATGACATTTTGTGGTAAGGTGAAGAAAGAAATGGAACCAAATATTTTTCTAAAGTATTGTCTGGAGATCATGAGCTTGAATCCCATTAATGGTGCAGTCATCCATTACCAGGAGCCAAGAGAGTAAAACTGGCTGTGCTGTCCTGGTGGAAGAAATGGCATATCCTCTTCCCTGTCAATCACAGTGACTCTAGCCAATTGTGGGCTCAATTCACTGCTCGACTGGTCCCGCCGTCTCTCAGGGTGGTATACATCAAGACTCTTTGGCACTGAGGTGGTGGAATGAAATTCCCCTAGATGTCCAAGTCGCTGACTGTCTTTAAATGATGGGTGAAGATCTTCCTTTTCCTGAAAGACTTTATTTATTTATTTATTTATTTATTTTTTAAAAAAGTGCTATATTTCCTCCCAACAGTGTTTTAAGCTGATGGTATCCTAAGTCTGTAACCTAAGGAACCAGTGTTGATGTATTAATTGCTAGAGACTTCAAAGCACTTTTGTATGTTGCTCTGGATAAGGGCATCTGCCAAATGGCATAAATGTAAATATAAATGTAAAGCCTCCACCCTTCCCAGTTAGTATCGTATGACGGTCATATGATGGGGAGAGCTAGCTGACAGTTGGTAGGAATTGGTCAAGAACAAATTAAGGAGGATAAAACAATGTAAGTGCAGGTGTATACACTTAGCTCTACACTAAATATTAGCGTAGTTTTCATAGTTTGTGTATGGTACTTTTTTTTTTTTTTACCTATATCTTGCTTCACTAGTTTGTGTGCTCAAAACACTGAACTAAACATATACAGAGCTCATAAAAATGTTGTAAATCATATAAAAATGGTTGAACCATTCAGTCGTAACCATATGCCATACCATATTACTCATGGTTGCTATGACAACGCAAAATGTCTTCAAAAAAATGCTATAAATCATCTTACAATTTATACATGTCTGTAATGGAGGTCCAATGATCTGTTACTGATTAATTACTTAATATTTTTTTGGTTTCTCTTAATGGATTAATGATTGTATCACAATTGTAAAGAGATTGATTTACTGATGAGCTTTTTTTAGAACATGAGACTTATTAGAACAGAATTATTTTGGTTTTATTGAACTTGTACAGTAGGGCATTGGTGGCTCAGTGGTAGGTTTCTCACCTACCATGTGGAAGGCCTGGGTTCAATTCCCAGCCAATGCCCAAACCCCAGCCACTGGATGCAGTGCTGGTCCCAAGCCCGGAAAAATGGGAGGGTTGTGTCAGGAAGGGCATCCGGCGTAAAACCTGTGCCAAGTTGTTGTGCGGACCAGTTGGTCTGCTGTGGTGACCCCAAACAGGGAGCAGCTGAAAGCTTTGAAATTGTACAGTACTCGCAGTACATTTGAATGAACCTCAGTCATCTATATGTGGAAAGTATAAAGTCTATAAGTTAAATCATTATTAAACTTTAGCTAATTTTGGCCCCCAGAAATGCTTGCCATGCAAAAAATAAATCCAAAATCCAATGGTAATAATGACCAGTTTGCTTGTTCTTTGCGTACACACCTTTAAAGAAATACACTTTCTCCTTTTTGTTGTGTGCTGGAGCAGGAATGGCAAATGCAGCATCAACATCATCTGGGATCTTTTCAAACCCCACTGAGATGTCTCTCGGGTAATCTTCGTCCAGGACATCACCCTCAAAGCGCCAGTACTTGTTACCCTGAGTGATGTTACACACCATGTCAAGTGTCAAGGTTTCATTCATTTAATTAATTTAAATAATTATCTCATAAATAGAAAGTCTAGGTGAATAAATTAGATGAATAAGATTAAGATGCACATAGAGATTTACTTTGCGAGAAATTCAACATGGCCTGTAAGCTAAAAATCTTCTCAGGTTAGAAACAATTGTAAAAAGTGTTTAAATGTATATTAATGATATGGCCATTATTTGATTTTGGCGATCGGTCCACAAAGGAGCAGAGGTGCTTTCAGACAATGCACCAGACTCTTACTAATCCTCCTTCAGGTGGAGGGACTACAAGAGGATGTTCCCATGTAGCTTCTTTTGGACCTTTGTAACCAGCTGCGTCCCATGTGTAAAGTCCTAAGCATCAGGCACTCACTAACTAGCTCCTCTCAACAAGGCCTGACTCCCAATCTCCCTGTTCCCGGTGTATATCTTAGTTCTTGATTTTTTTCCTTCCTTAGGATCTATGAATCAGTCTTAGTATGACCCCTCACCTAAGACAAGTTTGCTTTGGGAGACCCTACCAGGGTTCACCCCTGACAACATAGGTCCTAAGATCAGTGGGGCATCAGTGGGGTAACGTGATGATTCATAGTCAAAGTAGATTTGTTGCTCTTCTTCATTGAAGAAGAACACGCCTTTGGAAGTTAGGGTCAGTGTGCAGGGTCAGCCATGATGCACCTCGCCTGGATCAGAGAGGGTTAAGAGCCTTGCTCAAGGGCCCAACAGTGACAGATTTGCGGTGCTGAGGCTTGAAACCCAACCTTCTGATCAACAACCCAGAGCCTTAACCGCTTGAGCCACCGCTTGAAAGGAGCCAGTTAAGGTGGTTCTGCAATCTGGTTAGGATGTCTCCTTGATTCCTAGGGAGGTGAATGACATGTTGAATGGGCAGAAGACCCCAGGGCAGACCAAGTACTAGATAGAGACCAAGGACTAGATCTCTCTTCTGGCCTGGGAGCTCCTGGAGGAGGTGGCTAGGGAGAGGGAAGTCTGGGCATCTTTGCTTAGACTGCTGCCCCACTGACCCAGGACCAGATAAACAATTAGCTAATGGATAGATGGATGGATGGATGGATGGATGGATGGATGGATGGATGGAAGGATGAAGTATTTTTTTTATTATTATTATTGAAGTACTACTATGGTAATACCTGATTACATAGTAAGCATTAATGAAGGAAACATATTGTAAATTGTTACCAGAGTATAAAAATTCTCTGAGGCACCCTTTACTCTTTTACAAACCAATATCTCTCTGTTAAAGGTGATCTTTTTTATTTCAAGGCCATTCAAAAAGCAAAAAAATCCTTGGTCTAGCTGACCTGTATTTGATGTATTGTTTTAGAAATGTGACAGAATTGTGATAACACATTACATACCTTAAATATATAACTCTTCCCTTGGCAATTGATACGAGTAAAGGCAGCATCGATAGGACCAGAAATACCCCAGACATCCTTTATGAGTTTGGGATAACCCGGCATCACTGACTTCTCATCCAGTTCAAAGACGTATTCACCTATAGTATAGCAGACAAATGAGAGACATGTGTTCAGGTCACAGTCTTCCAATTAAAGGTAAATTTTACCGGTGAGAAAAATGAGAGAAATCATCCTAGCCAGTAATCTCACCCCTGAAAGCATAAATCGAGCCGTTCTTTATCTGCAGGAAGGCATCAAACGATCTTTCACTGCAGATTTCTGCCGCAGGGTCTGGAATGTAGGTAGGGGTATTGGTGATGGTGGTAGGTATTACTGTGCTATGCACTGTTGTTGTTATTGTGGGACTCAAAGTAGAGGCCTGATTTTCCTCAGGAAGCTCAAACACATCTCCACGTGTAACTAAAAATGAAAAAACAATTTCATTATCCTTCATTTTTCGACTTCTGAGATATACTATGTGCAATTATGTCCTACCCTGAGTGCATACTTTTAGTTTTGCATGTGGTGTCATAATCTATACAGCAGCTTCCGTAGTACTTGCACAAAATGTCACATTGGCATTTCATTTTGGGGTCAAAGCCATTCTGACAACGTCCAACACACGATTCTAGGTAATAGAAAATGAGATAAGAGAATTTGGGGCTTAGTGGCAGGATTAAAGATATAAAAGTAAGCTGAAATGAAACCTTTCAAAATCTTGAACTGTAATTTGGTGAATAAACTAATTATAATTATATCATTTGGTAAAAAGGTTTTAGAAGCTAGGAAATAACAGCAGAAGGCCACGAAGAACTTTGCTGAGCTTTCATAGTTTTAAAAATCCATCCAACACTTAAAGGCACAAGATATTCCTGATGGAACCACTTACCTTCTGCAGCGAAGGATGTTGCCACCAAAAACAAAAATAAAACTGCTAATTTCATATTGAGCAAATCATGTGCTGTGTTTCTTCAGCTCTTTTCTACCGTGGTTGAGCTTTTTTTGTCTTTGTTCAGGTGATTG